>OZ022578.1:8617229-9172229 GCA_963669155.1 Arbacia lixula
ATGGAGAGGAAAAGTTTGGAAAACGATATAGCCTGGTTCGCGTACAGGATGCATCGTGACGATAACATGTTAGAGTTGGTCATTTTATCCTCTTAATGAAAATTGCATTACGGAACAAATGTACGACTTCATAGCAAAATACTGCAATTAGCCCTTACCATGTCAGGCTGACAGATGTGAGCCGGGTTTTTTTTTTTATGATGGTTAGGGTAGTGTTCCTTAGGTGAGAACGTGGGTAGTGGTGGCAGGATGGACTGGCTCTGATGCACGACGAACAACATCCATCACTTCACCAGCAGCACATCACCAACAGCATGCACCACAGCACAGCCCTCTCCAGGACAGCGTTCACGCTTTTGGGAGAGCAATTCTTCAAGGTTCCAGGTTCAAGGTGATTAAGGGTTGACTAGGTCGGGTGGAGTATTGGTGATGGTGGTTGAGGGTAGAGGTGGAAGAGTGTGGTATTGGTGATGGTAGTTATGGTTAGAAGTGGTAGGGTGGAGCATTGGTGATGGTGGTGGTGAAGTGTCTGTCGAGGCATTTTCCTGCATGGCGTATTGATGGTAAAAAAGACAAGAGGGAGATGCTTATTGAGTGACGTCTTCCTGTGTTTCTGACAGGGGCGTTGGTCACACGCCTGTAATTATTTCCCCACATGTCTAAGTCTTATAAATGATAACGAAAATAGACGTGAACAATAAATGTTAATAATGAGGCTATACATACTAAGCTCATCCATTTATTTTTGAATCATAAAAAAAGGAATGGAGAGTGTCCGGCATTTGTATTTGTTAAAGGTCTGAGACTGAGGCTATCAGACAATTTACTCAAAATTTCAGGTGATTGTTCGACTTCATAAAGTCCACATATGTTCAATCAGGGACCTATGTGCGTTAAACCATTGCACTGCTCTGAAGCAATTATACTTAAAAATGTACTCATGTGAAAACAATACATATTATTCAAAGATGTTCAACTGATTCTATCTGAATATTTTCCTCAATGATGATGTCATAGTTGGTACGGTTTTGGGACTCCCCCTCAATTGAATTGGAGGCGTGTGCCCATAAGAGGCGCGCGCCCATAAGAGGATGCGCCTGCGGTTGAGCGCAGTGTCTCTGTACTTCCTCCTGCCAAGGCAGAGGTGTGGATGCGGAAACTTGGCTGACGACCGATCTGTCTGCTCTCCGTCTCTGTCTCTGCTCTTCGTCACTCCTATTCCTTAATCCTTCCTTTGTCCTACTATTACCCCGCTTCTCTCCCTTTCCCACTCACCTCCATCTCTCTCTCTCTCTCTCTTTTGCAATATCCCCCTTTTTTCTCTTTCTCACTCATTTTTCTCTTTCAGTTCGTTCTTAAATTATTTTTCTCTCTCTTTCTATCTCTCTCTCTCTCTCTCTTTCTCTCTTTCTCTCTCAGCTCACACTCTCTTTTTCGTTCTCCCTCTATCATGTCTATGCATGTATCTCGCACTCGCTCATTTTCTCACGAAGTTATACTGACTCTGTCTTACACTGACACACATGCACATACATACACGACCGCACACATACAAATACATACAATCTTTTCCACCTACTGTCTTTCCGATTCTACCCCCCCCCCCCTTCACCTCTCTTTCGCACCAATCGCTCTCTTATATTCTATTTCTTTCTATCTCTCACACTTTCTCTCTCTTTCTTTCTCCCACACATCCTCTTTATCTATCCTTCTCTACCTTTTGTTACCTACGTTCAACGTTCTTTATTATATTCTCTCCACTTCTATATTCTACTCCCGTGCAATCAATATGTTCACTAGGGCCTTATTTGTATACATTCCATTAAGTCAATTCGAATCACTTCAATTAGCACAGAAACAGGAGTACAGTACATATTGAATCCAAAGTAAAACCTTCAAAAACATTCAAGGGCTAACGCCATGGTAACATATTAAAAAGGGGAACTTCTGCTAAAATTGGGAAACGATTTGCTGGAACGAGAAAATATGACCTGCAAACCAATTGAAGCTATATAAAGTCAACGGAAATTGAGCTTGCTATCCAATTTACGTTATATACTATTTGGCATCATATAATCGATTTTGCGATTCAATTAGTGTATGTCACAGTAGTGGTAGACCGTGTGGACGTATGAATAATAATGATACGTTGCAAAAGGGATAAGGGAGGATTGCATCAGCTCCGAACAACCTGAAGTTTTACATCTACAGAATGCTAACCCTTATATTACCAAGCCTTGACAATCGTATGAGCTTTCTGCGCATTTTCATGCCAATGGCAGTCAGAGAGTTAAATAATTCTGTGTGTGTAAGGATTTTCTCAGGTCCCTTGTATTTGAATTACATACATAGTGGGTTAAGCGAACCAGTCAGATATAGCTGTGTATGCGCATTGTGTCTGCGCACTGCAGCGTACATTGTGTTAAGGCATTCAGATGTATGGTATATGGTATAGTGTGTGTGCTATGACAGGCAAGCTATGGATGGGGAACAAGTACAATAGGTGTTGTTATAGCTTAGCAAATGGAGTGGGCAGAGCCTTTGTTATGTGGATACTTGCACTGAGTGTCTTCGCAAAACAATGAAATGCAGGGCAGTCTTAATTTTGTCGTCGGTCGTGAAAGCACTGCGAGGCAGCTCGGGTAGCTCAAGCTCTCTGCCAAATTTGCAGGGATTGGCACTGGCTAAACCAGCCAGAGATGCCCACCAGAATGCCAGCCTGCTACTGTATGTAATTATTGCAGCATGCAGCAACTTGTGTGTTTGGTAATTGTCCGTTGCAACAGCAATGGCAGTGCCAAGCCGATATTCCTTTCCGCTTGCCGCCAAATTGTAAGTACTATTTGGTATATGCATTGCTTCATAAGCACTCAATGTTTAATACCTTGGTAGATATAGGTGCTGTATGTATATATTTCATTTAATTACATTAATTGAACACTATAGCTGTAATAGAAAGCCCATTGAAAGTGTAGTGGTAATTTCTATTCTGTGGAGGATAACATAACATTATTGGACAAAAGCAAGTTCATGATAAAATATGGCCCAAACTTCTGTAGCTTGGTAATAATATTAACTGGAGAAATGGCTCACGATCTTCGATAATTTTGTGTTACTATTGGTACTATGTAATACCCTAATTGTATGTTTACACTTAAAGGAAATGGTTTGATTGAATGAAACTTTTGGTCATCTATGATTATTTCAGTGATAATAATTTACACGTGAATTCAAGCCGAATTTTGTAAAGTAAATTAGAAATTAGTGTCTCTTCATGTTCCAGGTAAAATGCAGCGCTATGGGATTTATGTACAATATTGGTGACAAAATATACGCCTGGCACACAAAGAGTTAAAGGAAATATTTCATGTACGTTATTGGATATGGTTTAGACATGAATAGGCCATCCATTCTTTGTCTATTTTTGGTCATTATAGATGGCGGTCATCCCAGACTCCGTGTAGGGTCATCTTCCAGCTCCGTCAGTGTCATCTTCATCTCGTCATGAACTTCGTCTTCCCCTCATGGTCACTGTCCACTGATCGTCTCGCGTATGCCTTGAAGGTCAACGCAACGTCATCAGGACCGACTCTTCAATTGCGACCGCTCGCGTAAATGAGAGTTCACGTCTCACGCCGTGTCGCGTTGTGAACGCCCCACTTAGGGTCACCGTTAATTAGCGTCATCGTGCACATCAGTAACGGAGAGTGACTTTTCCTGTTTATGTCTTTTGGACACACACACAACTACTCAAACTAAACCTTTCTTGTTGTTCTTTTATCTAAGTCCCTTCTTTTGCTCTTGCTAATTAGTTATTGGCAATGAATCAGTTGTTTTGCTTATTGAATGTTAGCTACCAGGAGTAACCGATTTAGATACTGATATAGGCATTCATTTGTGTGGGTCTATTATGCAACTATTGTAGTCTACATTTTGCTTTGATTGTTGGAAGCTTTCCGCTGAATTAAAAGATAAACAATAAAGTTAACTTTGAAGGCTGGGAGTCGTTCTTGATCTTTCGCGTGATGTCGACCGCTCCCATCGCACTGGGAAACGGAGACCGGCAACATCTGAGACATCTCGGAAGCACCATCGCTCCATCATTGTGAAACTGACTTCATACAGGAAGAGACAGGAGATAATTGCCAACAGGAAGAAGTTGAAAGGTTCCGGCATCTCCATTGCGGAAGATTTAACATTAAGGAACCAGATTCTTCTTGCCGAAACACGTAAAGTTACGAAGATCCTGGCTGCGTGGTCTTCCGACGGTCGCATCATCGCTCTGCTACCTGCGAGTGGAGGTCAAACTGTGAGAAAGGTGATACATAATAAAGAAGACTTGAATAACATTTGAACTTGTTGAACACTATGTGCCGGCTTGTGCCATACAGACTTTGACTGTTATGTTTGTTTTTTTTGTCAGGCTACTACCATGCCTCTGTCTCAGTTGTAACACTGCTCTTCTTATTTTGTTGATTATTTGTTCTGTTTAACTTACTTGTGTGAATGTGTGTGTGTGTAAATTGCGACAACTCATCTTTTTCTTCTTTATCATCTTCTACTGAACCATGGTTATGCATGAAGTGTTTATCCAATATTTTCCCGTTCAATTATGTTATTGATGACGATGAGTTTTACTTGACCATGTATGTTTTTTTCCGCTTAAATACCCATACCAATTTAGATAAATTACAACATTTGAAAATAAATCCATTTAATCCAAACTCCTTTGATGAGCTGAATGAATACGAACAGAATGTATTGTCAGATGATGACTCTAATTTAAGTTTAGATAATGCTTCAAAGTATGTTTTCTGCGAAGATTTCAATAGTAAAATTCATGATAAGAAATTTGCATTTTCTATGTTACATCTGAATGCAAGAAGTTTAAAAAATAAATTTGATGAATTACAATTATTATTGTCATCCCTTGATCACGATTTCAGTGTAGTTGCAGTATCTGAAACTTGGTTTAATAGTAATATAAATATTAATATGTATGATATTTAAAATTATTCTCTTATAAATTTGTGTAGACCACACAGGATAGGTGGTGGAGTTGCCCTTTATATACAAAATGACTTTACATATATATATCGTTCTGATTTATCATGTTCTGTTAATGACTATGAACTTATCTTTGTGGAAATCCATCAAAAGGATAAATCTATTATCATTGGTTGTATATATCGACCGCCTGATTCTGATGTGTCTTCTTTCAATGAGAAAATGCAATCTGTACTACAAATATTGGAAAGTGAAAAGAAAGAAATATATATAATGGGCGACTTTAATATAAATCTTCTTAACTATGGAATCCATGAGAACACTAACGACTTTTTAGATACCATGTTCTCACATAATATGTTTCCACTTATTACAAAACCCACACGTATTTCTCGCAGCAGTGCAACTTTAATAGATAACATATTCACCAATACCATTCAATCTAAAAAATATACTGGACTTATTTACTCTGACTTGTCTGATCACTTTCCAATATATTGTATATGTAGGAATATACCAACATATTATTGTAATAATCAATACCAGACCAAGGTTAAAACACGCTCGATAAATGATTTGAACATTAATTTATTCAAACAAAAGTTGTTGTCGATTGATTGGTCACAGGTATATGATTGCACTATTGTCAATGACTGTTATGATATATTCTTTGATAAACTGTATTCTTTGTATAATGAATGTTTTCCTGTTAAAACTTGTAAAAGTAAAAAGGGATGCAAATTTCGTAAGCCATGGATTGTGGATGGTATACTAAAGTCTGTAAAACGTAAACATAGACTCTATGAAATCAGCAAGAAAAAACCAACTGATCAGCATAAGAAAAAATATGTTGATTATAAAAACAAATTAACAAATATCATAAGAGCTGCAAAGAGAAAGTATTACAACGATTTATTTTTTGCTCTAAAAGGAGATTTAAAAAAAAACGTGGAGACAAATTAATTCATTGTTGGGTAAAAAGAAAACCAGTAGTTTCCCACAAAATATGTTTTTAGGTAATTTGAAATTATCATCTAGACAGGCAATTGCTAATGAATTTAATTCATACTTCATCAATGTTGGTAAACGACTCTCTAATTCAATACCTGTATCAATACATTCATTTCAGGAATACCTCACGGTTAGTAATCCAAACTCGTTTTTTGTTAAACCACTTTTACCCAGTGATATAGTTGAAATTTGTTCATCTTTGAACGCGTCAAAGTCAAACGGCCCCGATGATATTTCAATCAAAGTAGCCAAACAATGTATACATTATTATGTAGATCCCCTTTGTGATATCTTTAACAAGTCACTATGCTTTGGAATAGTCCCCGACAAACTGAAAATAGCTCAAATAATTCCTTTGCATAAGAAAAATAACTTAGAAAATATTGAAAATTATCGGCCTATTGCACTGCTCTCTGTGTTTGCAAAGATGTTAGAAAAAATTATGCTCAAACAACTTTACAATTTTCTCACTAAATATAAATGTATAATTCCTGAACAATTCGGATTTCGAAAAAATCATTCCACAGCTTTAAGTATTTCATATTTCTATGACTACATTTTGCAGGAACTTGATAAAGGTAACTACTGTTGTGGGGTTTTCATGGACCTATCCAAGGCATTTGACACCATCGATCACCATATTCTTTTACAAAAGCTATTTCATTATGGTGTTCGTGGTGTACCACTTCAGTGGTTTGAGAATTATTTGTCAAACAGAAAACAGTACGTGGTGGTTGATGGTGTCCAATCAGCTTATATGGATGTTTGCGTGGGCGTACCACAAGGTTCTGTGCTTGGACCTCTTCTATTCATTTTGTATATTAATGATATTATTAACTCCTGTAAATTATTGAAGTTTTCATTATTTGCTGATGACACTGTTACTGCTTATTCTTGTCCTCGCATCCATGATCTTATCACTATTTTGAATGAGGAATTATTCAGGTTAAATGAGTGGTTTAAATGTAACAGATTACTGCTTAATTATGATAAAACAAAGTATGTCATATTTCATACCAGAAGAAGATACGTTCCAGATGTCATTGATCCTGTTAGAATTGAAAATGCTGTCATTGAAAGAAGAAACACCATTGATTTTCTGGGTGTTATCATTCACGAATCACTTGACTGGAAATATCACATTACTCATGTATGTTCTAAGCTTTCAAGAAGTATTGGTGTCTTATATATGTTGAAGAATTTCTTACCCTTAAAAATATTATTGTACATTTACAATTCTATAGTAGTGCCGCATCTCAGCTATTGTAATATAATATGGGGCAATACATATAATTCAAAATTGAATAAACTACACATTCTACAGAAGCGGGCAATACGTTGTATTACTAACAGCAGTTATTATAGTCCAAGTTCTCCTCTATTTGTGAAAGTAAGAGCCCTTCCTGTTCTTGATCTAGTAAAAGTAAATACTTTATTGTTCATGTATAAATTTAACAAGGGCATGCTGCCCTCTGCTTTCCTCCATATGTTCCAATCAAATTCTTCTTTGCACTCATATCCAACTCGTCAGATAAATAATCTCCGCCAACCGTTCTCTCGTTCCACTTTGGTCTCCCACTCAATCCGCTTTATTGGTGTGCAAGAATGGAATTCTCTTGATAATGATATAAAATCTAGTTCAACCATAACACAGTTTAAATTTCTTCTCAAACAATCTGTATTTAAAAACATGTCATCTATTGTTCAATAGTTCCCTTACAATGTACCTCTTTACCTCGTTGTTCTTCTTTCTTCCCCTGGTCTTTTCTCTCTTCTCCTCTTCCCCTCTCGTTTTGTCGCATGAATGAGTGTGTGTGTGTGCGTGTTGTGTGTGATTATGCAAATTAATTTCTTTTTGATTTCCTTAAATGTTTATTGTTTATCAGTATGCATGTATTGTGTTTTGTTAAGGGCCCCGCCCATAAGCAGATTTGCTTTTAAGGGGTCCATACCATTATTTTATGTTTGTAAATACTTTGTATTTTTGTTGTTTCGTTTTTATAATGGTTAAATAAATGAAATGAAAAAAAAAATTAAATATTAAAATTGTCAAAAAAAAAAAAAAAAAAAAGTGTATAACTTGTGTCCCTGTAATCATTTTGGATGGCTAAGAGACCTTATAGACTTAAGCAACTCTTACAATTTGGATATGTTTTGTTTTGTTTGAAAAATGGGAATTGCTTTACTTTAAAGGTGAGGGGGAGCGGTGCAGACGACTGAACCCATCCCTGAAAGAGTGCCATTCTGCCACGAGGATGGGTTCCTTTCGTGATTTCAAGACGATTTAAATGAAAGCGATATGTATGAGCACGCTCGCTACGTCTCACATCGTACTCTAAACTACACAAAACGAATAGAACCAGTGACACGCAGCTTGTACATTTGAAAACTTTAATAGCTTAAACTTTATATTTTCTCCATATACTGACATTATTCATCACCTTATCATGCTCTCTGACAAAACAGGGATTTTACAAAAGAGATTACTATGCAACTAATATTAAATACAATAAAAAAAAATGCTGTACATTTCATATTGGAAGTTTAATCTATTTATAAAATTATCATTAAAAATTACAGATAAATAAACAATATAAAAAGAAACGCTAAATAATTCAGTTCGTAACAACAGATAAGATGATACCACGATATATCTATACATTCTGGATATATATACAAACATTACAAATGGATCTTTATACTCAAATCACTACTATGAATCTACAGACTATGTGGAAATATAATTTTATTTTACAAAATAAAATTATATTTCCACATTGTCTGTAGAAATATGATTTTATTTTGTAAAATAAAATTATATTTCCACATTGTCTGTAGAAATATAATTTCATTTGACAAAATATGTAAAACATACACTGTTTGCGAATAAGAAAGACCAACATAACAGAATGTATAGTGTTGCAACAATGTCAATATATCATTTCCATTTATACATCATATGAATGTACAACAATAACATCAATTGAGAGAATGAAACTGGTCGTAAAATATCTATATGTAAGGTGAGGGGAACATCATTCGTAGCAAAACGTCATTTAAGGAAGATATACAAAATATATGTACGTAAAATCAACTAAAGTTTGTGAAAACACGGCCTTCGTAGATGACCTCATAACACTTTGTTATAGAGCACTTCTACCACGAATACAAATGTTGGTAGTATTAGTAGCAGTCCGGGTAACTAACATTGAAGTGGTTGAAGTGGTAGATGATGTCGTGATGGAAGTAGTAGTAGTACTACTAGTAGTAGTAGTAGTAGTAGTAGCAGTATCAATCGCTTGAATAGTAATACTCGTAGTAGAGGTAGTCGTTGTAGTAGAAGTAGTAGTAGTAGCAGTAGCAGTAGTTGAAGTATAGGTAGCAGCACTAGTCGTATAGTAAAGCGAAACCTCTCTCAGTGACTTCTTGCAGAGAAAGACCACCTGTCTGTAAAGACTACATTTGGAACATTTCTTATTTTTAAGTAACCTATTTATAAAGACCATCTGCTTATGGCGATCACATTTTTGTCTCCCTTGGGTAACCTTTATAAATAGGTTGAAGCAGCAGCAGTAGTAGTAGTAGTAGTAGTAGTAGTAGCAGTAGTAGTGGTACTACTAATATCATTACTAGTAATAATAGTAATCGTAGTACACAAAGTAGTAATAGAGATGAAAAGTGGTAGTGGTAGCTCAATCAAAAGAAATGTAGTACTAGTGGTAAAATCAGCATCAGAAGTAGTAATATTAGTAGTAGTACAAGAAGTAGTAGTATAGTAGTATAGTTGTAGTAGTAGTAGTAGTAGTAGTAGTATTAGAAGTAGTAGTAGTAGTAGTAGTAGTAGTAGTAGTAGTAGTAGTAGTAGTAGTAGTAGTAGTGGTAGTAGTAGTAGTAGAGTAGAAGTATTATTATTATTATTATTAGTAGTAGTAGTAGTAGTAGTAATAGTAGTAGTAGTAGGAGTAGTATGAAGAGTAATAGTAGTCGTAGTGGTGGTGGTGGTGATGGTGGTGGTCGTAGCAGCAGTAGTAATAGTAGTAGTGCAGTTGCAAGTCGCATGTGGCATGTATTACCAAAACGGTACTAATAGTAGATATAGGAACATAATCAACACATGATTAATAGAAGTAGTAGTAGCAGCAGTGAAAGTATTAGTATTCCTCGTCGTACCCATAGCAGTAGCAGTAGCAGTAGTGGTAGTCGTAGTAGTAGTAGTAGTAGAAGTAGTAGTAGAAGTAGTAGTAGTAGAAGTAGTAGTAGTAGTAGTAGTAGTAGTAGTAGTAGTAGTAGAAATAGAAGTAGTAAAAACAGTAACAGTGGTGGTAGTAGTAAAGTAGTAGTAGTAGTAGTAGTAGTAGTAGTAGTAGTAGTAGTAGTAGTAGGAGTAGGAGTAGTAGTATAAGAAGTAGTAGGAGTAGGAGGAGGAGGAGGAGGAGGAGGAGGAGGAGGAGTTGTAGTAACAGTAGTGAAATTCGTGTTTGTACTAGTGAACAACATCATTAGTAGCATCTCCCCATCCACTGATAAGAATGCTTTGTTTTCCGATTACAAAATTGTCACATGACAACGCACTTCTCTTAATACGCAGACGACCGCCCGCCCGCGCGAACCCTTTCTACCAGAAAATAGACAATTTATCACGTGACGTCACCGCGCTGACGTGCCACGGTGTAAAGCAAATGTCAGCGACTCCGGCCGATCTTTGCACAATGGCATCAAATCTGTAGGTGAACCGGGCTGTGGGGACGCCTAGAGGGACCCCGGGGTACGGCGGCAAAGTTCACCACCGCCCACCATGACCGCAACAGCGTGCGGGTTATCACATTGATGCCTGTGTTCCTATTCCTTTCTACCTCTGTGTGTCTATCTTCCTTTCCCTATCTCTCCATCTATTTTGCTTTGTACCTTCCCCATGTGTTTGTATCACCTCTCTGTATGTTTCTGCCTCTTTCTCGTTTACTCTTCTTCTTTTCCCCCTCTCTTCCACTCTCCTCTCTATATTCCTCTATCCACCTCTCTCTTCCTTTCCCTCCCTTCCCCCCCTCCTCCTCCCTCTCAGGTATGTATATTGTCAGTTAAGGTACACTGCCCCCTGTCAACCCTTCCCCAAGTGCCCCACACACTTGATTGATCTTCGCCGCAGGGGGAGCGCTCTTAGCACCGTCTAACATGACTAACGCCATGTGCCCGCAGATGTATAGAGATATTTTGGGCGAGATATGCATCTATACATTCATCTACAGTACATAATAGCGTTGCCCTCCACGAGAGGCGTACATTTGTAAAGAATTATCACATGTGTATATTTAGCAACATGACCGGTCACAGGGTTGAACGGAGATTGAATCTCAGATGAGAGAGGAAGGGTGGAAGTGAGATGAAACACGACTATGCGGCTAATATTGAGGTACATTTCATACAATTGTGGGTTAAACGAAGGGGCAGAAATTCGTGTTTTATGTGTTAACTCCATCTGGGCGGGACAAAATGCCTTTCCTTCAGTACGTGGCTTTATTGTGTCGGACTGGTGGGAGCATTTTGCCAGGGGCGTGTATTTAAGAGGTTCACGCCTGCAATCTAAGCAAGATATGAAAATATTCATTACTCGTCCAACACTAGTCTTAAGCCATTTTCTTTGCAAATATGCTCACCTTGGTTGCTACGTTTCAAAGTAATGTAATCAAGAATAGTTTTTCTCTTTTCCTGTAAAGGTTCGTGAAGCTTTTATTGTGAAATTTCATATATGGTATTGTTAGGTTATACTGTTGATTCCTGCCGAGTTTCATGACTTTTGAAAATGGGCACCTCTGCCTTTAAACAGAATATATTTAATCTTTGAGTGACGTACTCAACACGCACATTTTTTTAATGCAAAAGTATCACTGTCCCTCGTAACTTTTGAAGGATCCTTTTTGTTAAACTTTATCGGCGTCAAAGAAGCGTCGTTACCGTCTAATGCAAAGTGATGGTACCTCATGAGGCAATGAAGACGCCACTTCGTCACAGCGATTCATGAATGTGATATAAGTATTTTTACACGCGTCCACTGATCATGTGACCAGAGCTATGTATTTCAACGTATCGTGGGCGAAAAGTCGTAAAAATTGTACCTCACATATCACATATCATCCATTTGAGACAAGGTACATATCATGAGAGCAGATATAAGTTTTATCAGCCTACATTACTCCTGGAATAATGAGCGTGTTATGTCTTTCTAACGTCCTATGATTACGTCGTGAAATGACTAAAACCAGCATATTTTGTAGCTGAAGGATTAATCATGACTGGCATTTGTGACAGGGGACTCGAATGAGAAGCAAGCTCAATTGATTTCTATGACGTATAATGCGGAAGAACAGTTGTCTAGCTTCTGCACTTTTAAAGAAAAATAAACGCGCCTTTAAAAGTTTGGTATATCGTACAAGCAGTCCGCCGTCTCGACATCATCTAATTCTCCCCGCTTTCTTATAACTCTCTCAATCCCATAGGCAGTAAATCGTGTTACAATCCACATGGGACAATTAATAGTTGGTACTGAGAGGGTTCAAGGAACTTACACGCTGAAGCGGTTTGCCGTTGCGGCTTAGCACAAGCCGCTTACCGCTACTATGTCCCAGTCGCGGTAAAACACGACACATGATTACATGAGGTGGTTGTACAATGCTAGAACGAGCTATTGCACCGCTAAGGCGAGCCAGCTTCACCCACTGCGCGGTGCCCAGCAGCCAAGCGTACGTGCCGGGAAACAGTTTTAGTCATCGGCAGCTGGACCACAGGCGACAGTATGACATCGCCATTCATCGATGACGACTCACTTTGAGTCTGCGACGAAGCAGAGAGAATGTGAAATGTTTCAATTTCGTCCCTTCTCGGTCACCGCTCTCTGTTTCCTCTTCTGTCCCTATCTCTTCCCCTCTCTCCATCTCTTACCCCCTTACTTTTCTCTCTTTTATTTGAGTAGAAAATTGGATGGCCGATGCTCGAAACTCGAGTTCATACACCGCAGCTGCGTGCATAATATGAGCCACGCGTTTGTGGCACCCAAGGCCCGTAGGGTGAAGCATTATGCTCGAGTCCTACCCTTCTCCCATCTCACCGAAGAACTCGAAGTATAGTGGACATATATGAATATATGATACAGTATTGTATCTCTCATACAACTATAAGCATGTTTATTCATGTTCAATGTTGCACATGCTTGTATACTTTCCATGGTCTGCGTACGTATAGCTCATCAACCAGGCGTCTTGAATTGATGTTGATCACGTCATCATTACTCACAAACACTCCCCCAAAGCTAACCCCCATATCGACTGCCAACACTGCATCCTACTTACATTCATGTCCGACAAAGCATGTACAGTACATGATTTAGCAGGTTCCTTGCTCTTGATCGCTTGTCAAGTCTGACGCCTTGTTCGTTCTTCCTCTCTTTCTCTCCCTCTCTTTCTTTCTCTCTCTGTCTGTCTATCTGCCTCTGTCTGTGTGTACATGTACCTCTCCTTTAAAAGTCTTTCTCTCTCTCTCTCTCTCTCTCTCTCTCTCTCTCTCTCTCTCTCTCTCTTTATCCCTTACTCCCTCCGAGCAAAGTAAAACACCGCCTGCTATGAGAGACGCAACACAACAAAACATTACCATACACATGCATGTCTCGGCGTCTTCATTTCAACGACCATAGCATCTGGCCTAGACCTGCCTGGCAATTGGCGACGAAACCCAGTAACATCAGATAGTGGAGGGGGAGGGAGAGAGAGAGAGAGAGAGAGAGAGAGAGAGAGAGCGGTGTGCCCTGGGTGCCGGCGGCATGGCTCCGGGGTGGGTAGCAGACGGTGGTCCCTGCTGAGCCATCCCGCGTGCGGGATAAAGAGCCCTCGGTGTGTCGTCACCATGGTCATGATGTTTGGACACTAAACTATACATCACGACTAAACTATAAAACACCTGCAATTTGGGTTCCTTTTGTTGTAGATATCGAACAACGTAAGAATAGTGCTCATTGGTTGGTGGTGGTTAAGGAAGATCACATGCCGTTGCGAATATAGCCACAGCTATATTACAATGTGAAGAGATGGATCAGTGAACTGTAAATGTCAACCGTTCAGAGGAATAATATTTGACTCGATACCAAGTGTGATGGACGTACCGTCCATAGATCCTAGCAGCCTAATATTCATTCTAAAACCAAGACAGGATTATGACATAAACTCCCATGTTGCTTTGTGAGTGCTGCCATCTTCGCGCATTGTAATCAACTAGAGCCTTCC
The DNA here is from genome assembly GCA_963669155.1 of Arbacia lixula. Lineage (NCBI taxonomy): Eukaryota > Metazoa > Echinodermata > Echinoidea > Arbacioida > Arbaciidae > Arbacia > Arbacia lixula. The sequence continues at coordinate 8,631,515 of OZ022578.1, forward strand.
AGGACCACAAGGACGAGACAGTACATCACATAACCTTCCTCGAATGTTGCTCTCATTTCTTCCATCTAGGGATGGCCCTACTTTTCCTGGCGGAGCGATTATTGAGGTTATTAGGCATCTGGTGTTATGTGTACGGCACCATGTTCCAAACACGTGTCCCATGTATGTATAAAGCACAGCGAGATGCGACGCGCACAGAGGCGTAATTATCTCCATCAATCTCCAGCATCATCACTGGATTATGAACGTAACATTATTACTCCCCCGATTTGACGGCATTTCAAGAAGTCGGCTGACAAACCCTAGCGGTTCTCTCACTCTTACAAAGAGCGGTTTAATGTCATTGGGATGTGATCATTCGATGGTTATCAACATACGTGTTGTGGTGTTAAATAGGCCATATGAGCGTTATATATTGTTTGGGTTAACCATGTTCACAAAAACACAATATCCACGACAATGTGAAGATTTGAATAGAACCGACTTGCATTACATTCCTAAGGTGGCGCGGTGTCCACATTTCGTTGTCTTTGTTCGAACAGTGCGATGATGAGAGAGGTCTCATCTGCCAGAGATCTCAAATGAAAAGTAGAAACAGAAAGAATATAGGGCAATGTCACGATAAGGTGAAATGACCATCAGAATTTTAAAAAAAAATCTTCAAAACTGTTTGTCGTGTAAGTTATAACAGATTTATATTAAAAGATGGTTCTAAAACTTTGCATTTTATTTGCTATCTGTGCTTGGTATATCAAAAAATTTCCAAAAAGTGTCAAGGCGTTATCGTTGAATTGCCGTATAGTTTCTTGTGACAGAAGAGAGAGTGATAGTAAACTACATCACTAAGTGTGGTGATGTGAAGAAAGCGGTGACAGTCTCGGTAAGAAAAGAAGAGCTCTAAGATTCACTGCAAGCAATCCGACACGTCTTCCCCCTCACATCCCAAACTTCCCTTCCTCCACCGTGTACACGTGGCTGAAAACGTTCACAGATCATGTGCAGTCTTGCACAAAATGTCACATTTGCATGTCGAGATGCAAAGTTCAAGAAGTTAGCGATAGAAGCTACTTTGCCTTACGTACAGTCGAAAAACGCACCAATCTCATGCTGGCTCAGGGGAAATGTGAAGTTCGTCAATGGCAAGTAGTTTAGTCTGCTCTGATTACTGATGAAAACAGACAATGCAGGGATACATTTCTGTCGGATGCATGTTCTAATGCTCCTTTTTTTTTCTTGTTCCTGCTTGTTTCAAATTTCAGTCTTTTTCATTTTATACGAAAGCACTATCCAATCGGCTCTACACAGTGTTATCATGGTTTAGTGGTTGGATTTTGGGGGGCTCCTCAACGACCCTCCCATCCACCCCATCCCCTTATAACCTCTTACTGTTACAGTGTTTGTTTGATAGTTAACAGGTTGACATACATGTACAGTATTATGATGTTCGAGATAGAAAATGTATGGATGGTACATTCGCAACATACAAATTATGCAAATGGGCTAGTATTCGGTGAGGGTCGAAGTGAATAAAGATCGGATACATGTAAGTGACTCTCCTTTATCGCATTGTACATGATATTGGCACGCATGGTTGCCGCATAGTTCCATATACAAGCTGCACGTTTAATGAGTGTCGTGTTAATAAATATATTGTACATTTGGGAGATTTCACTGCGATCATACTAGGTAACCAGCCCGGCTTGCTTCAAACATGATGGATGTATAAGCATTTAAGCATGTGTACACGCATTCTTATGATACTAGTATTACTGTTTAGACGTAGTAAATGTTGCAGCCCACAATACAAGGTGATGGGGACATGGATGACACACCGATACATCTAGTCGATTAATTAATAACGCTCTTGCGCGGGGGCGGAAAGGAGAGAAGCGGGGAAAGGGTGGGGTACATAAGGAGGATGGACAGAAAAGGAGAGTAAGGGGCAAGTGAGAGGTGTACGTGAGATGGGAGAGGGGAGGGCCGAGAGAGAGAGAGAGAGAGAAGGGGGGACGGGGAAGTCTATATTGAGCGGTTCGTCGAAAATGAAACGTGAGTCATTACGTTGGGCACGCAGATTTAATCGAATAATTCAACAGGGGGTCGAAATATACGCACGCCACACCGACGCTTTGAATTCTTCTGATAAAATAAGTAGCGTATGCATACCGCCTGCAGTGGCGAATAATATATCCACTATCAGCACAATAGCAACTCGTAAAAGAGTCGATTGCACTTTGATACATTAGTTGTTCTAATATACCTTATCTCGATAGATATTCCCCGTTATTTGATTGGTTGACAGTAACGAACTAGATTTAACCACTCTCGCAAAAGTACCTTATTTGCATAGAGGTCAATACTACATTAACATGAATTTGCATGATGAGTGGTGACCAGCTTGTGATTTACACCCTGTGTAAGTTTGCGTGTTAACTTCGGTGTATGAATATGCTGATCCCCGGCGAGAACTTGCAAACTTACAGCATTTATATACTCCCCCAAGTCACTTGAAAACCCTTTGTGCACAAAGTATTGCCAATGATAAGTTAACTGTCATTCGGTAAGCATTAATGAATAACCCTTACCCTAACCCAGCTGGCAGATTGTGGAATATTCATGAGTAGGGTAATGCATATTAATAAGTTGATGCAGGATTGGAGCCTATGAACATAATATCATGATTACCATGTAATTCACGGTTTCCCGTCAAAAACGAGCTGAACTTGCACATTGCATGTTCGCAATGAAACTTGACGATTATCTATCATTATTTGTCATGGGCAAATACCGGTAACATGTGTTTTTAATGAGAAGATTACATTACTACGCGCTGCGATGATTCGGTAAATAGACCGGTTTATTAACATATTAAATTTTATTCATACCAGTTTAACAAAGGTTGCCCCTAACAACCGGAAAGCTTGCCAGAAGTTTGCCCGACATAGCAACAATTCATTTATGCAAATGGATTCCAAGTACTGAAATACCATTGCTAGGTACGGGTTAATGGAATAACTCGTTACTAGTCCCCGAGGGAAGAAACATCCATAAATTTGACTACATTAGTAAACCGGTCTATTCGACAATTTGTCTCTCATGATACTAAATCAGAGTAATGACTGTTACCGATGATATAATGGCACCATAGCTTCATGTTATACATGTTAATGCCTTATCAACAGAATATATATATAAATATACATCTTTGGGCTAAGTATGGAAGAAGAATCGAAAAGTCACTGAAAATAGGAAAATTCACCAGTGCCGACAAGAAGCTGTGAGAATACGATCGATGAAAAGCAACCAGACCTAAAAGTGCCACAGGAAGTTACAGTTTCGAAATCTATATAACACAAAGATGTTTGGTAGAAGTATAATCTGGGATAATTATTCCTTAAGCATCTATACTTCACATTCTCCTGCCAAAGTTGCGCCTCGCCGGAAGGACAAGCAAGCTAATATCGGTCAATAAATCCTTCCTTCGTCGTCTAGCTGCCAGTCAGTTGTCCTTAAATCATGATCAGCTTTCAAATCGACATTCGAATTAACATAACCTTTCTTTCTCTATGTCTTCTTTTTCTCTGTTGTCTCCTCATTCTCTTCCCTATGCCTCAAAGCCGGAGCACCCGTCAACGTGGTAAAAAGCACCACCTCCAGAAGTGTTCGATTGCTCAAATCGAGGAAGACTGGTCGACGAAATGTCAGGCGGATCGCGTTTCTCTACTGCGTACGCAATCTTTTTTTGTGTGTAAACTTGAAAATTGAATTCGGGTACGAAAGGCGAATATGAAAAGAGAATGTAAATTGGAGAAAGGGGGAAAGAGAAAGGGAGATCGAGAGAGAGATGATTGTACATGCTGCTTGAAAGGATTTGGTGGTGACCAAGAGTAGTATGCAGAAACAATTAGCAAGTATGGCGAGCGCCTTACCCGGCGTCTACGTGATTGTTAGCGCGACCCGACAGCTAAAACAGAGCTCGTCTTGGCGGTAAATGTTTTGAAAGACACATCAGCATGTTAGAGTCGTATTTTCTTCCCCTTTTCATTATCGTTCTCGCACCGTCCATCTTAACGATGTTCTCATACTTCAACGTATTTTGTTTTTAAAAAAGAGAGTGTCGTGGCTAAAAAAAAAAAACTCATCCTGTTTATAACAAGTTTGCTCCAATGTCACATTTCAAGGGTATTTCCCACGGTTCATTTCTCATAAAATACTGTTTGAGATAATCAACCATTCTTGATGCCACCTTTCCAACCAATTTCACACTCTTTTCTGTCCACTCTTTCACGGTTATGTATCATCAGCAAGTGTCTAAGCGGTTCAGCATCAGTTCTGTTCGCTCCGTAATTAAAAACAATAATTAAGAGCCGCGCAATTTCACCCACGGCCTGCGTAACATATGCATCGATAACCTTCCCCCCAAACCGCGCTGTACAGACTACTCGCCATCCGTCCACCAATCAAAGCACAGCACCCGTTAATCTCGTCCAGAAACACCGGGAACGCATTTCTAATTAACTCGTCCACACACAAAAGCGTATACGCCTCAGCGTTCAAGTGTATGCAACCGACTTTCCCTGTTTTGAACATGTACAGTGGGAGAGACGGGTCAATGCACAGTCTAATCAATTGACATTATCAGCGGTGATGGATACAACTTGTTAATGAGTGTATGGACGGTTAATTACGAAGTAGCCCGGACTTAATTCCGTCCTTGTAAAGACACCGCCCTCCCGAAGGGATTTGCTGATTTTGTTTACTCGATATAACTTGGCCGGATGGTTCCTCTTGATATGTCCAGCTCAAGTACCCAGAAGGTTGAGGAGGGGGCGCACAACCACCACCCCCCCCCCCTACCTATAGTTGCTTTGAGATGGCTAATGTAATGGCTTTGCAAGGCGAAAAGGGTGCCTTTCTTGCGGCGGTGAAATGGTGGATCCGTTGCCGTCTTCAACGGGCAAATGAACATGCCGTAATGTAATCAGTGATATTTTTCTAATGTATACATTTCTTTCGCTTATGTTAACAATATATACAAGAAAAAATAAATAGTGCACATACTCTAAGTTGTGCGATCGCTTTGCCCGCACCCTCAAAATAACCATATTAAAACAATAGGCGCTTATATAGTGCAGATGGAACAATGTCAATGATTATGTGCCCTCACTCAGGATGGACAAATTTGGATTATGACACCCTCACAAAGTATCCTTTCGAGCTCGTTGCTCACTTCTCTCGCTCCTTGCAAACCGAAAAGGTGTAAAGAAGTGGGCGCAAAAGCAGGATGACACTTACTTAGTGTCCAGTAGCGTATTTCATGTGTATTTACGTGAACGTGTATGTATTCATGAGTTGCAAGTTATCGACACATGTCTTTATAACATTTCCCCCCTTCCCCCCTTATATAAAACAGCTGTCTTTACCAATTGTCCAGCTTACGTTCAGTGAGAGTGTGACTTTATCAAGTTTATCTGTTCCATAGAATACGTTAACACTTCTGGCGCCAAGAAATAGTACTCGATATAGGATTTTCCTATATTTCCAATTACATGGTGGTGTCTAAATCAAAACTAAAGAGCATGGTTGAGTGGTGTAGGTCATGGCATTGTCAGTAATAAATCCACGGCTAACTCAATCACAACTGATCCACCACCTGTCAAATAAAGAGGAATCGATACCGCGTGCTGGCATGGCGCCGATACAGGCACCACCACAACCAACTAGGGCAAAGACCGCGACAAGTTGCACACGTGCCTATCGGAATGCACTTGAGAACGTTAGCACGGATGTGTCACTAATTGATTTGTTCATTTTCCTAGTGCGATTTCAATATTTAGGCGAGCCAATGAACAATAATGAACAATACGCAATGCGCAATGTCCAACTGCGTCTGAGTTCTCGTGAATGTGGTGCCACTTGCTTTGTCAAACCATACATTTCGGTGCTTTAAAGGCGTAACCAAAATGCTCTGCTCGAACATTGTATCCCTTAAATAATCATTAAAAAAAATCCAATTAATGATCGCAGTACCATGCATTTTCATTTTGGTTGTCCAATTCCCTTGTTCTTCACGCGTTTATGAAACATACCCCCTCCTTCTTCAAAGCCATGACCAAAGTGTGTCTGGGAATTATGAGCAAGTACTCAGATTGACGTTAAAACAAACGCTGCAAGGGACTCGGATAAATCATTGATTCGAGGGGAAGAGCGAAGAGGCGATTCGTGCTTGGATTAGCAATGAAGTGAGGTAAATAGTTTAAAAGGGCGAGACGGCCAGCCAACACGCATGCATGTGCACGCTCGACGACCAGAACGCCCTAGCGACCAATGTGCAATTTACCACTGCACCCTCGCAGTGATCTTCGTTTGAGATTAAACCCGGAAGACGCTCTTCTGGGAATGACGCACGGCATTGCAATTAGCAGTAAGAATGGTAACATACAAGCATAAATGTACTCGAAATAAAAGAAATAGGAGGAAAGATTGTCAAGAGAATTACCTGCAAAACAACAGTAGCAGCCATGTTTTATCAAGGTACAGTCATACAGTTGCAATGGTGATTGTCGCAGTGCAAAGTAGTAGAAGTAGTAGTAGTAGTAGTAGTAGTAGTAGTAGTAGTAGTAGTAGTAGTAGTAGTAGTAGTAGTAGTAGTAGTAGTATTTGCACCAGTAGTATTTGTTGGTGGTAGTAGAATTACATTACAATATTAATAATAGTCAACGGAGAAAGGTTATAGTCAGTGTAATAGCAGCTGCAATAGAAGTAGACGTATATTAGTACTAGTAGTACATACAGTAGATGAAATTAATACAAGCCAGTAACACTGCTAAACAATAACATTGGTGATGGGTCATGATGGTAGTGGTAGTAGTATCATTAGTATACATGCAATGGTAGTACACTTGGTATGTATAGTAACGCAAGTAATAATGCCAGTAGCATCAGTATACGTATTCATTAACATAAGTAGTAGTAGTAATAGTAGTAGTAGTAGTAGTAGTAGTAGTAGTAGTAGTAGTAGTAGTAGTAGTAGTAGTAGTAGTAGTATAGTAGTAGTAGAAGTAGAATAAGCTATAGTAGTAGTAGTAGCAGAGTAGTAGCAGTAGTATTAGTAGTAGTCGTAGTAGCAGTAGTAGTTGTGGTAGTTATAGTAGTAATGATGTGAGCAATAGTAGAAGTTCAAACATCATGATCATAACCACTCAAAAACTGTTCTTATAGACTTGCAAACTACCGAGATAATGACGAGAATAACCGTATACACATATATGTAATTCATTTATTTAGTATGTTTGAACAATGAGACAAAAGCAGCCCTGTTCATGAGCCATAATGTATTATCCCAAAGAATCTATAAATATATATATACATACATATATAAATCCGTGAATCGCGTGATTATGTACTACACACAGTGTTTCGATTTTGACGAACATTATGACGCGAAACAATATCATAATCTCATCGCTTTTAGCCGGGCAGTGATAAAATAACCCTGATTCGTTATGTACAATGTTGGCTAATTACACGATCATGTTACACAAATATGGAACAAACCAAGTTAATAAACAACGTCGCATGTATGTGGTCTTTTTCAGCATTTTCCCACATATCGACACAAATCGATTTTCATACGTAATCTCACACCCATTCGTTCTGCCTTTAGTGTCACCTGTCATGCCTGTGGTTCCGACAACGAACCTGTCATCGTCCTTGAGTTATGTCGCCTTTCATCGTAAGAAGAGTCAAACACGGACAAGGCTGGTTGTATTAATCATGACGTGATATTCGTTTGTATAGAACCACACAGCACTATGCATATACATCAATACTAGAACACATTTCAATTGCACACATAAATTGAATTCAGGCAATATGTCTTTCCTGTACAAAGACTTGACACGTAGAGCGTAACTAAAAAAGTGTAAAGTAAATAAGAAATATAAAACATAAAACATATACGGTATTATGACAGGTACCTTGATATGGTCCCATTTTCTTCGAAAAAATGTAATGTATGTACTACTTGTGACGATTTCTTATAGTGTACCTCTACTGCTTAATTCTATCGTAATGTCGAAATATATATTTTCCATTATCAACCTTTATGTTTTAACGATATCATTTAATAGAACAGTTTCCTTAGCACAATTAGGGTGTTATGTTTACGGTTCCCTTGTATACAGTTACCAAGAAAGATGTAACAGTAATACCATGGTTGCTGGAATTGACATCAGAACTGTTGAATTTAACGCCTCTAGTCACACACAAAAAAAACATTCGAGGATCACGGATTTCAGTTTGTCTGTACTCTCGTATTGGTACAAAGTTAAAAACTCGAATACTGTGATATGTACCTCGGACCCTTTTTTGTGGCCGTCACTGAAATAATGAAATAAGTGAGCAGCGTGCTTCTCACCCATTATGTCCGTCATGTGAAATACTTGCGTTCCGCTGGTGGCCCTAAAAGTGTCTCGCTCAAGGGTCAAGTACGCACATAATCGCTCTCACAGGAGCAGCGAAAACCACTCCAAGCACGCTAATGCCACTAGTGGTGGGTAATTGTGGCCATTTATATCCCCCACACACCGGCTTCCCAGCCGCTCGACGCTCATTAAAAGGAGCAGAGCAGCGTTCAAGGATTATTTCAGACTGTGAGCTGGTGTACTCTTTATACGCACAGTGAACGGGTAAGGGTGAACCAGCGAAATATCAAGCCCCCTACCCACAACATTCATGAGAAGTCCGATCGGAGAGCCTGTATGTTATATAAATTGCACTGCAGAGCGCAGTGTACGACCAACAATGTTATTTTTTTAAAAAATCCCATTAAATGCAAACTATATTCTCCTCATAAGTAGGTTCTCTACTTACTGAACTTCCCTAAACTATCAGTTAGGTCCAGCTCAATTTCTTTGCTGTTTCTATCAAGCTTTATTTAAACCTGTGCTGTTTAAACAAGATCTCCAAAGTGATTGAATAATTATCTTGAAATATATGAATGACAAAAATCGTACGGTGACGTTTCTTGAAGCTGTGTTATATTGTAAGCGTTCCCTGGACCATAAATGATTACAAACAAGTTTATTAATATTTATTTGCTCATAAGAAATGTAAAATATATTACAAATTTGTGATGAGAGCATTTTTGTCTCTCTCTTCTTACTCGCTCTGCAGTATATCATTTTTGACTTGCTGACTTTCACGCCGAAGGGAGTGAAGATCGGCGTTCCATTAAGAGAATCAATGCCGATTGCGGGAGTGGAGCTGAACGATTCTGGAGGAGCAGAGGACGCCGTGTAAAGGGCAGGGACGGCGTACTTTATTAAGCAGACGCCACCATTGCTATGCCGAAAGTGACTCCATCTTAATGCCATTTCCACATACCGCGCCAAATGCACTTTTGTTAATGACCACGGCCATATCCATCAATGTAATAGCACAGAACCAACAATACGGTCGTGGGAGATGTAGTAGTGGGTGGTGGGTGAGAACAGAAAATTGATATGAAAATGAAAACATTTTAAAGATACCTGCAAAAAAAAAACCTGTTATGACGTCATCTGTGAGTCAGAGGCGTGTGTTTTGCGGGTTGATTGGTATTTTGTTTCCCTGCACCCAAAAATAGTACCAATATGACAAAGGTATGGTATGGATTATCATATTACGCAGTGGCTGAGCCGTGGAAAGGTTAATCCAGTAGACTCTATGTATGCGTCGGTGAAGAGCTAGGATGGTAATCTAATCAATCCTTGCAATTCCCCTACCTACCCTATAAACACAGTGGGTAAGTTGTATGGTGTCATGACATCCATCAAAACTTTAACACTTATGTGCCAGACATGAAATGTCTCCCTGGGATGTGTTCATCAGTGGTACATAAAAAGTTAACAGAAACAAACCTGCATCTGCTTTAGATGATAATGAAAAAACACACCTGAATGGTTTCTTGTTTAAAAAAAAAAGTGAAATCAACATGCTCAATACTTTATAAAATGTTCAACTTGAATGTATATTTTGACGTATAATAAAATATTTGTCTTCTCAAAAGAGAAAGACAGGTAACATCTTGATTGTGAAGTTTCTTGTCACGAAGAGTTTTGTACTCAGAGTGGACAAAATATATTTGTTTTCTGTCCAGTCTTACATACTTACAAGACACCATACGTTCCGGTCACTACGGCGACCACACACGCCAGGCCGGTAAAAAGAACGAGTTCGGGCCGCTGCAGTCTCGGGCTGGGCTCGGCGCCTCCCCCACTCCCGCTCCGGTAGGGGCTGCGCTCTTTCTGAGTCCCTTTCGTTGTTAGCGGCCCGTAGGTCACCATACGCGCCTCAGCTTCGTTGCACTTGTTGAGGAACTCGTCGTTAAATATATCGCACCAGGGAGGAGACACGGGCGCGTCGCCTCTCATGTTGGCTGTGACGGTTGGGCAGTCACAACCCCAGAGTTGGTCCGCGCCATGCTGCGCCTCGAGCTTGGCCAGCGCGTGCACACAGATCGGCGGGCAGGTGTCGATCCCATGCGCGCTCGACACGTCACACTTTTGTCGCGCGTAGCTCAACGCTGCGCGACACGACTCCTCACCATCGCACTGCTTCTTCGCCTCGGCGCACATCGCTGCAGCTGGGCGCGTCAAACGTGGATGGTGGTACCCTGGAGTCCCGCCTACCGCTCCGGAGTTTGTCGTCGTTGCCTTCGACGCTGTGTCCTGTGATGGAAAACATATAGCGAAGGTGCGCTGCATGTCACGGCATTGCGGCTCTCCAAATGTGAAAAAGGCGACATCGGTGCAGTCACAGCTTTGCCACCTGTTTTGTCTTGGGAGGTCCACGAGGTCTTGTAGAGCATCCCTGCAGGAGTCATCACAAGAGTCCGCTGACGAGGGGCATTTCATCGATACCTCCATCAAGTAGTGTGGGAGTCTCTGCTGGCAGTCGAGTCCGTGGTCGGAGCAGTCGTCACGCAACTGCATGCACAGCACCGCGCTTGCACTTGCGCCCGTTGCTCTCCAGCTGAGGTTGAGCCAGGCTGTGAGTAGGAATATATTGAGGTACCGCAGTACGCACCGTGGGCTCATTCCCACACCTCGCCCCCCGCACAACCAGGCCAAGACCCGACACGCAGCACCTGTCTTTGCGGCTCCAACTGGTCCCCTATCCGCGTCGTCACTTACAGCCGAAGAGAACATTTTCACCGAAAGGTTCACACAGTTAAGGAAGAGTAAGCAGCTTCCAACAGGAATAAGCAATGACTGAACAGCACTCGGTATAGAAAGACGTAGTGGGCGTCTTTCCGAGCTCTGCAGGATACTGATGTAATAGTATCACGTTGATGCCGATCAAACAACAAGACAACAGGTCGTGACAAAGAGAAAACCACCTGTGCAAGAGCGGTACCGACGGTGGTCTGTCATCCTCATACCAACACCCTGGTCACAAATACCCCTCGCCACTTCGCCCCCTACATCAATCCAGACCGAGGCAGTGGCGGACGGCCGAGCGCTACCGAAATGAGACTGGCCTCCTCGTTTCAGCATGCACACAAACACACTATGCACCGGCACACGCGGGCAACAGGGCGCGTTTTGGTGGATGCGTTCATGTCTCCATGGATGCGGCCGTTATTATCTCCCCCTCCGCGGGAGGCCGCTACACGCGTCTTGCTGCTGCTGCCGAGGCTGCCAATACCGGTGATGATGATGATGCTATTTGATTGGCTCACCGCGTCTGCGCCCTGTATCTCTTCCCGATGCCCCTCCCTCTCTCCCCCTGTCTGATTCATCCTAGGCACCATTCGTTTACCCCCTGTCTCACGTGCCATCAATCTCACTCCGCTATCCTGCACTGGTAGTCCTACCCCCCCCCCCCCACACACACACACACACCTCCCCCTACCCCACTTTCGCTCTCTATATCATCTTAACATAACCACCTCTTTCTCTCTCTGCCCCTCTCACCCACCCCCTTCTCCCCCCCCCCCCTCTCTCTCTCGCTCTCTTCTCCTCTCCTCGCTCTCGATCATTCTCTCTCATATCTAAGGTATTCTCTGTCCTCTTCTCTCTTATCACAGCCCAAATCACATCCAACTATTTCCAGGCATCCCTGTAGTCAGATCCATCAGACTATTATGCACTCCACTGGAGAGTGAAATCAGTGTGGGTTGTTGGCCTCTCGAAAGGTATGGGATGCAGTTGTCATGGATACATCTAGGCGTGGCCATGTTGGTATATATTTCTGTATGCACTCAGTGGAATATTCTATTCTCCATTTTTTATACCCCCTTCATTGTTTACATCCTTCCCTTTCCTCTCCCTCTCGTTCTCGTGCCCCTCTCACTCATATTAACCCCCCCCCCACTCTTTCTCTTACTCCTATTCTATCATTGTCTATCTCTTCCTCTCTCTCTTCCTCTTCCTCTCTCTCTTCCTCTTCCTCTACCCCTTCATTGTTTACATCCTTCCCTTTCCTCTCCCTCTCGTTCTCGTGCCCCTCTCACTCATATTAACCCCCCCCCCCACTCTTTCTCTTACTCCTATTCTATCATTGTCTATCTCTTCCTCTCTCTCTTCCTCTTCCTCTCTCTCTTCCTCTTCCTCTCTCTCTTCCTCTTCCTCTCCCCCCTTCATTGTTTACATCCTTCCCTTTCCTCTCCCTCTCGTTCTCGTGCCCCTCTCACTCATATTAACCCCCACCCCCACGCCACTCTTTCTCTTGCTCCTATTCTATCTCTTCCTCTCTCTCACTTCGTTTCTCTTTCTCTCTCCCCACCTCTCCTCTCTTTCCATTCCTCTCTTTTCATTCCTCATCCCCTTCTTCCCCTTTCTCCGTTCCTCCTCCCATGATCTAACTTTTCTCCCGTTTTTGCTTCTCTTCTTTGTCTTCCACTTAGTCTTTTTTTTTCATTTCACATATTATGTGATTGGATTTGATTCATTTGGGAGTGCGACTCTCTGATTTAATCGATAAGTTGAAAGTTGAACGGGCAAGCGAATGCTCGTCGGCAGTATCGTAGTTCATTTATCGCTCGGTACATCCTACGTTTTGCATCAGACCAGATACTAATGTCTGAGCATTATCTTGATGAGCCAGACATTTTGTCTAAACATTAACGTATAGTGTACACGCTAAAGTGACATCTATATACGGCATAGAATATACTTGGAGCGATATAATTACGTTGCATAATGTCTGTGTTTTGGCTTCAGCAAAGCAAATGCAATCGGCGCAATCTATTTGTTATGGGGGGGGGGGGGGGGGGGGGTATCCTAAGTGGGGCAAAAAAATTTTCACGTTGTGAAAAATGCATAGTACGCTTCGCTGACAACACATGCATTGCGGTGGTTACGATGGTGATATAGACAACTCATCTTAGTAAATCGTCTATATTTATCTAATATATTCACGAATCTCCAAATTCAACTGTTAAACCCTAATATGTCATATTTCTATTTAAGGAATGTAAGGAAAAGGAGAAAGGGAATACCTGATGAAAATAGAGTGGATCAGGAGAGAGGGGAGAGAAATAAGCAAAGGAAACGAGGGATGGGAGAATCTAAAAAAAAAATAGAAGACGTGAGAAGAAATAACAGGGGAGACAAAAAAAGAAAACATAAAGAAGGAAGAGAACAGAACAAATGTTGAGAAAGGAGAGGAAAGGTGAGATGAGAAGAGAGAATAAAAATAGAAAGAAAAGACGAGAGACGAGACGACCGAGATAGGAGGATGCCCGTCGCTGATCAAACACTCGAGCAAAGACTGACGAGTCAACATTTGTCCGCGGAAGTATAGCGGAGTTGAGCGACCCATGGTTCAGGAAAAATTACTCGCCTGTTGCTTGCACAGCGCACAATCGAGCGCGTGGGACTGTGAGCAAATTTGCGCGCGGGTAGAAACCTGTTGACGTATAGTCAGAGAGGGGTTTATTGAAATGTGCGTGTGTTTGTTAAGGCGTGTGGGTGGGTACCACGTCGGAGCGGAGAAGCGTGCACGCGCAACGAGGCAATTGTTTGAATTTCAAAATGACACGTCGTCTTGTAAAGGATGGCTTCTGCGTTTATAATTCAATCTAACGAATCATGATGGGATGAGCCATTGAGCGGTGGAAAAGGGGAGAGAGAAAGAGAGGGAGGTGAGAGAGAGAACTGGTGAAGATATGAGATATAGAGCAGCTTTGGACTGGGGAGAAGAATCAGTGAAGGTGGGAGAGAAAAGATAATAGAAGAGTGGGAAAAGGATATAATGAGAAAGACAAAGAGAGGGGAATAAGGGGAGAGAGAGAGACCACATTCTTTATAATCTCGCCACCGATGTAAGAAAAGGGTTTTCTTTTCTTTATATTTCATTTACAGGCCCTTCCAATCAACATTAAGGGCGTCAGAATAAGTCGAAGTCGAAGGGCTTTTAAAGCATCAGCGAAGACTCTGATACTGATTTGTTGACGATCTAAACGCAGATGAGGCCAAGGGTTAAGATTTGGATTGGGGTCAAGGTTCAATAAATTTGCTTCAAACGTGGTTCATAATGTGTATAAAAGTTAGGTAAATTCCGTCAAAATTCGAAAGTTGAAGATGTGTATGAACTACGGAAAATTTTGCAAATACTTCCTCACAGTATTATCAAATCCAATAATCCAATTTAAACTAAACATGATGCACAAGTCACAACATGTAGATCGATTTATGAAATTGTGGGTCGAATCTCTCATTATGAACTTACCCAAAACTGGCTCTTTTCACAATACATACAAATCCAATTATTCAATTTCAACCAAATATGGAATTAAGATGGATCACTTGGCTGGTGACATTCTGACTAAATTCCCTGATTGGTAAATATTTTTAAAAATCGGATTTTTGTCTACATTGCTAAGAATATAGTAATCTAATTTCAAGATAACTACATATATGTAGAATGGTTACATTGGAGGTCAAAGGTCAGTTAACTTTGCGAAATACAGATTCTCCTTGCAATAAGTAGCACTGAATGGTCCTCTTGAACCAAACGAGACGAAACCATTGATTCCTGTATTGAGGAAGACTGGTAACAATTTTGATGAAACACTTGGGAGGCCAAAGTTGAAAGGTTGGTGAACATTCTGAAAAATTGCCAAATTGTTATATTTTCCTAATAACTAGAAATACATTTTCTGTAGTTTATCATAATTTTTACATTGTATGTGTCCATTCAAAGAAGACATTTTTTTAGAAGAATCATGAACGAAATATATCCACGTTCATAATATTTGATGAGATACAATGGAACCCAACTAAAACATTAAAACTAACTTGCTTAGTCCTTGCTTTGATCTAGATCAGAGAAGCTCGAGTTCAGCTTCACTGTATATCAAGACTTTCATGAATACAAATATTTCTGCTTCATCGTACGCCTCTATTTCTCTTTAAATTCGTGTTAATATTGCTCTTTATCTCCTTCTTTGCTTCTCATTTCTCGAGTCAGCAAGGCATTGAACATAAGAGTATTTCATATTTTTCGATCATCAGTATAACCTTTCAACTATTTTTTCGTTCATTTACAGGATAGAGCACGCTATCCTTATTACTGGTTGTATGCCTAAAGTTTCTTTGTAAATTGCAATTACCCCAGAAAGCCCTTTCACTCAAATCTAGTTTTGATATGTTTACTCCTTCATTCTCTTGATCACCCCTTTAGCGCATTTCGTCTAACACTCGTCATACATGTGTCATCCCTACTCCAACGGCTTATCTCTTCAGCCCACATACCTAACAGGCATGAGGTTGCATTACGGAACCCGTAATCAACCAATTGTCGTGCCGTCGCGAACTTGGGTTCTATTCTCGATTGATATCGGGATACAGTATACTACCTTTAAAGCACATTTACTTAAACTATACAGCCCTCCTACCATACCTACTGTTTGGATCATATTAGTCGGGGTGTGCAGTGTATATAGCCTTCTGAGAACACGGTCCATTATCTTCATCGTAATGAGCGTGCGCAGCGGGACCGACGAGAAGCTCTACCACCACTCTATCCCACCGCTCACCCTCACACCTACCCTCACTGCCCGGCGGCCTCGCGGTGTCAAATTGCCCATTTAGCAACGGTCGACTAGCTCCTATGAGTGAGGACTGTTACTGAGCCGCGCGGCTGGCGGCGCATGGCGCTGGTGGCGGTGGTGATGGTGGCGGGGAGATGGGCTGGAGAAAGTGCGAAGCGGGTTAACCTGTTCGGTGCTCCGCCATAACCGAATTGCTAGTGTATATCATGAGCGTGTATCCAGACTTAAGCGACTGCTGGATGATTATCTACCGTAGATGTGGACTCCCTCCACATAATGATGCGACACACACCCACCAGCAAACATACCTACACACAAACACACACACAGACCTACACATGCACACACATATAAGCAGATATACACATACGCACACACCCAGGCTCACGCACACCGCACCACACACACACACACACACACACACACACACACACACATACACACAAACAAACAAACATACACAAGCAGATATATACTTACGCAAACACTCAGATTTACGCACACGGACACACACACATATTATACAGAAGCAGTGTTTAGGTTTATATAACTCTATGATACTTACGCACACACGCACACACATAAATACGCACAGGCACACGCGCGCACACACCCACATCCATACTCACGGATCCAGGTAAGCATGAGGCGCTCGCACTCAGATAGAAGACATGTGACGTGTGATACGTGCCATGTGGCTCGAGCCCCCCCCCCCCCCCCCCCCCACCTCGCCCCCGGCTCGCCGAATATACTGACAACACCACGATTCTCACAATGCCCCGTGGTTATTTCAAGCGCGCACCAGCAGGTGTCTTAAAAACAAAGCTTGCCCCTCCAGATCACTGGCAGTAAAAGGTAACATGTCGACTTTCTTTAAATTATCAAATGTACGGGGGGGGTTTATAGCCCAACGAGAAGTCATGAAATGCCATCAAAATTATTAAAGAAACACGTGTCTGCTTTGACTAGAATATTGTCGAACACGACCGTGCTCAGCCAAGTGGTTCCCCCCCCCCCCCCCAAAAAAAAAGACTTCATCAATGGCATTCTCTGTTTAGCCCGTTACCTCTTCGCTAACAACCATGCGCTGTGTAATACGTAACTCCATGGTCAAATCGACTAACTTCTCAATCTTTTTAAGCAGATAATGACTTGTAGAGAATGAAGAAAAACTACCAAATAGATATCCATAGCTGATGAGGGAAGACTTTGCTAACCCTGCATCCAGGCTGTGTAGGGATTTTTAATAGGCTATTCCATAAAGGGCTCTGAGTAAAGGGGTCCGAGGGGTCTGAGTAACCATTTTCGACGTCTTCTCCAACAGCAAGAAGGCTCGACTGGACTTTGCTCTGTTCTGCACGAATGTTGAGCTACGAAATGTTTGGCGATGGCTCAGAAATATGTAGGGCCTACCCGACGTGCTATTGTAGTCATCATATGATTTCGTGACTTGCAACCTTTTGCTCACTCCCGATCCCCGCGCGACGTCTGTGATGTTTACATCACGTGACGCATTGCCTGGAGGCACGTGACCGTCAGGATATGCATCATTCGTGCTGCTGTTTGACGTCAGCTGTGCTATATTTAGCACGAGCGCCATCTTGCGGGGGCTTTGGCCTTTGAGAGTTGCTGAGTGGTTTGATAGCGTAAAGTGAAAGGAATAAAGTGAACGGTTCAGGTTGTGAAAGTACATTTTCTGCGTTTTTGTCTTTCGTGTCTTCCACTGCAAGAAACCAGATTGTGAAAGATCTGTCCTGTGTCGATCCATCAACCCTCTTTAAGTCTGGAGTACCGATCGAGGCGCGTTCACATCGGAGTGGTTACAGCGTGCCACTGACCACTGTACATACGTTGTTCAAATGTTGCGTTTACCGCCGCGGCGATAACCGGTCCATGAGTGGTTATTGGATACCAAGGCAATCAGTTGATTCTCACTGGAGTCGAGAAATAATGTGATATTGGCCGGTGAACGGTTCGGTGCGATTGAAGTATTTCAGGCAACAGTGTGTCACTTTCCATAGCGTTTGATGTACAAGCTAGGAAGTGAAGGCATCCCAGAACACATTGGTGTGCACAGTTTGTAAAATAAAAGATTTCTACCAGCCTATACACTGAATAACTGAATAATATTACTACTAGTAAGGGTAGATTAATAACTTTGGACTGTTCCAAAGTTTTAGAATAGTGACTTGGTTGAATCTCCTACTAGGGAGCGGCGAAAGGCCAACATTATTCACAAGTTGATTTGGATTCCGGTTGCGGTGCTCTCAAAAATGTTTCTATTGGGAAACTCCACCTGTTTTCTCTGCATTGCAATCAGTATCCAAAAGTAACTAAAGCAGGGAGGCTAACTTAAATGACCGAAACTGTCCGTAGCCACTTCTGACTGACTTTACGACTCTCGCCGACTTTTCACGATCCTCTCCTTCCATCACCCTGGTTACGGGTGATGATGGTAGTAATAAGGAGACGAGGAGGATGAGAAGCGAAAGAAAATGATGATGCATGCATGTGGTGTTGATAAAGACGACGACAATGATGGCCATGACGATGGCAATACCGACAATGAATATTGTGAAAGGGGAGAGGACGAGAAGAGAACGCATGTAGAGAATAAATTCAAGAAGAGGATGAAAGTTCGGCAGAAAAAGGACAAGCGTAGTAAAGAGAAGAGTTAGGAAACGAGAACAAGGTGGATCAAAAGAAGTCACAGGGACGAAAAAATAACAAAGAAAACGAAAAAGAAGAGAAAGATCCAAATGAAGCTGGATATGTAGTGGGTCCCTCTGCCAACACAGCAACACGGACTCGTGGTTACCGAATACCAACCGCGCCGAAACTCTCCCAGGATTGGGGTGCAGACCTCACAAGTGGCCCTCATTTCATTATAAAAAAAAACATGTATTGTGACGCTCCCGCCCCCCCCCCAAGCCTCAGCCCCTACCCCACACCCCTTAGAGGGAAGCGGGGAGGGAAGACACACATACACACCCTCATACACATGCGCATGATACGCTCGCACGTTATACGTGGTGAACAACTGATTTCGAGAAGATGAAATTTAAAAATTGGGTTTTTTTATCAGATGGCAAGAATTATTTGGCTCGGGTAATGGTGCATACGCGTAAAGAAAAATAAAATTGTAACAGCTGTAACAGTCAAGTAGGAAAGACAGGAATAAAATAAAATACATGTTGTCATTATACATGAATAATGCGTTTTTGAACTTAAATGTTTTACTTTAACATTCGCGAAAGAGAGGCATTGATGTAGCAACCCTAAACATTCAAGAAATAGAAAGACATAATATGCGTTATCAATTATGAATAGCTCACTTAAAATTTCAAGAAAGCAAGACACTGGTGTAGCTATATGAAATCGGTAATGAAAATGAAAACAACCTTCTTTGCCATTTGTGTTCCTCATTAAAATATTAATTGATCTTCAATAAAGTAGCTCATTTTGTTATAAATGGGCCGTCGGGAGGAATTTTTAAGTGATACGATGTCAGAGGGGGTCTGGACAACGGATTTCGAGGGGCCGAGTCCATCGTGAAAGTTGAAGGGGGTGATCCACTTGGAGCCCACGTATTGTTATGTTAACTTTGAACAAAGTTTTACAAACTAGTTTGAGATATCTTTTTCCTCTAGCAAAATTTCCCATAATTGCATTGGTGTTCAAAGGGGTCGAGCCACTGGCCTTGTGTACTTATCCTATCTCTTTTCTCACGGAAATATTCACATTTTTGAAGTATTATATACTTCTTGAATCTTTCATTTTGTCCGTATAATCAACAAATACATGTACATGTATATCCGTGTGTATTACTTTTTATGGCAGCCTTTTCTCTGGCAAATTCACCTTCGCAAAAGTGTCCATAAATTTCCACCTACAAATAATTTAAGTGCTACCAGCTTTTCCATATGGGGAAGGGGGCGGCAGTCCTTAAGCAAATGTGCCTACAATTTATACTGGGTGTCATCAAAGCGTATGTTAATTTTTTAGAAGCAGGTTTCGTGTAGTCTATCAATTATCATTCTTGGAATAATCTTTGGAATATCTATTAAAATTTTCACTTTTAGACACATTTTGACCTAAAAAAGTGTGTGTATCAGATAATTCATTTAGAATACAAGAATGCCCATTGCGCATCGCATCTGCCTATCCACTAGCAACTGCCATCAGAGTACAATGTATCATTAATAATGCAGGACGCTTCTAGAAACACACACCCATACACACATTTGCATACATGACATTCTTCGGATGCTCTTTCTGTTCACGAGCGGCGAGGTTGAATTGAAAAAAAAAATATATGTTTTGTATTTGTGTGATGATCAAAGTTTATCCATCCAAAATCATCAGTTTCATTTGTTCTTCTGATTTGCACCTTATTTTCTTACTTTGATAATTCTTTTTGCGAGCGATCAGCTCTAAAGAATATGTGATTAATGAAGAGCGAAGAAATCGTTTATATCAGCTACTTAGTACATGTATTATCAGATAAACGTATGTGTTTGCAAATGTGTCTTTTTCGCAACGCTACACATGTACTAATAAATTACATTTATTTGTATCTTGTCAAGTGGCCCTGGTGAGGTAAGGGTTGGGAGAAAATATCTGTTTTGCCCCCCGCCCTCCCCCCCCCCCCCCCCCAGGTAATTCCTGTGTCAATGTGAGGACCAAAGGGAGGAGATAGATTTTGCATGATAGGATGTTGGGGGTTATCTAAATGTACCGGTATCTATCCATAACCATGATGATGCGACAAAGGCAAATTGATCATTACAGGCACGCAGCACTCTTTTCCTCTATCTTTGTTTGAATCAATTTGTTTCTCATGGCTGTAAACTATTGAGAGATGAATCACGATTTGTCATGTTTATAATTTATGATGATGGGGGATGCATAGATATCAGATACATCAACCAATATCTTGTTGGGTGTCTAGAAAAGTAAATTGGAAAACTTCTCCAACGACAAAGAAAGATGGTTGATGTTACAAAATAGCATAAGGAAAAGGAGAGGAAGAAACTGATATGATAAACATAATGTTAATAGATCATTGGAATGGAATAATCAAGGTGAAGTAAAAAAAAAAAAAAAAAAAAATCAATTTTTTCGAAATGAATAAAGGCAGGGAGGAAGACAATGAAAAATAGAATACACTAGTTTATTATTAGGATATTATTATGATACAATATACACCATAAATAACACAATTCGCAACACTGTTAAAACTGTGGCGCAAAACATGAAGAGATGTGACCCTATCAGATCCTATCAGATTCTGAGGTCAGGCACAACAATCTTGTCAATGAACTAGAGCAATTCGACTGCCACGCAGTCGATAAATATGCCTCCGCCTCTTTGCTAGCTCTATTTAGATTATTTTCAGAAAATCTGTTTGTTTGGTTGGAAATGTTCCAGTTCCTATGTGAAATGAAAGTACCATTTATTCTGTTTTTCTATGTTTAGCGAAGTTTGGCAATGTTCATTTGACCTTTGACCTCTTACTTCTTTGACTTCCAATCTAACAAGTCTGTCTAAATCCATCCCTGTATCCTCGTGATTCTTGTACCATGTTTTCTTGAAATGCATAATTGGATTGGGATTTATTGTGAAAAGTATCAATTTGGGGGCAATTTTCAGCACATTTTGGCAAAGTTCATAAACCTTTGACCTCTGACCTTTCAGGAATTTTACCCAAACTTTCACCAGTCTACCTTCATGAAGTGAGACATCTATGTACCATGTTTGTTTAGATTGAATCATAAATTTGGATTCAATGTGAAAAATAGCCAATTTTTGCAAAGTGCATTGACCTTTTACCTCTGACCTTTGAGAAATGTCACCAAAAATGTTACCAGTCTACCCCCAAGTAGTGATCCATCTTTGCACCATATTTAGTTGGTAATGTACCATTGGACTTGGATTTACTTTGAAAAATATCACTTATGGGGCAATTTGTAGGTAATTTTTTGGCAAAGTGCGTTGGCCTTTGACCTCTGACCTTTGAGAAATTTCACCAAAAATGTCACCAGTCTCACCCTAAGTAGTGATCCATCTTTGCACCATGTTTAGTTGGTAATGTACAATTGGATTTGGATTAATTGTGAAAAATATAAAATTTGGGGCAATTTTTAGCCAATTTTGGCAAAGTTCATTGACCTTTGACCTCTGACCTTTCAGGAATTTTACCAAAAATTTCATCAGTCTATCCCCAAGTAGTGATCCATCCGTGTACCATGTTTAATGAGAACTACATCCTTGGACTTGGATTTATTGTGAAAAAGGTCAAATTTTTGCAATTTTTCACAAAGTTCATTGACCTTTGACCTCTAAACTTTCAGGAATTTTACCCAAAATGTCACCAGTCTACCTCCAAGTAGTGATCCATCTTTGTACCATGTTTGATGAGAATTGTATCCTTGGATTTGGATTTAATGTGAAAAAGGTCAATTTTGGCAATTTTTCACAATGTTCATTGACCTTTGACCTTTGACCTCATTCAGATTTGACCCCAATTTTACACACTTCATTGGTTTTATGCAATACACACATGTACCAAGTTTGAAGCAAATCTGGTTCACGGTTCTCAAGATATTGCCTAAACGGATTCGGGACGGACGGACGAACGGACGTACGGACGGACGGACGGACGGACATACGTACGGACGGACGGACGGACGGACGGACAACCCGAAAACATAATGCCTCCGGCCACTTCGTGGCGGAGGCATAAAAATTTGGATGGTCCAAAATTCACCACTTTAAAGGCACCTTGTGTTTTGGAGGAGCATTTTATCATACCTGGGGGGGGGGGGGGGGGGCATGTCTTTGTCTTGCCAAAAAGTGGACTGCTACTCACCAGAATATAATTTTTCTTGAAGCAGGTTTTTCCCATACTTCATGTATTTGATTGGAAAGCTTTTTATTTTGAGTTAAAGTAGAATGCCCTTGAAGTACCTTGTTAACATATTTTTTTGCAACAATCTTCTTTCAAACCCATTATTCGGGTGGGGGGGGGGGGGGGTGGGGGAGGGTTGCATCTGCCACCCCTCCTCACATACCCCCTCTGGCTTCGCTTGTATGCGTGCATGTGTATATTAACTATCAGATTAAGGCACTTGTCATGTTCAATATCAAAAGTAATTACAATCTCTTCCCTACTCCAATACATGTACAGGTGTATAAGGACATGTAGGATAACATTCTTAATCATGTCCCTCATTAATATATTCCAATTCCTTGATTGGTTGAAAGGGTGTCACATGACCACAAATAGATGAACTATTTGAAGGAAGAAAAGTAGTATTTTGTGACGTCAGAGGGAAAAGAAGTACTATTTCGTGACGTCATGTCAAAAATAGTCTTTTTGTCCCCTCTGGACTATTGATATCCAGGCTATCGGTGATCGATACAATTTTCATCAATTCATCCGAGGTAAACGCGCAACACGCACAATCTACGCGATACATTTCTTTCCAGCTGCTTTTTGGCGTTTTAGCAGACAATCATTGGGCGCGATGCCGGAACTCCGACGGTGTTGCGTCCAAGGTGCAACTTGAATTTCCGTTGGTTTGCTCAAGCCGCAGGAAATAACCAAACATCTGAATCGGGTTCCTATGTTACAAATGAAACATTCATTGGAGTCAATAACATTCCATTGTAACATCTAAATATTTTTTGATGGAATGCAGTAATAGATTTACTTGAAATTAAATTGACTAATATTGTTATACACTTGTTAAAATATAAAACGATTTGCCAATTGAACATAATTAATTATTTCAGAATCTGGATGTACATATATAAATATTATTCATTATATTCCATATACTAAGAATGTTGCTATATGATTGGTCAAGAGTTGGTCACGTGATGAGGCGTAGTTTTTCCTATCAGATCACCTGGGAATAAAAGTTCGTTACACTCTAGGTGATAGTACTTTTTGGTTTCGCTGATCTCTTCACTCCTCACAGTCCTAATGCGTGATTAATATTTTGAGTACGCACTAAATAAAAGTGTGTTACACTCGGACTATCAGTTTTAGCTCGAAGCAGACGACGCCGCGGTGGGGGAAATGGAAGGCTTGCACTGCTTTGCACGGTGGGAGTACGTACAAAGCAGTGCAAGCCTTCCATTTCCCCCACACAGTATTTCACCAAAGCAAGTGTGCAATTCTCTACCATCTCGTACCAAAATTGACTTAGAATTTCACTTTCCTGTATTTTATTAGAATTATGAAGGGTATTCTTGGAGGATCTATGTTCTCACCGATATCGCACAGGTAAGCGAATTTCAGTTACTTCTTGCTTTTCCGACAAAATCTTACAAATTAGCGTCACTATGGCATAGCGTTCGTTGGAATTTGTAGAGTCTATATCCCAACGTGCACAAAGGCGTGTGTACGTATGTACATGTACGTACAACTACGAGCAGTGCAAGCCTTCTAATTCCCGATACATTTCCCCACACAGTATTCCACCAAAACAATTGTACAATGCTCTATCACCTCGTACCAAAATTGACCTAGAATTTCACTTTCCTATTTTTATATGAACTATGAAAGGTATTCTCGGAGGATCTATTTTCTCACCGATACCGCACTGGTAAGCGAATTTCGATTACCTCTTGCTTTTCTGTCAAAATCTTACGAATTAGCGTCACTATGTCACAGTGTTCATTGGAATTTGTAGAGTCTATATCGCAACGTGCACAAAGTCAATTTGCTTCCGGGTTTCGGAGCGTCGTGTGAATATGAAACCAAAATGTACGATCATGTAGCCGCACCGACCCGAAACTAAAGCTTTTATGCGTTAAATTGTCATTTATTTCAAAGATTGTTGGTATCAGATGTGGAATATAAAGCAAATAATCAACTTTTGGTTTCAGGCAATGAGACGAACTATCACTTCCTCGGCGATCTGAATGTATACGCTATCTTTCCTCAGCTAAAAGCTTCGGAAAGATAGCTACATCCAGATCGCCTCGGAAGTGATAGTTCGTCCCATTACCTTCACCGATGTTGATTATTTGCTTACTATCCGGCCAATCAAACGTTAGAGGTATACTTCATCATGTTCATCAAGAGTCTGGATGCATACATTCGCTATCAGGCTCCCACAAGACATCGTCCAATCGTTGTCATGTTGGAATGGGGTAGCACTTGAGCATATGTAGGCACCGTAAGGAGCAACAGAGTGCCATGAGGGTGACCCTTTCATTGCCACCGAGGGCGTAGCGCTGCACCCATGGGATGTGGAGAAGGTGCACATAGGCCCATGTGAAGATTGGCTGATCGCAGCCGGACGGGGCGTGGCAGTACGCCGCAGGGAACTCCACTAGCTCTGCCAGCTGCTTTGGTAGTGATGACACAGGAAGCTGATCTGTGGTAGATTGAGAATTAATGGAGTACAGTCTACAGATTGCATCATACTTTGAAGAAATACATCAAGTATTCCCATTTCCAACCTACTGCAACCAAAAGTGCCTTTAGACACGACTATGCTTCATATTCCATTTGTAATAATGAACAAAATATACAAGGACTGATATGTTAGTATAGCCATTTTCATTGAGAAGAAATGATATGTTACAACTTGAATGGGATTTTGCACAAAAACAATTGTGTCATTGTCATTGTTGAAACTGATAGTCAATTGATTCTTACTCTTGTATTTTTGTAATATCCTTGGCCATATGGCATAGTTGTACCTACCATTGTTTAGGCTACAATGCTAACTTTGAGCTAACTCTCTCTCTATATGTATGCAATGCAAGGACTGACATGAATCTTGGGAGAAACAACTGTTGTGTCTTCATATTGTGGATTTGTTTTCACCACATCGTCCACCTTGATCCATATTCCAGCCACAATGAACAACTGGATTCTACATTATTAACAGGCTGACATTTCACACTAGTGATTTGATTTCTATGGCATATTCTCTGACTGACCTGTATCTCACAACATATACCATATGAAGCACACTTCTCTATGGTAATATATACCCTGCCAATAGAGGGCAGCATACCACAATGGTAAGTGAACAGGTTGAGAAGTGAGCTGTGCATGCAAAATGGATTGAAAACACATCACAGTGAAAAAGAGGGATTTCATCAGTGGCTGCCTAGTCCACATTCACATCCCATTATTATAAGAACTCACATTTCTTATGTTTTTCTTTTTCATTGGGCCAACGGAAAAGGATTGTGAAATCTTGTCATATCCGTGCCCATTATAAGCGGGTTGGCGCACCACAGGTTTGTGTGTGCCTTTAACAAATACCTCATTTGTATCCATTATATTGAGTGTTGCCTGTATATGCAACACGGCCCTACTTTGACAAAAGGAAGCGAGTATGACTTTTCTTGCAAATGAGGAAGCTAGTGGCGGCCATTTGCATTTGCATCAATGCAATACCACATCATACTAGATTGTATATCTCACATCAAAATGAATATTTCTTTATCAGATTTTACCTTTATGTAGGGAATGCTGGGTACAATCTAAAAAAAAGCAACTCAAATTTCAATGATTTATAACTAGCTTCCTTTTGTCACAATAGGGCAGAATGTGTGCTCGGTTCTTGAGCTAATGCGGACTGCTTTAATCTCACCTCTGCATTGATGGACTGCTCTGTAGGCCCACTCTAAGAGTGTCTTGGGTTGCTCCACAACACTGCCCTCATCGTACCAGACTTGGATCTCAGGCTGCAGAACCCCAACGAGCCCTCCCACTTCAATACGCCTGCCATCCGTCGGCCGCTCAGTCCCACACCTACCATTAATTATAAGGTTTCACACAACATTCAGTCAAACCCGTTTATACAAAGACCATCCAAAAGGATAAAGAAAGCGCCGTCTTTATGGGCTAGGTGGTGTTTTTAGACATTCATACATTTATGTTAACTACTCTAAAAGGATTCAACTTCAGTGCTCTTAACAGACAGTAGATGTTGGGAACAGTTTTGACTTTACAATGGAAATTTGACACCATTTTCATTCTCCTCAGAGATTTGAAAAACACTTTAGAATTGATTTAGACACAGAAATACCCCTACAACATGGTAAGAAAATAGTACCATGGTTATGACTTCAGTCTAGAATTTGTTATCCCTGTAATTTAAACAGGCTTCCCTTACTTGTAGCATATGAAACAATTTCACAATGTTTTTATCAAATGATATCAAGAACAGCATATCTGAATCATAATCATAATCTTGCACTCAAAAGATTTCCTACCCGGACACAAAAACACATTTTCTGCACAAGATGAAAGGAAGGTGTAAAGGGGGAAGTGGACAGAGTCAACCCTGAAGTTAAGTTGGTTTTTCATAAAATCAAAAACATGCAAGAAACATATTAGCGGAATTTTGATGAAAATCAATCAAAGGCTAAAGATAATGGAGGTGTGATGCATCTTGGGAAGGCTCACCTACTAACGCCGACCTCCTTGCTGTACAGAGTGAAGGGAACAGAGCACAGACGAGGGTTGCTGTCCATATAAAGGTGCTTCAGATTGGGCAACTGGTTAAGCACTGCAAACAAACAAAAGGAAATAGGTCATCGGGCAAATGCATATGGGGAAAGTCTAAAGGATATGTACACAAATGGACCACAAAATTTGATCAATATCAAAAATACAAAAAATCAGTATCAAAAATACAATCAGTCACACAGAAAAGAGCATTTTAATTGCACTTCCTGGTAAGAAATTTGTGTTGCATGTAGTCTGGAATTCTTTGTTTAACACAAAAAGTTATGTGTTACAATGCAATCATTTCATAGATATGGTCATTTTACAATTTTCCTTTTCATAAGCTGGGACTTTTATATACACTGTGCCTGTAAGTTTTAGCCCAATGTTCAGTTTTATAGCTTTGATTGTTGCTGACTGAACAAAAATCACTGTAGAGCATTTCAGAAGTCTACTTAAAATAATTTCTGACCAGCAGGCGAACCGATCTCATTAGCCAATTTAGACCGGTCTTAAAAAGCATGACATGATATCTCCAAATACATCTTGATTCTTTAAAGAGCATATACTGAACTGGGAAGGCAAAAAGGCCTTCAAAAGGTAATTGTTAGCAATCTTCTTGCCAATGGTCTTAAATTCATGTATTGTCTATTTTAGAAGCTTGCAGAAAGTTTTTTGTCCTCAAATGATCTACATTTGGAGTAATGATATTAAATCACAAATTCTCAAAATGTTCGGCCCAAACATTTTGAGGATTTAATCATTAATCATTAATTACTCCACATGTGGATCATTTGAGGGCAAATAACTTTCAGCAAGCTTCTAAAATAGACAATACATGAATTTAAGACCATTGGCAAGAAGATTGCTAACAATTACCTTTTGACGTTTTTTTGCCTTCCCAGTACAGTATATGCCCTTTAATTAACTTTTGTTCCCAATTGCTACATCATATTACATGACTATAGTACGATCTGCTTTTTAGAGCAAGCACCTGTTTGTCTACAAAGACCACAATTTTCATTTCCCTTCAACAATGTTTCTTAGTGATACCTGTACTAAAGTGACCTATACATAAAGACCACGGGGGGTGTTTCTCCAGGCTGTTTGTCAGCTACGCACAACAGGTTACCTGTTCTTGTGCTCAATGAGATACCCCAATATGTTCCAGTTTTAACATAGTGGGAGTTCATTTCCAACAATCCTAATTAAATTTGACAAATTTAATGCTTTGTATTCAGACACTTGTTAACAACAACAATTTTGATTACAAAGATCAGATTTCAACTTCACCTGATGGGAATCAAAATCATTGAGAATCCGATTTAACACAAAATCTAAACGCAAGCTAAGGGTTATCACTAAACATAAAATGAAAGACATAACTAAGAATATAAATGGCTGCTAACTCACTTGTGGGAAGGACAAAGAGGTCATTGCCCACAGCTGACAACAGGTTGAGTCTGTGAAGAGCAACGATTTGTCTGGGCAGCATGGTCAGTCTGTTCCGGTCAAGCTGAAGAGTCACTAGGCAACAGCACTGACCAATCTCTGGTGGGATCGAGGTCAGCTTATTGTCCATCAGGTTAAGTACAGACAGCTGGCGGAGTGCACCAATTTCTACAAGTCAGCCCAAAAGAAATATATGCACATTTTCAGAACAATTCACAAACTTCATTAAATATGAAAATTTGAATCCCATAGTTATAATTCAACTATAAAACAATAAATATATTTTTTTTTACTTTTGTCCACTCATTTTAAAAAGACTTGACAAGTTGGCAGCTTTGTATCTTACCAGAAGGTAGGTAGGAGGTAGAGCAAGTGAAGTCAATCTTACCATGAGGGATTGAGGTGAGCCGATTGGAAGACATGAAGAGCTGCTTAAGACCAGGACAGCGACAGACAACATCAGGAATAGAAGTAAACAGGTTCATACTGACGTCTAACGACTCCAACATCTCCAGTTGGCATATTTCTGGGTAGAATTATGCAGTAGACATCAAAAGAGAAGACATCATTTAAATTACACTTTTTGGTATCATAATCACAAAATAAAATACTACTCCTGGGAATATTCCTCATTGTATTTTAATTTACTCCAAATGCACAAAGGCTGCATTTTCAGTGGTGACTCTATACTCTTGCAACTCTTTACACGAGTGGGTATACAGGCATAATTTAAGATGCCTGATAGACAAAAGCATGAAACAACACTCACACAGACATACAGACAACTCATAAATGCAAGTCCTATAATATTTGTGGCAAAGGCATACTTTTGTTTTATGGGGTGCTTTGATCAGAAAAGGGAATGTCCTATACAGGAAATAACATGCAATTTTTTATTTTGTAAATAATACAGCAATAAATTTTGGTGGATTAGGAGCAAAAAAATACATATATATCACGTCTGCATATTTTCTGCTTAGGAAGAAAGTATATTTCCACTTTGTCATTTACTGGAGTCTGCATATAGCCTTACCTTCAGGAAGGCAAGATAGATTGTTGGAGTGTAGATACCTGGAAGGAAAAAATCAGTATAACTTAAGGCAAGACTAATCGAATTTTAACAAATCTTTAATAAGCTCTGACCAAGGATATCATATGTCTTTTTCTTGCAAATGGTGATTTCCTCATATTCACTTACAATTTTAATTGTTTGAGTAAACACCAAGAGCTGAACTAACAGATATCACTTCAGATTTTCTTTTTCTAATCAGTTATCACATATCCAAAATAAAATTAAACATCTGACCACTTTTCTTAACTCAACTGAAAGTTAAGGGTTTTCACCAATGTTGCCACTCCAAAAGTATGTTATTGTAGTTGAAAGTGTATCGCGATAAAAGGTGAACTGATATCATTAAATACCAGTTTACTCATATTTTATTCAGTATGTTTCCTTTCTAGGTAAAAATAACTGATAATACATCATCCAATAGAATTTGAAGAATTTTTGAATGACTCTTCATGCATACCTCCATGCAAAATGAATATTAAGACAACATCAACTATCATACTCACAAAATTTTGAGACCTGACAGTTTGTGAATCTCAGGAGGCTGTTGAACATAACAGGCAAAATAAAACGGTACCAATTCAGTACACAACATCTCGTTTGATTGGAAGAAAACATTGCACGCAGTTGACTGTAACAAACTTTTATTCTTTTCATGGTCATGTTGTGTGGTTGCGTTGATCAAAATTCCAATGATCACACGCGCCAATCAATCACTTTTGTGATTATCCTCGAACTTTCACCAATCTGCTCATGACTACAGGTTGCAAATGAACTACATTATTCATATCAACTCGTGCTCATGTTTCAAGCATGAAATTTTCCATTTCATAGTTTGTGTTTACTATGTACATGTATTTGTCTCTCTTTTGTTCTGCCTTTAAATACAAGCAGATGAATAAATGATGTGAAGGCCGATTTGATCTAAGGCTCCTTACCAGGCGGGTGATGAGGTTTCTCTTGGCATAGATGACCTGAATGTGTGTGAAATCATCCTCGCTAACCAGCTGAGAAGGGAACTGCACCAGTCCCTTGTAGTTTAGGTGGAGGATGCCATGTTCTCGGTTAACTAGAGCCTCTTGTAAGACATCTTTTAGACTGCTGGACTCATGGTCCTCCGCCATCATGGACGACCCTCTCGTTGTCACACGCTCGCTACTCTCCTGCATGCTCTGAGAAACATTATGGAGTAAACTTAAAATTGTTGGTTTTAAAAGCCGAGCTAATACAAACAGTTTAAGTCTTATGGCCTATCGCTGCTTGAGCACCATATGTACACATATATTTCTGGTTCAATTAAAACCAACTTATTATGTTACTTCAGCCAGGGTGGACAGGAATAACTGTCTATTCGCGGCATTCTTTAATCAAAATGACATTTTTGGACATACCCCAAATAGGATAGGGCGTTCAGAGGAGCCAGATGCAATCTCGGCGGATCCAACGTCCTTAAGAGACTGATTTTTGGTCTACTTCAGGGTGAACTAGATAGCCTAACTTTTAGGCATACCTGTTACATGCGTAATATACTAATATACTTGCTGTGTATTCCTTCTTCACTTTAGTCTCATCAACACAAACATCTCACTCCCCTCCTTGGCCCAGCTGCCTGGCAGTGGCACAACTAACTTAGATCTTACATGTTCGTGGAGGCGAGGTTAAGAGCTGCTTTTCGGTTAACTGCATATCCAACTTTTCTCTCGGTCAGTTATCACAAGGGCAGGTTCTATCTCTGTAAATTACAAAGTTATCAAAGACAATGTAACTCACAATCACATGTTGTTATTGTTTTGATCACCTGGAACTTCTACCGTGTCGACCAAAAATACAACAACATCTGGCAAAATAATCGCATTCTCTAGCCACTCATACACGATCGAGAGTATAAACCAGAGCACAACAAGTTTAAAATTCAAGCCCAAATTCGTGATAAATACGCCAAGTATCCGAAATTAGAATCGCGGATTCATGGATCCCGAAAAAAAATTTCGTAGTCGTACTCGTAGATCAAAGTCTAACTAGAAATATCGCTTTCAGAGCACTGACTAACTCTATAGGGCGGTGTAGGAAGATGACATTACGACAATACGTATGCAGTACGATTTCTTAGATTGTTTCATCTAGTAAGTTTATATATTATACGATTTTAAAAAAAAAGGTTGTTACAAAATATTAGCACACAGTATATTAATTCCTTCTGCTTTCTTCGGTCCCACTCGTAAGTTTTCGTGCTATTCACTTGCCTTGACTTAAGCTTGGCTTAGGCTTACTGCGACCAGCCCGCTCACGCAGTGAGAGCAGTCCCGGGAGCAGTCCCGGGGCTAGGCTTAGGCCTTAGCCTTTTTTTTTAGGCCGCGCCCACTGCACTGCACCCTATCTTTGCAGGGCCAGGCCCGCGCCCCAGGGGTGGTAGACCGTAGGATGTTGGTCACTAGCCGTTTAATTAATGCAGATTCATTTTACTCTTCTTATCACAAAAGAATGCTTTACCTTATGAAGATTTTCTGTATGATCCTGTGACTTGAGTCTGTGTGCTCCATCATGTCCATGCTGCCGATTATCTTTTCTGGGTACTTTTTTGCGTGGTTTTAATGTAGAAAAAGGGATGAGCAGAAGAATTTGAGGAGATATCCTCACCTTGTATGCTTGTGCAGTTGTGACAGGTATGATGCGGGTGCCTCAAACCAGCCCCCTTGTTTTCTTTTGAATATTTTCATTCCAAGATAACCAAATAAAATTCTAAAATTTCACACACAAATCAGCAAAATAATGCTCTTTAAAACCTATTTTTGATTGAAGATTGACAATAAAATTTAGGAGAAATTGCGCTTCGAATATCACTCGATAAATCATCGCACATTCACATCACTGAACATTGAAACTGGCCCCTACCGATAATGTGCGATATCTCTGTCAATC
This sequence comes from Arbacia lixula, assembly GCA_963669155.1. Classification (NCBI taxonomy): domain Eukaryota; kingdom Metazoa; phylum Echinodermata; class Echinoidea; order Arbacioida; family Arbaciidae; genus Arbacia; species Arbacia lixula. The sequence continues at coordinate 8,664,482 of OZ022578.1, forward strand.
CGACGAATGCAGTGCTGACATTTCACCAGTATTGCGTCTCGATCATGCTCATTCCAGTGGAGTGAAAATTGACAGTGAAAATTTTGGCGATCGACGAAAAAAACCGCAAGTTTAAAAACAGAGATGTTTCGAACGAAAATGTGCAATTGTGAAATTTGTGCACATGTTGTCTAATTTTGCTTACGAAAATCCTGCATTTTGTTTACTAATGCGTAAATACACAATAAATTGTGTAGCCAACCTTCGATAACGCGCACTGAGCAGGAAGGAGCCGCAGTTTTGAACCACGTATATTTTGTCTGGTTCAGCATGAAACATGATGCTTTTTAGCCTAAAGCATCATGTTTCATGCTGAACTGGACAAAATATACCGCGCTTTAAAACTGCAGCTCCTTCCCTTTCTTCCCTTTCCCTTTCCCTCAGCCAATTCCTCTGAGCTGTAATGTAGGAGAATAATAAAGAGAGCCACCCCCTGTTCTAGCCATGCATTGCACATGCCAATAAACAACCAGCAATCATATCCGTAGTCGCGCGTCGTTTATTTGATATGCGAATTTGCACATCCACAGAGTTAGGGGAAAGTCCAACGAGATTTCTTGATTGCGATTGACTCTTTGTAAATAGAACACTTCCTTTCGGCTTCATTGGTTAGGTAATTTACGCTGAGCATAGTCAAACTTTGTCACACTCCCTGATTTGATTTTAGTAGCGTCCTAGCTAGGAGGGCATTCTGAAATATCGGTTTGGAGACAACTTGGGAGAAAAGTTTGAAAGAAAGTAAAATGGCCGAATAGTTGTAATAGGCTCTTTCAAATAAACTCATTCTTGACCAAAACACTAACAAACTGTAGAGCAGCAATTCTTCAAAATGAAGAAATTAGAAATTGCAATATCATGAGCTAAACAAATCATTATTATGTGTTTTCCAAACATTGTGGGGATAGGACAACTGTCAAATATTAGACAAGTTTAACATGGATGTACTTTAATTACAAGTGCATACTACTATCACATAAGTTTTTATGTTGTTTATTTGCTTTATTTCAGATTGACAGTGGCGTAAAAACTTCTGTTAGAATGAAGGTGTCTGAAAAAGGAATTACAGCTCGAGAGGAGAGACTTTCAAATTCGACTAATCTTGGCTTTGAAGCAAAAATCAAGATAAGGAGAATCCCGAGCCAAAATATCATCCATCGCCTACGTTTTCGCGAGATTGATCGTCCAAGAGGTCTTTCCCAATTCTCTCTGACGCGATCTTTCCACCAAAATGTCTTTCCAAATTTCACGGTAGTCAATGTGGAAAAGCCACCATGTTTCTTGCGCAAGTTCTCCCCTGACGGTCGCTATTTCATAGCTTTCTCGTCAGATCAAACCTCGCTGGAAATCTACCGGTTTGAAGGTCCTGCAGCAGCTGGGGACCTGTTGCAGAAACTGCAGTCGACCCAACCAGAAGTGGCTGGTGATGAAGCTCACAGTATTCGTGGGCAACTCTTTGAGCGCTTCTTTCTGCTGTGGCACACTGTGAATGTCGCTCCCAATGGGGAGCATCTAAACCGGGAGTGCAGCCTCTTCACAGATGATGGCAGGTATGTGATTGTGGGATCTGCAGCGTATGTCCCAGATGAGCCCTACCCTCACTTCTATGACATGTACAGGAACAATGAGTCGGTGTCCCCCACGCACAGGTCTCCCCTGGAGGACTACTCTCTACACCTCATTGACTTGCAGATGGGCGTCTTGTGTGACACAAGATCATTTAAGTGCGACAAGATCTTCCTCTCCCACAACCAGGGGCTGTACCTCTACAAGAACATCCTGGCTGTCTTGTCAGTACAGCAGCAAACCATTCACATCTTTCAGGTGACAGCAGATGGTAGGTTCCTGGATGTCCGGACAATCGGTAGGTTCTGTCACGAAGACGACGCCCTTGCCGTGTCCATCTTGCGGTATGAGGTGCCCGCCGCTGCTACGTCCACTCCTAATGAAAGGCCATTTAGGGATGCGTGCATCAACTCCCTGAAGCACAGGCTGCTGGTTTACCTGTGGAACCGTGCTCAGAGTGAGGGCACACCCAGCGCCATGAGACACTTCTACCAGCACTTTGACTTCTTCAGATGGCTGCGGATGTGGAAGATGCAGCTTCTGGATGAGGTCCACCTCCTGATCAAGTTCGCCAGCGAGGATGTTGTCACGCTACGCATGACCGACCCGACATCGCAGCCATCCTTCTTTGTCGTCTACAATATGGTAACTACTGAGGTTGTCTCGGTCTTTGAAAACACATCCGAGGAGCTCCTGGAATTGCTGGAGAACTTCTGTGATCTCTTCCGCAACGCCACTCTCCACGCACACACCCAGCTGACATGCTCTGCATCCAGTAATGTCTATGCGAGGCAGATCCAGAGGCGCTTCAAGCACACTATCATCAATGCCAAGTATGGTGGACACATGGAAGCCGTGAAGAGACTCCTAGCGCAGCTTCCCATCAGCTCCCAATCATACAGCAGCAGCCCCTACCTGGACCTGTCTCTCTTCAGCTATGATGACAAGTGGGTGTCTGTCATGGAGAGACCAAAGGCCTGTGGAGACTACCCTATCAGGTTCATTCCACATTTATCTTCTTAGTGTGTATGGTTGTATGTAAATATAGAAACAGACATGTAGAGATACACATTAAAAATGCTGATGAGTCGAACTTAAAACTCTGTCAATCACCTAGAAAAATTTCAAAAAGCTTAAGCTTGTAATGCTATATGGCGAAGCAATGTAGGAGGGACTTCAATTACAAGCTTAACTTCAAAACGTGTGTCTGTATTGGCTATCTGTAATATAGCCATTACATCAGCATGATGTCTGTGCATTTGCGCTTACATTTTGTGTACACTCTTCTGATACTTGATACTTGCGACCATTAAGTATTGGTATTGATATGCACTGGTATTTTTCAACTTTGACAAGAATATAATTATTTGTGTTTTGCTCTCAACTGCAGTTAAGGATGACTTACCTGATAACATGCCTTTGAAAGTTTTGTCAGGTATGTTTCTATTTCAAAGATAAACCATGCATCTGCAAAAGATACAGGCTTATAACTTTTTTTCCCAAGATATTACTTTCTCTCTCAATCTTAATGAACTATGAATGGATGACTGTTTCTATACAAATTAAGCTGTGTGTTGCATGTATGCATTCATGTTATGACCCTTGTATCTCTCTTATTCCCATGCTTTCTGCCTAGGTTTTACGCCCGTGACTCTGGGATTCTCAAGTTCAAGATCCACGCCGGTCTAGTGGGTCGCCCATCTCCCGCATCCGCTCGACGTCTTGTTGCCTTTACCTTTCACCCCTACGAACCTTTTGCCATCTCTGTACAGCGGACCAATACGGAGTATGTGGTCAATTTCCATGTGCGACACCAACCAGTAGACTGACATTTGCTTTCTCTCAATGAACCTTATGTTATCCCTGAACAGCTGACCAAAAAAGAGTATGTAGCCAATTTCCATGTTCAACACCATCCAGTAGATTGACATAACCTTAGACCTTACAAACAATTTGCCATCTTTGTTTATTGGACAAACTTGAGTATGTGGTCTATGCTATGTGCGATGTGAGGCATTAGACAGACTCTCTCTGTCAGCTACAGTGCAATACTGCCCCACCTTACAAACAGGGGAGCCCTTTTGAGAAAGTCATGAAACGTGATTGGAATCAACAGTATGTAGTCCTGTACCCTAAAGATATGACACGAAATCTCACAGTCATAGCTTCACAAAACATTTCTACCTATGCGATATGAAGTGAATTTTAGCCAAAAAATCACACACTCTCCTGACCAGACCCCTTGAACTGATTTTCATCTGTCTGTGCTGCTTTTTACTTCTCAATGCACAGGTAAGCATAGCTATTACGTGTTGATAATCATTTGTTACCCTTTTGAAAATATGATAAAGAAGTGACATTTTCATATTATCAAGTCAAAGGATATCCAATGCTTTAGAAGGAGGTTTCATGACAGATTTTCATTTTTTATTCTGGTAATAATCCTTTGAATATTCAATGAAATTTTCACTCTCACACAAGTGTTGTCCCCTAACATTTGTGTGTGTGTATCAGATAATTCATTCAGAACAAAACAATGTTCATTGTGCATTACAGTACACCTGCCAATCCGCTAGCAACTGCCATCACAATGTCCTTAGTAATGCATATGCTCCTGGCAGAAAAGACCTTATGGGTTGACATGTGTGATGCACAATGGGCATTGTTGTGTTCTGAATTAATCATCTGATAGCACACAAATGTTGAGGTCCAAATTTGTCCAAAAATGAAAATCTCAGTGAATATTCCAATTTTTTTGCAAGAATAATGATTGATGACATGACACATCTTCTAAAAAAAAATGAACGTTTTTTTTTCCTTAATGATGTGTTTATTTCTGCTTGATTTGAGTTGCAACTGATTTGATTTTGCTCAAAAGTGTCAAGTTTTTTTTAACACCTAGTAGTACAATACAGTGTAACACATGCATCATTAGTTAATGTACACACTACATGTCATACGCCTATGTCTCATAGGGATGACATGTTGGTGCATGGTGCTATGAAGTGTTACATCACTTGAAAACATTGTCAAGCCTACTGTGGTTATAGACGTGACTCCTGCTTAAAAAGGAAACACATCAAAAAAGAAATGTGGTACATGTACTTTTGAACTCCTCGCTCAGGTGATGGTGTTAAGAACTTACGAACCAGAATCCTGCATAGCGATGGATGTGACAAAACCACTTTGGAACTCTAAAAAGATAAGTGAAAGCTTGGACAACTAGGGTACTTGTTAAAGACAAATACGTTTGCCGTAATCATTGTGAATGTGTAGAAAATTTGATTTAATTAGTCATGGAATACAGAGGCCAGAAAAGAGGACAGGGTCCAATTAATGTTGAGTAAACTACATGTAATACTGCCCTACTCTGACAAAAGGAAGCAAGTGACAAATCACTCAAATCTGGGTTATTGGTTTTCTTAGATTGTACCCAGCATCCCCTACATGTGGCCAAAATGTGGACAAGAAATATTAATCTTGCTGTGCGATATTCAATCTAACATGAAGTGGTGTTGCACTGATGCCAATGTAAGTGACAGACACATTTTGTTCATTTACAAAAAAAGTCTCTTTTGTTAGTTGCCTCCTTTTGTCAGATTAAAGCAGAATAATGGTCTTAGTGCATGTCAGATTATGAAAGTATTTGGCATCGAATTGCAGATAGACACAACTACGGAATATGATTATATCGTAGAAGAGCTGAACACTGAAGAAATAAACTTGTTTTTATTCAACAGAGGAAGATGTAAAATGCATGTTCACATAACTTGTTTCTTTTTGTGCATGTACATTTGATATACTGTATATATTATTCATTAGTGTAAGAAAATTAAATGTATTTTGCATTAAATGCATCTCAACAACCAAATAGATATGTTAAAAGAAGTGAATGTCTCTTAAAGCAATTTTATTTATGTTTGTAATGAAAATAAAGATGTGCACGGCACATTATACTTGCCTATGTGTAAATGTGAATGTGATTTGTTTTTTATTTGGGAGATTCATTGTATTTTTCACAAAAAAAATCACCATTAGATGTAATTGTTGACTTAACGTATGTCGTTTTCACTCGAAGCATGCTACATCTCCATATCATCTCAAATGGAAAACAAATAATGCTTTAATGTGGTGTCCCTAGCATCAACAGTTCAACATTGATTTGAATAAAAAAATTGTAAATAATTTGAAATAGCCTTGCTTGCAGGTTATTGAGAATTTCTCATCCAAACTGAAAAATAGAGTCTAGTACTCATTAGACTAGTCAATGCTCCTCTTTTCTCAATGGGCGAACCAAAGAATGAGTAGTCTACTGCAGCCAGACACTCTATTGAATAGTTTGGATTATAAATCTCCATCAATGAGGATGTTGAACTGAACTTAATACAACAAAACATTTGTATCCCATATTTAGATGATACAGTATATCCCAATTCTGCTGAAAATATTCAGGAGAGAAAAGTTATAAGCAGCATGGGCTTACGTGCGAAATTAGAAGAAGTGTATACAAAGTGTACCAAAAATATATTGACTTTCCCCTCCGTCCTATCCATGTCTGATGCGCCCCCCCCCCCTCTCTCTCTCTCTCTCTCTCTCTCTCTCTCTCTCTCATTATATGCCCCTTTTCTCCCCATCTTGTCCTCTCTCTCTCTCAATGCCCCTCCCCATCTCGTCCTCTCTCTCTCTCTCTCTCTCTCTCTCTCTCTCTCTCTCTCTCTCTCTCTCTCTCACGCACACACACACACACTGTTTCTTTTCCTATGTATGTTCATATATATCTCGCCTCTCCCTTTATCTCTTACTTCTCCTATTCTTTTGGACAATAATGAGCACCCATAAACACTGCTTTTTATAGGCCTACCGTATATAGTTTACTAAGATCCAGCTTGCTACAATACACTTTACAGCAAAATAAACACTAATATGAATAAAAAAAAGAGAGACATCCAAATCGCTCTTGATTTTATTTTGTTCGTACAGTCACGATAGTAGGCTGACAAGCTTATAGCAGACGTTGTTCAATCTCAAAATTATTTTCACAATGTCAATAAGGCCTACTTTCCATTGATATTCACTGCAGCATTACTGAGAAATGTATATTTTCCTGTGCGTATTTCATTACTGTCCTCCTCAATTTGTGTATGTAATATATAAATTACTTTGTAGTGAGCCGTTTCTCTTTGAAATACTTTGGCAATAAGTTGAAGCTAGTTAGGCCTACAGCTTTATTTCTTACTTGCCCTTATATAATGATATTTTTATCACAAACTCACAACAAATGTCCCTGCGAGGGCTTGTAACGTCATTAATCTGATAGAGACTGTAAGATTGTGTTGCTGTCTGCGGATAGGGATCTCTTGTCAGACCCGAACAGAAATTGAGATATTGAACCCATTACATATTGCTTATCAGTTTCTTCATTTATGGTCTTGTATGAAACTAACACAGCTTCTCTTGCTGGCCTAACAATGGATTCACGTTCACCACCATATTATATCGATAAACGTGATCCCTTTGCATTTTAAGTTCTTGATACTAGTAACTTAGGTACGGTACAATAAAATACCCAAGACTTTGTTTATAAAGACTTTAATCCCTTTTAGCTATGCAGCTTGCAGTTGTATAGAAATGAAAAATGTGCACAGAGATCATTTGTTCTGTTTCCCATACACGTGAGTGGGCTCTATGGGCTAAACAGGTTTGTGTTGTTTCTCTTGTAATGTTTTGCCACAAAAATGTATACAGCTTTTCGGCAGAAATAGGGCCGGGCTGGCCTTTTTATCATTTATGTCATTCATCTCACAAATATTTCATGTCATGTATTCGGCGAATCACTACGATGTTTGTATCTGTCTGCCCTGGTGCTTCTGTAACTTTTGAACTCGAAATAAGACAATCGAATCGAGCTCTGATTGTGACTTTTGCTGTACAAGATATTGAACATTGTTCTATACAATGCTGTACATAAAACTGGCATCCTACATAATGTCAGCTGTCATAAAATAGTAGTACATGTGCGTAATGTAATTCGCCCTCTCTCGACCACTCTACGGCGGATGGCTTCTCACACGTTGTTTACATTGTGTCGTAGTAAAAGCCTTTTTTTGGCACTCATTCAAGTATGATAATTGGTCGTTGAAATGGAATCCTCCGACAGGGACTGAAACCTGATTGGTCATTTCAGAAACTACTCAGACAGCTTAAAATCCGGGCTTAAAATCCACTCGAAATACAAGATTGTGCTGTGCATCATCAACTTTAAAGAGTACATACACACTTCTGTGATGATAACACTAAAAACGAAAAAGGACGAATGAGTTAAAATGCAGACAACTCCCGCCTTTGATCATGCATTTAAAAAAAGATATGCATCATGCATGAGTATGCAAATCACCAGAAAAGGGATAAGTAACGACTGGTGAATAAGACTAGCAGGTCCACGCGATCTTGCTGTTTTTGAACGAACGAACGTAATGTTATGTTCGATCGTATACCGTATGCAGGCAGCTAGTTTGATACGTATGCGCTCTACATTTCGTATTGACCTCATCTGAGAAAGCCGATTAACGTAGAAGACTTACATAAGTTACATTTCGACTTTTTCACATTTACAACATATGTTCAAAGGCGGACCTCACGTCGTGCTAAAGGTGAGATATTTTCTCGATATAGTTAGAGGACGCGAAATTGAAATGAAGAGAGACAAACGTCCACCATCATTTTCGTACCTCATTTTCATGGCATTTGATTTGCACGATCATGATGATGTAGGTGTTGTGAAAGTATCGCCGGTATTCGGCAGGTCTACCTTTTAGTTTAATCGTTTTGATCATGTGTGATTGTGTATAGTGATTTAGTGTATAGACCTACCCTATTACTGATCAGTCAAGATTTGCCTTTCTGAATAAAAAAAAAACCCAGTATAGTGGGTGGTCCACAAACTGGCCCCTATCCTTGAAACCTCCCCACGTATTTCTACTTAAATGCACATTTAATCGGACGTTTGCAATGTTGAATGTGCGATTTGTTGTGGCTCTGCATTAGAAAACAAAATGCAAGATTTTCAGAAGAAAAAATAGACAAAACGTGCAGGTATTTGACAGCTGCACTTTTGCGTTTATTTTTCTGTGATTTTCTTGCTGATTGCCGAAAGCTTCCGGTCATTTTAATTTTTCATTCTTAAAGAACATGATTAAAGTGCTGGTGAAATGTTGGTATGATGCGGGTGCCTCAAACCGGCCCCCTTGTTTTCTTTTGAATATTTTCATTCGAAGATAACCAAATAAAATTCTAAAATTTCACACACAAATCAGCAAAATAACAATCTTTAAGAAGCTATTTTTGGATTGAAGATTAACGCTAAAATTTCGGAGAAATTGCGCTTCGAATATCGCTCGATAAATCATCGCACATTCACATCACTGAACCTTGACACCGGCCCCTACCGATAATATGCGATATCTCCGTCAATCCGACGAGTACAGTGCCGACATTTTACCAGTATTGCGTCTCGATCATGCACGTTCCAGTGCAGTGAAAATTTGACGGGAAAGTTTCGGCGATCGACGAGAAAATCACGGAAGTACGAACGCAGATTGAAAAACTGAGATGTTTCGAACAAAAATGTGCAATTGCCAAATAAGTGCACATTTTGTTTAATTTTGCTTCCAAAAATCTTGCATTTTGTTTACTAATGCGTAAATTCATAATAAATCGCGCATCCAACCTTCGATAACGCGCACTGAGCAGAAATACGCGGGGGCCTGTTTCAAGGGGAGGGGCCGGTTTGTGGACCACTCATGATACTGTCTGTATTTGTTGGATCGTTGCACATCAGCGGTAGGGGCCAGTTTCAAGGTTTGGTGATTTGAATGAATTATGTTTTACCAAGTGATATTTGAAGCATAGTTTCTTCGAAAGTTTCTTGCTAATCTCCAATCACCCAGACTGTAACAACATGCATGGATTCTGAAATCCGCCCCATATTTCCAGTCCGGGTCTGGTCCCTTCTTTTCTCTTCCGCTTATTATTATTGATGCAACCGTGAGACTCTGAATTTCCCTTTTTATCAAAATAGTCTCAGCTCCAAATTGCTGAAATGTTGTAATGTGAGATCAACATTATGATTGTTCAATAGAAAATCACTGGGAATGAAATTCAGAATTGTTTGTGCATCGTTTGAACTTTCCCCATGTCTTGCACATAGTATGTACACAACAGCTCAAGGGAATAGGCATAGGGAGAGGGAAAGGGAGCCGCAGTTTTACACCGTGGTATATTTTGTCTAGTTCAGCATGAAACATGATGCTTTAGCCTAAAAAGCATTTTATTTCATGCTTAAATGGACAAAAGATACCGCAGTTTAAACTGCAGCTTCTTCCCTTTCTTCTTTTTCCCTTTCCCTAGATGCCAATTCCTTTGAGCTTTTGTGTACACTACAGTAATACAAGTAACTAACATGTATGCACATGAAGGTGTCAATATTTTATCCCAAGTTTGTATGATAAAATTGATGTTTAGTCAATGTACTTTTAACAACTAATGTCAAGTCTAGTAATATGAATGTTTGGCAACATATTCTGGAATTTAAATATTCAAGGATTTAGAAGGGAACATACATGCATCATGTAGGTTCCACAGTTCAAGCTCTTTTAACGGAGCATAATATTATAGAGTTCCTATCCATTTGCTCAGAATCAAGATGGTCACTTTCAGCTCCCTTTGAAAAAACAAACCTCATGATAATCGTAAGATACTATTTGACTTGATTTAGCTGACACAAGTTACTTGGCAATGAGATTTTCATGCTATCATGCTATCAGCCAGTTGGCCTCTACACAATGGCCATGGTCTTTGCTCAAGGAAAGATCACATTGGTGTTCTGACAAACACAGATAATGACACTTGATTGATAAGTCTGATAATATCTGCAAACAGCAGTCAATAATGCTGCTGCCAATAAACTCCCCCAGGAGCATGCCATTGTAAAGAATTCAGAAAATCATAGCAGGTAGGGTTACAAGAGTGCACATACAGGTACTTGTTTTTCAAACTTGTTTTGATGTGAAATTGTACAGAAGTTTTATGTACATGTACACACACCAGCATCACGAAGCAAATACACACTGTAGTGTAAAGGCCATCTTCATGAGACCAAAGTTGTGAATTAATATGCTATTTCAGTTAAAGTTACCATACCACTGTACCAAAAATTAGTGTAACTACATTTAGTTGGCTAAGGAAGATGAAATACATGGTATCCAGGTCATTTTTTATTCATTTGGTCACAAACACATTGGGAGCCTGTGTCCACCTTATACAGTCCAAAAGACATTTTTGAGGATTTCTCTTGAGGGTTTGCCATTATAAGATTAATTTACATGATGTACACTCATACTTGCATTTACGCTGTCAAAAAATACTGACTGTCAGACTATTTGAACTTATGGTCGATATTAATCAAAACTTGTAGAGATACTGATCGTACGTGTACATTTATACAGGATACTTTGTGTGGATCTATTGCTCATAACATGTATCTGATTGACTAGAAAGTTATGCATGGGCTTGCCATCATGTGTGATGTTTGTGATGTGGTGAGTTGCTACATTGTAACTCACTCCTTGTCATATACAGTGTAGGGCCCAGAATAGGCTTGCTCCAGTGCAGGAGCAGTTTTGTGGCTGTGTTTGGTGGAGTTGCTTAGCAACATTCATCCTCTGCTGGTGATTTTAGAAACATCACAATTTTTTGCTGAAAGAAATGTAAGTGGCCCATCAACTCTGATGTTCATTATTTACAATAATGCAGAAAAACAGAGATAGAGAAGTATAATCACTACAATGTAGGATGCATTAAAAAGAAAGGAAAGCAGTGTAGAAGAAAGAAGCATCCTCACATCCTGAACACTAGGCTAAGGTAAACACTGTATGCTTGAGCAGTTTTAAAAAGTTCACCATATTAGCTGGTCAATAGAAAAGGAAAGGTTGTACTGGGGTATAGACTGGTAGTTATTAATTTTAATTGCATCCTGTCAGAATGATAATGATGGCATCAAAGTGAAAAGGAAATGCATTCTGTTGCTTGGTTAGTTATAAACGTGCGACCCTACACTAAATTGGTGGTGAGGATCACTGTTCATTTGTTGACGGGCGTTGCTCAACATTAAATTTTCCGGTTGCCCAATCATGAAATGTGATTGGGTCCACATTTTTTGTGCATGTTGTAAGCTAATCTTGTGATGTATGACTGATTTTATGACAGCCACAATTTTTTGGATGTTAAAAAGTGAGAATGAACATTTTGAAATGGTGATAAACAGATTTAATGAAGCGTAAAAGTACATGTATGTTAACAAACAATACGGAACAAGAATTACTGTACATGTATGGTGCTTATTTAGATCAATGTACTGTACATATTCATGTGCATGTTATGTAGTTCTGCATTTAAACCCTATACTAGCCCAGTAGAGTTCACAGTGAGATAAGTGACATATACTCTGAACTGTACATTAAAAGTCCAAGATACATACTGTACATGTACAAAAAATGTATGCAGAAAATGCACCTCAACAGTCTCCCACTCGCCAGTTAGTCTTTTCTTGCCAGCTGTTTTGACGAGGTAGAAGCATCCATCAGGAAATGCTTGTCTTGTTTAAGCATCCGATTGGAAATGACCAAATATGTCGTGGTGGTTAGAAATCCCCACAGGAATTAAGTGGAAGATCAAGTGGAAGTGGTGTGAATCCGGGGAAGAACGTGCTGTCCCAGGAAATTAGTTTGACCTGATTAAATGCAATTGGAAACGGAACTACTAGCATTGCGCCCACAAAGAATATGTGCATATTTAGATCCATACAAACTGCTTAAAATAAGATAGGTTGCAACAGACACAAATCTTCATATTACTGCACTATGAGTATTTACATGTAATGTATGTGTTATGTGTGGAATGTCTTTGTACACATGTAATCATGTCCAGGAATATTGTATCCATTTCCCTTCTTTTTGTTTTATATATTAGTACATGTGCGTGAAACACCTGATTAATGTCCATGTACAGTGTAGATTTAAAGGCAGGGTAGCCCTTTTGCAGGTCAAAATGATAGCATTTTGTAAAAAAAAAAACATGGCAAATAGAAGAACATACTATAAGAAATTCCATCTGAATGATACAGCTGTAAATTGGCTTTAGGCGGAAATATTGTGATTGATACATTTCAAAGAGGTTTTGGATGAGCCATTCTTGAAGTCTAGAGACTGGAGACTGCTCTCCACTATGGTCCTCACTACAGTGCATGCATTCAATGCGAAGATTGCATGCTGCCCGATGCATTGTGCTTTGTGAGGGGCAATACGATTATGATTGTAGACTATGGTCGCTATGTTTCAAACATTTAACCGAGGATAGTTTTTCACTCTCCCCGACGAGGTTGGTGAAGTTATGACTGTCATTCCTAGGGTATACTGCTGATTCTCGCCAAGTTTCATGACTTTTGCAAATTAGAAGTTTTGAATTGCATTAATTTGTAATTGTTAATGGCAGTATTCATGAATTCATGAAAGACAATAATCTGTTCATTTTAATGAACATGTATCGTTTTTACAGCAACAACAACCTTGGCCTGCCATAGTATATAAAACTTTCACTTAAAAACTTGCACTGCAGTTACACTAGCCAATGTGCTTGTCTGGAGTACTGGACAGTGAAGATACTGGACCCTCTGTGCGAGTAAATGGATTGAGTGCGAGTCAAGAGATTGAGTGCTTATGGCTGCATTCTGCACTGGGCTACATTTAGATAATATACTGTGACCACACTCAAGGGAGTACTTTGATGCAGAGATAGCAGGCAAGTAGGAAGCTTGCAACACACCCACTGGACTACTTTCCATGCATGATTGGAATTAAAGGGAGGCAAGTGCTTTCACACACATGTCATCAAAAGCACTATAAGTTGGTTCATTTCCCACTAGCTTGCAGAAAACAGTGACACTATTTCAGCATTAAAGTCATCCTTCTATTATGCTCAGATAAATGAGAGTTTTAAGTCCTTCTCTTCCTGAAACATCTATTGATTTGTTATCTAACTTTTCTCTTTACAGTCCATTAAAGACTGTAGACCATTCGTTATTGGCGGGGGAGTTATTTGTGTCAGATTTTTAAAGGAATGTAGAATACCATTTAAAGTGGTGAATTCCTTTTGCAGCCGTGCATACAGCACCACAATGCAGGCACAGGGTTGTTTGTGTAAATCAAGAAAGTTCAGTATAAGAACATCATATATAGGAAGTGGAAACTGATTTTTAGAGGATTTATATCGAGTCTTATTGACCATTTCATTACAACCCCTTTTTTTGGGGGGGGGGGGGGGGCATGTCTTAAATCAAAAATATCATTGTTACATTTTGGACAAAGGTATGCCTGAGAGGTAAAACTTCAAAAAAAAAAAGGAAATGCCACAAGAAAATCTGAACATGTACTATGGCAAACCCCAAAGAGCTCGTACAAAATGGTAAAAGTATGTAAATACATGTGATATCTACATGTATGATAAATGTAATGGAGTACATATACATGCAGTGTACCAAGCCAATAGTTTCACCTTGTTTCGATCCATGGATTTTTTAAAGGGCCAGCAGTGTTGTTCACCAGCTGATTGTTTGCATTATTCAAACCCTGGAATTATCTGATCATTCATCCATCTCATTCTCTTACCAGAATACTTTCAATGCACCCAATCAATAGGCTCACTTTGTTTATTCCCTGGATTGTAAAGGGCTATAGGCATTGTTCACCAGCTGTTTCTTGGGTATTATTTGAATCCAAACATCTGATGATGCATTCATGACATCCTGTAATCCTCGATTCACTTCTCCTTCACCCCACCATCCTGATCTGTGTGAAATCAATACATGTGACTTTTGTTATAACTCACTCAAGCACTCAGTCCTACTGGAGGGTCTGGTGGTCAGGACAGAGGCCTTGTTGTCAATCCTTTTAATATTGATTTTTAGACAGTTATCTCACATGCAACTACAAAGGTGTCGAAGTAAATAAAGTTGAAAGTCTCTGGATGAATCTTATGTAATGTATGTAATGTTATGTAATGTACGTAATGTTTCTTGTCTTGCTTTGCCTACCAAGAATAGTTTTTTATGAACATTTTGAAGTTTATCTGGATTGGGAATAATGTTTAGTGTCATTGTTGTACAAGGCATTTGCACAATGTACATGTAGTGTCTGTTTCTAAAAACAGCGAGAACTTGAACATGTATGTGCATGACAAGTGAGACTTTCTTTTATTTTCATGTTCAAAGGTTAATGTACAGTATACATTGTGTACAGAAATAGTATGTAAAGTGTCTAGAGCTACATTTATGATGACTAGAAAAGGGACCGTACTGTATGTATACCATACTTTTTGTACGTTTCTTAATCTGAGGTTTCTTATGTACTGCATGTGTTCTTGAACATGTACAATTGATTTCATGGTTTGGTCAAGATCAAAAACATTTCACTTTTGCTAGATAACAATATCAAAGTACAATCATCTGCTGTGCTCTGTGACCTGTGATCTGTCATTAAACCTGGGCCATTAAAGTATTTTTTTTCACTGGTTCTCATAGAAGTAGTCTACTGCTGATGCTTGCCACCACCTCTTTGTAGTAACAAGCCTTTTCCCCTCAGCACCAAAGGAAGTGATTCACTTGATGTAACCATTTTAAATAGCAAGGAGGAGAGGTGCTTCACTGGAGTAGAAATACATGTACAGTCTGAAAGGCCCAATGGGTTTGTCATGATTGAAGCACCATCCGTAAACCACTCCCGTGTGAATGCACAGCAAGATCCTCTCATTTGACCCTTTGAGAATTAGAAACTGAATTTCAATGAAACATCAATACATGTACATGTCTTATGAATTCATCTTCATTTTGTAGTGGGTGGTCATTTAAACGGTCAAACCCGAGTTCAAGGTCTATAGCTACTGGTAACTGTTTGTAAAGGCTTCTGAACTTGAGTCTCTTCAAGGCAGTTTCTATGTATAGTAATTGCACCTGTCTGTATAAATGTCTCTACGACATTGCTACAGCCAGTGGAGATATCCCGGAGACCTCCTGGAGATT
Organism: Arbacia lixula; assembly: GCA_963669155.1. Classification (NCBI taxonomy): domain Eukaryota; kingdom Metazoa; phylum Echinodermata; class Echinoidea; order Arbacioida; family Arbaciidae; genus Arbacia; species Arbacia lixula. Next base: position 8,680,212 of record OZ022578.1, read on the forward strand.
GAAAAGTAAAAACAAAAAAACAAACATATTTGAATTTCTCCCTGGACATCCGGCTACATGTAGTTTCCAGGAGATGTTGCACAGATGTCTTGGAGTCGTCACAGAGTTATGGTCACCACCAGATCGCTACCTCGGCTCTAGGCTAATAAGATACCTAGTTACTCTAAATATGTCAGAAGGTATGCCAAGCTGTATGGACTTAAAATTTTATGGGATGTAAAATATGTGTAACAAGGAAGTTGAAAGGTACTGGTACTTTTGCATGTCACAGAAGTCCTACAACGTGTGTTTTTGGTTTGTCATTCACAAATATTATTACTGGGCTGCTGGAAACAATGCATGCTATATATAAATGCCACACCCAAATTGATAATGAATAATTCAGTGACCACCATGTTACAGGGAAATTCGAACCCTGCAAGGAGAGTTTGATAAAAGCAGAAAATTTAAAGAAACAATGAAGTGGCATGACAAAAATCTGTCAAACAAAGTTATGAATTTTAAATACTTTATTTTGTGGTATTACTTGCGAAGTACATTGCTTTGAGTTGTATACTTTTTTTGGAAAATTTCAATTTTCTCGAAATGTTCTCACACACATCCTACAAAATATAGGAGAGCAGCTCGCAAGTGATGTCACAAAATCAAAACTTTAAAAAGTATCCTTTGACAGAATTTTGTTAAACCTTGAATAATGTGTTGTGTTTATTAAAACTGGTAGTTAAATTAAATTGAACTTCAGGTCAGACTTTCTTTTTAAAGATGAATAAAAGCTAGAATTTCAGTGGATACCTTTGACCAAAGTATATGGTGTTATGCACTACAAATCTATTTAAATCAATTCGGTTATTTCTGCTTTCTGATACTGACTTTTTCAGACTTATATTAGAGTGATAGAGAGAGAGGGAGAAAGACAGAGGGGGGGGGGGGGGGGAGGTTAAATTCAAATCTTGTGCCTCTTCTCATATTCTTGACATACCTACAATCATCCATCGAGACATGTTCATTAACACTACAGCTCGAAGGAATTAGCAACCCATGATAATTCCTTTGAGCTGTAGTGTAGGTTGTCTATTATGCCATACTCGACTTGAGTCAGGATACCCGTATAGGAAGCAGGCCCCTTGAAAGTCGCACCAAAGTCACAGAGGCCGGTGTAGCAATGAGTTCACCCCACAGTCGCAGGGTGGTAGTAGTGTGCACGTCTGCTTGTAGTAAGATGAGCTGTGTCTGCCTTTGGTTTTCATCCCGTCGTCATCGTCATCGAGAAAGCCCCCCAAACAAGAGAGGCCACACTGAGGTGCTGGGGTAAAAACGTTTGTCATTTCTCTTCAAACCTTTTATGATTTGTGTTCCTTGAGCTGCAGGAAATTGAATTACTTCTGTTTCTATTTTAGTTGTCGGATTCACACCAACATCTCCTTTTCTTCCTGTTAGTGTTGATTATTTACAGAGTCTCAACTGTGTCTATTATTTCTCTGGAATTAAAGACAAGGTGTCCCTTTTGCAGGGCCAAATAAATCAATTTGGTAAAAAACATGAAAAATTGAAGAAAACACTGTATAACTATAATAGAACTAGAAACTGATGTAAAGCAAAATTAAAACAATCGCTAGATCATGAAGATGTTTTGGGCCGGTCGTCAGAAACCTGTAACCTAGAGACCGGAGTGTGCTGTGCGTTATGGTCTGCACCATAGTGTATGCGCTCAATGGGGGCGTGTCATTGGTGTCTAGACTAAGGCCACTAGGTTTCAAACATGGTAGAGTGAAAAACCACCATCATCCATCTGTGCATTTGCAATGAAGGCTTATCTGGGGGGTTGTTTCACCAAGCTCTTCTTCAGCTGCAAACGACTTTATGCATGACTAGTAACCTGTTCTTGGGTGCGAAATCTGATTCTCAATTATTAGATTCCCAATATAATCTTTGTAGAATAAAATATTTGTTGTTACAGGCATCAGAATGCAAAGTTTATGATTAATCAAATCTGATTTGGATTGTTGTGAAATAATAACTCCCACTATGTTAAAACAGCAACAAATTGAGTCATCTTATTTAGCACTGGAACAGGTCACCAGTGGTGTGTTAAGTCGTTGGTAGCTTAGGAACAGCTTGGTGAGACACCCCCTTGTTCTGTACAAAAAGAAATTACATTAAATGTTCATTACTTTCTGTACATGTCTTTCTATGCATTGCACTACACTGTACCTCCATTAGCATTTTTAGGTAGTAGGTACAGTACGTGATCTCTCCTGTAGCCTGTGTCCTTCAGCATCTCATTTGAACAGGATGAAAAGAGATGTTTAACACCATGTTTGGACATACTGTATGTTTGTAATGGCAGTTTCCTATTTTACGATCTACAATCAATATAGAACAGTCATGTATTCATCCTGTAAAAGTGTGAGTATTGGTATGAGTGGTTAGAGTGGTATCTGCTACGTTTGTTTACATCCTGGTGTGTTCCTGGAGTCGCTGAGGCTAGAGGATGTGCTGTCATTGTGTACTAGTAGGTCATTCCTCCCACACTGGTGATCTATGTTTATAAATAATGGAGGTTTGACGTCTATGTGAAATAGCATGCATTCTTTGGCTGTGAGTGCAGGAGGGTTGTCTATTATTATGACGTTAGCGGTTTAGTCTAGTTTGCAGACACAAATCTATGTTGATGTATGCAAGTCTGGTACTTACTCCACTTACATACATACATGTAAGTCTGAATGGGGAGACTAAATACCTGTATGTGCATGTAAGTATGGTAATAGCAGTAGGAGCCATTCATAATTTGACAAGTCTGCCTGCAGTCTGAGTATAATATCTTGAGACAATGACATAGTTTAGTCTGTGCCTGCCGACGAGTGGAGACAGAAAGCAGGCATTCACAACTGGCAAGTTATGTTTTTGGACAGTGCCATAATGGAGTTTGTTCTTGGAGACTGCTACTGTACAGTATCTATGGTACACCATTTAGTATGATACACAATATGAAGGCTTGTTGTATGTAGTTTTTAAAATCATACTAGCTGTCCAAAAAATGTCTATGTACAGATCAATAATATGTTATCAATCCGCAACTGTAAAACACAAAAAACTATCATAGATCATGCACAATTGTGTGGGTGGTTATGGTATTGGCTTAAACCACACAATGGCTTTGGATTGCCACAGTGTATGGTTTGCTCACTCATTTATTCATGGAAATGAATACACTTTCTGCAAAAGTAATTATATCTGCAACATGTACATGTATGTACACATACTTCTGTGTATTTGTGTTACATGTAGCTTGGCTGTGCCTGTGGGGCATGTGGGCGTATACAGTACTCCCTATACTTCCTGTTGATTTATGGGGCAAATAAAGATTTGACTGTCAGACTGAAAATAGCATTAGATACTGTTAAAATATGTACAGTAGATGTGAACTTTGTATATTTGTAACTGTACTAGTACTGGTGCGAGTACATGTACAGGTCTACAGTAGAAAAGGAGAAGAAAATGTTTGAAAGATCACGCTCTTCTGATGCGATGAGACATCTGTGACCCGGAGTGTGTACAGTACCTCTGAGACATTGGGCCTAAAATAGAGGCAGATCAATGTGAATAAATCTTGAGCTTTCATGTTTTGCCAGCTGGTGAAACACTACATGCACACCAAATACAGAGTGTGCATAATGCAAGCCCTGCAATTGAACTTCTTCAATCGCAGATAATTGTTAACAATCAAGCACAACATTCTTGAAATAATTGCATTCTTCAGCTTCAAAAGTAATTTGCTGTGGGCACATTATTGTACACTGTACTTGCTCGTGAAAATTCATTTAAAACAATAAGCTTATTTAGTTAGTTGGCTGTTTTTTTTTTTATAAGAAACATATTATATGGCTAAAAAAACCTTCAAAGTGAATAGATAGTGGTGGTAAATAGGCAGGGATCAGCTTTCATGGCAGAACTGTATTGCCGTCATTATTGATCCTGGGCTGGGTCAACAACAAAGTCATTTTGAGACAACTTCTTCATATACTGTATCTTCCTGAAATAAAACAAATATGGGGCCCATGGTTAAGGTAATATACACTGTAGTTATGCCATCACTGCTCACCACATCCAATGCCTACAGTTGCATAGTCTACAAATATGTGATGCTATTGTGAGCAATTGCATGTCAACATGGTTAAAAATGAAGTTGAATATATGCACTTTTCATTGCAGCAATGAAGAGTAGTATTCAATTTTGTCTCTTGTTCTGCTCATTGTTCAGGTATTGTTAACCTTTGATGATATCACAACAAGATTCGCAATTTGGAGGATGTTATACTAGAGGCAGGTCTTAACACTGCTCAGGAAAATAGAGAAATATCATTTGAAAATATTCGTTTGATATCAATTTTGTGACATTAGACAGTATGCGATTGTGTAAAGTACATAAGTGTATGTATGTATCAACATAGTCAACATGTATTTCAATTTCATGTAACCTTAATGCAATATCAGCAATATTCCTTTCAGCTATGTATTGTGCTTTAATTCAAATGAGATTGTGAGGGAGTCTGTATTCCTGACTGTCACGGGAGGAGGCCACAGCAGGGAACTACAGATCAGTGAGAAAAGTACCCACAAGCTCAGGCCAATTAAACCACCACTACGCAAAAAAAGGAGCTCCTGTGAAGAAACAGAACTGCCCATAGGAAACATGTACTGTACATGGGTCTGTCTATGGTAAAGGGATATTTTTGGCACAACTGAATAGTCATTTATGACCACCTTGCACCACCAAAATGTGACAGAGTGTACATTGAATTTCCTCCAAAATACCTTCAGCTAAAATCCTGCTCTGAATGTTCATTATTATATATTTCTAAATTAAGGCGGTACATTTTTTGCCACATCACAGTGGTAACGGGACAGGCTTTAAACATACATGTAGCTCCTTCAATTTTTTTCTCTTTCACTGCTACGTTTCAAGATTAATTTTCTTTGATATAGTTTTGTGGTAAAGTCCGTTTGCTGACCTCAGCTCTCGGTGCCAATATCCAGGCTGTATTTGAAGCTTCCTGTCATTACTGTCAGAAAGGGAAGAGTGTCAAGGACTCTAGCTTTTATATGTTTGAGCCTTCTTTTACAGAAGTTCATCATAACACCAGTCTGCTGGGAAATCTCAGGCTCCACTGTACATTGATGCTACACGTATCTGTGCTACCATGCGCTGGAAACAACTAGGTCTGATTATGAGGCTATTTGGACAGTTTGTGCAAAAGTTTGTTCACCCTACATCCTTGAGTGATGTGTGCATCAGTGAGTGCTGCTTATAGCCAGTAGTCTGTGAAACAAAACACTTTTGAAAGTGAGCTCATATAAATTGATACTAATGACATCTCAAGGCAATGTGAACAATGGACATTTTTTAAAGGAGTATGAACAAGTATTTGTAAATCATTTTGAGAAAGCATGTTGCAGTGGAATGGACTACCAGTAATTGATGAGTCAATAGTGGCTTATTGATCTGCTACATTGAGTCTGGTGCTGAGTCTATCTGTCCTTTGTGGTCCAACGATTGGCCAGTGATGAGTCATGAATATGAATGAGGTCAGTTCACCTCTACACATGTGCTTTGGTACGTGAGGAGTACTGCATCATTTCCCTTTTGTTACTGATCTTATCGTACATGTAGGACCATACTGTATTTCAAATCAAGGTTGTTCCAGATCATGCCACGGGAGGCTATTGTTGTGTGCCATGTGTGATGTGCTTCTTTTGCATGGAAATTGTGATGAAATATTGCTGTAAAATTGATAGATATATGAGTGACTGAATTCAACTTGGTGTTCTGATTTATGTCTCTACATTCATTGATGCAATGATGGTGTTGTCCAAGTACCATTGATGATGTTTTTTTATGTATATTTTGTGCAATGAATATTTTGTCTTGTTACTTTATCTAATTACAAATTCAGTGATTGATTACAATTGATACGTTCAACAACAAAAAAAAGACTTCTAAAGTATGAATGTATGAAGCGGTAGGCAGTGTTTTTCTTGTTTTCTTTTTTAGAAAAAAAAAATCAGTCTACTATTACTAACAAGATTTACCACATATTTTGTATAACAATGGCTGCGTGGATATTGCATTTGATCATTATGACACAATGCTTTCACTGATATCAGATCTTTTAAAATATGCTTACAAGTCGTATTTACATTCAATGCATTTTTATATCCTATTTATTCTGTATTTTCTTGCAACAGTTTGATCTGATTCACTCCTCAATTGATTGGCAACACCCGTCGGAGTAGCTGTTTCAGTAAGTTAAGGAAGGGAGGAGACACAAGGTAAAGCTGCTAATTACTTCTGAAGTGACACCTACAGTACAGACTCGCACAGGACGTTCACATTCAGTCAGCACCCCAAGAGGAGAAACAGTTTGAGTTAAACAGGAACAATGGCAGAAGTGATGGAGAAATCACCAGACGCCCCTGAGGTAACAGGAACGATGGCGGCGCCGATAGAGAAATCACCGGACTCTCCTTACGACCCTGATGACACCATCAACACAACGCTGGCGTCTGTGGATATATCTTTACCAGGGGACTCAGTGGCATCGCCAGCACCACATACAAAGTAAGTCCTCCTCCAAGTTAGCACCTCAACACACTAGCAATATACTCAATGTTCGCACTTTAGCACAGTAGCACTACACTTAACACTAGCATGCTGGTATTTACGTTAAACACATACCGTAGCTTTGTAGGCCCAGTCAGATTGGGATTTGTGTCGAGAGATATTCGTTCCCACTATTGTAAATTTTGGACGAGGGCAATCATGATTTGGTCACTCTAAGTATATCAGACTGTCTTCTGGTAATGCGCCCTGTTGGCTTGGAGTGTCACAGGATGATGATCATGTGATGCAAACTTAAGTTTTGTTACCAAGTATTTTTTGGTATTTTCACTGCAATATTTATATTTATATGAGTGTGCCTCTAGAAATTCTCTCCCCCTCAGATTATTTGTGCTGGTAATTTCAAGAGTTAAAGATGTATGCCTTCTCTAAATTTCATTCCATATTGTGAAACATTTCATAATCCCCCCCTGACAATAGTTTTTAAAAAAGAGAAAACTTACTCAATATTGACATAGAATTCAAGTAGTGTCTGATTAACATGGCTCTCAGTCTGAGCTTCTTCTTCAAATAGAAATGAAGGTTAGTGTTGACAATTCATCTTCCATTTGTTTGACATGATGATATCTTATCTCAAAGCCAACAAGAAAATGTCCCTGTAAACATCATTAATCTGTTTGAGGTGCTGAGATTGGGATGTTCAAAAGAAAGTTGTTGATGATGACTGTTTTTTTATAGATGATGTGACAAAAAAATGAAATTGAAATGTAGTGATCCATACCACTCCACTTAAAGTCATGTTTCAGTTCCCATATTCTAAGGGATGTATAAAATATACATTCTTGTGTAAATATCATTCCTTTAACTGTTAAATTAGTATGTCACCCCAAAACATGTCCATATGTTTGATATTGTTGTGATGCGAAAGGGATGTACTACTTTTAAAGATAGTATCCTTTTGCAGGCATGAAATATAATGTGTAACAGACAGAAATCAGAATAAAGGAACTCGAAAGTGATTTGTAGTAGGTTTTCATACTTTTTATTCTTCATAAGGATTTCTTGTCTGGTCATCTAAAAGAACAGTTTAAAACCTGTGGACCCTTGTACACAGTGGCGTAGACAGGTTCGTACACCTGGGGGGGATGACAGGGCTGCCAACGCTCGAGAGGGCGCGAAAGCGCCCGAGCGAGGGAGCGAAGCGACCGAGCCGGGGGGAGGGTGTGGGAGGGGGGTGTCCCCCCTCCCACGGTAGGGAGCTTTTGCAATTTTGAACTTGAAATCGTGCAATCTGATGCATACTTAATGAGGCAAAATAACACTCACAAGCGTGCACACATACACACACACACACACACACACACACACACACACACACAAACATACATTGTTCTACGCCTTAAATGGACCATGGACAGTCATAATTTCGACGAGATCTACACACCGTGGCATAAGAGTACGGAATGGACTGACACATATTTTGCAGGGAGGGTTCGTAATGGATCCAGGGGTAGTTTGGGTACCATTTGGCTTGAAACAGAATTTTCTGCGGCTTAAGTTTCTAGTACGGGAGTGGAAGAAGTAAAGTTGGGGGTGATTGGGGCTAACCCAGTCGTTAAAACCAGCATCAGTTTCATTATCATCTTTCGCCTCAGATGCTCCATCACCCTCAACGGCACTTTCTTCTGGTTGAACTTCTGTAAGAACATGCAGGCCTTTCTCCGACATTATCCGATTTTGATGTAGACGGCTGTTCGCCATCACGTTCTTCTTTCTCATTATGTTTGAAAAAGAAGTGATCTTAGATGTTTTCAACTTCTTATTATGAGCCATCCTAGAATCCGAAAATCAATTCACGCTGTGAATTATGAAAGGGACACACTCACATATATTTTCCCCTTAAAATGTTAAGGAAGACAATGCCTCCTGCTTAGCGGACTCACCACGTGTTTTTGTTTTCTAAACACAACAAAAAAGTAAACCCCCCCCCCCCATAAGCAAAATAGCATAACTTCTTATCAAAGCGGTTTTGGGCAACATAATTTGCAGGATTGTTCCTTAACTTATTGACTAACCTTTGTGTGAAAATTACATTAATCCAATTACCGGTAGTCATACACGGGTGGGCAAATTTTAAAGGCAAATAATGTAGATTTTTCAAAAGTCACAAGGGTAATTGTTCATGCCGTTTTAACAGTACATTTTGGCATTTTTTTATTTGTATTTTTAGTTGTATTTTTTTTTACAAAAATAAAGGTTTTTTAAAAGTTTCAAACTCCAGAGGGAGGAGTATTTTTTAAACGGGTTAAATGGGTTAAATGTCCGGATAGGTGTGGGTGCATCGAGAGATGGATGATAAACAATGAAAGGACATAAGTTATGCACCAGAAATGGAATTCATCAGAAATTCATATGACAGAAACCCCAAATTACCCTTGTGACTTTTGAAAAGTTACATTTTTGCCTCAGTCTTAAAATTGCCCACTCACGCATAACTTATTGGATATTTGGATTAATGTGATTTTCACACGGAAGTTAGTCAATAAGGTGAGAATCAATCCTGCCAAATTATTTTGCCCAAAACCTCTTTGATAAAAAGTTATGTTATTTTGCTTAGTGAGGACAAACCACAAAATACTTGTAAGATTTTTTCTTTTTTACCGTCTGAATTGGCTTTCACCGTGTGAATGCGCCTAATACCAATAAACACGATTACAATAATGATGAGGATTAATATCATCATCATGATAATTATCATTATCAATATTATAGTTGTTATCATTATTACTTTTACTATTATTATCATCATTATGACTTATTAAGTAAGCAAATATCATTCCCCCAAACCTGGGGGGGATGATTGTACATGCCATCCCCCCCCACCTTGTGAAGTGGGGGGGATGCATCCCCCTCATCCCCCCCGTTGTCTACGCCCCTGCTTGTACATGTACTGATGAAAACTTATTTTGAACTTGTAGATTGTACGCTATATCACAATCTCTGAAAGAGCCTCAGTGCAGTCATGCTATTAAGAGAGACTTATCTTGTCAGCTTCATGGGTTTTGCTGAGCAATCAAGATTACATGGAGAACTCTAACTTCACTTCCATGAAAAGCACTCTGAGCCTGAGAGGCAAAGTACAAAGTATGCTTTTCATGCTCGTGTTGAAATCTACAATGTATGTTTCTGTTATTACACTGTTTACATACATGTACTATCCATTTACATGTTACAACTTCAGTTCACAAACTTTTCACAAACTGGACCTACAGTACACATACAGTGTATAGGGTGTTCTGTTTGTGGTTTGTGCAAACTCTCGCAGAATTTGATTTTATCTGCAAAAGGGATATACTTCCTATAATATTGTGTGCTTGCAGATAGAACATGGGGAGAATTTTACAAAATGTTCCTGTCTCATTGTCTAACAAAATCAAAGGAAACGACTGTGGAAAATGAAAGCCCATGGGATGGAAGATGATTGAAACTTGAACTTGTCTGATAAATTGACATTATGCTGCTTCACACTCTACAGTATCAGACATGAACTAGAGGAAACAGAAAGTGAAACAAGTGGGTAGTATTTCAAGAGAAATGCTGGCATTAGATGAGGATTGAGTGGGATAAACAAAAAGGGGAAAACCCATTGTCTACAGAACTATACATCATGTAATGACTATACTAAAAGAATATTTACACATTAAATTTTTTGGGGTATCATACAATATGTTCAATGTGTAAATTCAAAATAAAATCTATATTGTGTGATTATGTCAAGCTGTTGTATGGGATTGCAATTTGTCCATGGTATTGTATGACACTGGCAAATAATGTACCGGTATGTAGTTTGCCTTGTATTGCGACCAAATTTCAATCTTTTTCTTTGTCTCTTCCTCTTTGGTTTTGACTAGTGGACTTACCAACGGGAAAACAAACGGAGCGGCTACGAATGGTATTCATCGCAAGAAATATGCACCAGGTGAGAGCAAAGTCAATCTTCATTTCTCATTGAATGTCAAGTGAAGTGATTTCTATGCACCAATGCGCTAATAAACCTCAACAACATGGATACAGTAATGTGTAGTAGTGGTAAGATATTGGAGTCCGCCATCATGGTAGAATAGTTCTGCCATGAGCACAGGTCCAATGTTTGTGCGATTTCGGGATCATTTGATCATGAAATAATTTACTTTGAGACCAGGGGCCACATTCATGAAACCTTTCTAAGCCTAGTTAGTAACTAAATGCAATTGGCTCCATGCATTTTTAGTAACTGACTAGGCTAGTAAGGTTTCATGAATATGGCCCCAGGGCCCTGTTGCATATTAAACAGTTACCACTGATGGTACTTTTGCTACCAGTGGCAACTTCTATGGAAACTTTGAATTTGATTGGCTGTCGAGGGATGTTACCAAGGTAGATACCGTTGATGCAGAGTTACTATCGATGGTCTGTTTTATGGGCTGGGGCCCTAGGGGCAAAATACTGTTCAGTTCCACATGTGGGAGTTCGTCTTCAAGCAAGCCTGACATCACAAGACAACCATGAATAACATTATACCCTTAAGCAGGGCTGGACACTAGCAGGTGCCATTTACACTAGCCATAACACTATGCAGTCACATTTGAACTCGGCATCTATAAAGTCTGGAAAAATTCAACATGGGCCATATAATCAAAACCGATATAAAGGACATCGAGACTTCCTTTGAGAAGAAGTTAGATTGGAGCTCTGCGTATGGTCATGAGAAAAGTGACTTAATGATATGGGGACCTTTCATTACTTTATGGGGGCTTTGTGTGGGCTTATTTGCTTCCAGTCCAGGGCCATATTACACAAAATTTGCCATATATTGTAACTACCATGGTACAGTGTAGCAGTGCTTGACAACCAATGAAAATCAAGGTTTCCATAGAAGTTGACATTGATTGCAAAGTTACCTTCAATGGTAAGGTTTATGCAACAGGACCCTGATGTAACTTAGTAATCAGAATCATTAATCATAATGCTGAGATGGAGATGGGTCCCATGCGTTGATCACATAGCCTTTCGAGAAAAATAATAATGGTTTCATGAAGAAAGTTGAGATGTTGAAATGATCCATTACTGAAGCTTGGCTCCTTGCCAATTTGTCTTCTCCCCTCTCTTTGCCTGATAGAATGTGTGAAGTGCAGTATAGACACTCTGGAATGTTCATAGCTATCTGTATAATACTCACATGACATGCATACAGTTACATGTATATTTAGCCTTGTCTGCCCAACATTTGCTGGTAGTAGAACAACTGTTATTACATAATGTACATCGCTCAATCTATTTGATGGGGGGGGGGGGGGGGGGGGAGGGGGAACTAATCAGTCTGGTAATTGTGCTGAATTTAGTTGTGTTTTTTCCGTAGTATTAAAGCAAAAAGTGAAACTACTCATTTTGGTAATTGTGCTGAATTTAGTTGTGTTTTTTCCGTAGTATGAAAACAAAAAGTGGAACTACACATTCATATCGGCTTAATTCCTATATTTTCTACTTTTCTCAGAAAGTGCAAACATGTTGTACTTACATGTATGCTTTTGTGGGCTTTTAAAAAGTGAGGGGAAATATTGTTACAAGTACCAAAAGATTTAACTGTGTTACTATGTGGGAATTTGATAAAAAAGGGAATACATGTATGTATGTGTTTGTTGATAATCCAAAAATGTGTGTTTCACATTGGGTACATAAATATACACTTCAAGGTCAACAAAGAATTCTAATGAATGAGATTGGGGGGTTGATACTTAAAGATTAATGCTGTCATAATGCAAAAATGTAATTTTCACTTTCATTTTGATTTTATTCCTCAAGAACTTAAGTTGGTATACAATCTGTCTGTACTACAAAGGAACAATTGATTGAGTCATGCTCTAAAAACTTTTGAGAATGCAGGGCTTTAAGACAGGGTACATGTAGCACTTTCCCAGGTAAAAACCCTGCAAAATGGAAGAAAATACTGTAGAACCTCCCTTCCAACTGCAAACTTAATTAAAACAGAATTATGCAGTCGTTTTATTTTGAGGAGGTCTTTGAAGGATTGTCCAATACCTTCCAGTTCTTGCAGCCTAGAACCCAGAGACCACTCCCTGCATCACAGTTGCTTGTGAGTAATGGGCCACTGTAGAATATAGTTGCTACAAAACGCGCTTTTCTAACATCAACAGAGATAGTTTTTCACCTTCCTGTAAATGTCTGTGAAGCTATTTATAATGGCTGTTACATCTATTTTCATGTTTTTTGCGCGACACAGAGCAAACATGACTTTAATATCTCCGCAAAATCAAAACCAGCCTGCTATTTTTAGCAACATTGGCATTCAACACGTACGTCTGTCACATGCTGTGATAGCACATTGCACAGCCATTTTTTGTTGTTGTTGTGGAGCTACGTGTACCTGCACAAGTACTGGCAGTGAACTTGTGTGGGTGTTGTATGCAGTTATGCATTGTACGGCCATCTTTTTTTTTATGGCATAAAATTGTTCGGAGCTTTGTTGATGATTTTAATGCGTCTATGGACGATTTTTTTTTGTGTGTGACGAATGTTTCTCATGCGAATATGCTGTAGGTGTACTGTGTTGTGAGAATGTGTTTGCACAAAAACTACCCACGGTTTTACAGTGTAATGGAAGCGTGCACACTACGATATAGATTGGGTCTGCAAATTCAGACTAGTATGCCCCCCCCCCCCCCCATGATAAGATTAACACTTCTAATCCAAGAACTCACTATTGTAGATGTGCTAATGTAATTCTGACAAGCAAGGCTAAATCTCCCTGACTGGCAATATGGAGAAGAAAATAGGGAGTGAATAGTCTACCGCAGCCAGACATGTTTCTGTTCAGACGAGATACGTATATGCCTGACAGCGGCAGGGCAGTGGGCCGGGCGCCTGTCCTGTCCGTCATGGGAGCACACAGTGCAGTTATGCACACTGACCCACATTTATCTGCTCAGGTTACCTCTGTATATTGATAGCTTCTGAGTCAGAAAGTCACCTTGTGTCCAGATACTGTAGCCTACTGTAGTAGTGTGTTTGAATACTGCCATATTGCATCTAGATGTTTGATTAGCTTTGAGCAAGTGAAATTAGATACAGGAGTGTGTGTGTGTTTGGGGGGGGGGGGGGGGGGGAGGTCGCCCAGGCTCACCCAGATAATAAAGGTTCCAAAATGTATTGAAAGAGCTTATGCAATCTGTACTTTCTCAATTTTTTTTGGTCAAGTATTTCTTGTTGCATTTGTTTGAATACACCAGGGGCCCATATCACAAGGAGCTACGATTGATTGTGTGATTGATAGATCAATCGTACAACTGATCTATTGATCTTACGATTGATATCAATTGTAAATCCATATTACATAAAATATATGATCGATATCGATTGTAACTTGCAATTGATGTTGATCATAGCTTGTGAGGATCTAGTGTAACTTTCCGATTGATTACAATATGATGCATAGGTTTGGACATGCAATAGATAGCAATTACTTCAATCGCTAAGTTGCTATATAGATATTCTTCCATAGTTGGACTAAATCACCCTGATATCCACTTGAATTTATTTCACTTATCCCCAATCGCATGTGTGTACACGCAGTGTGGGATACTGACATTTGATTTAATCCTAACAATAGAGGTCAATAATCCCTTCCAAATAAGGGTGTTACTGTCAGGGTTGTCTCATTTACAACAGAAGCTGACCTTCTTAAACATGAATCATTTCCCAGGTATGTGTTGATCTACAAGCACAACTCTAAGTCTAACCATGTGTTCATGAAGAGGCCCCTATGAAGTGAAAACATGCACTATGCAGTTAGAATAACCCTCCTGCATACAAGTGTGTCACAGATGTCTTTGACCTAGATTGTTTGAGTGAAAGGCACTTTCAGGACATGACTGGTACTATATGTACTATAGATGCCAAGTTCAGGCCAAGGCCAGAGAGTGTAGCATATGTTGGAAGCTGTGGGACAATTCTTTCTCTCAAACTACAATTGTAGCTCAAACAAGGCTCAACCTTTATGGTGGTTTAGGGCCAATGGCCACCTGAAACTCAGGATTCAGTGGCCCAGCTGACCACCAAAAAAGAAAAACATTCAGTACTCACATCTGGACAGCTTGGGCCACCTGAATTTCCAGTGAGTCTCTCTTGTTTTTGAAAGAATATTAATAAAGCTAAACACAGCTACATGACAGTGTATCAGTCCAGGCTTGTTTATAAAGTACATGTTTTATACACAGTGGTTTAGCGTCCCCAGTTTTCAAAGCCTCAGTCACTCAAAACAAACTAGATCAATACTGCGTCTCTTTGCCCTTTTCTCTCCCCTCCCCTTTCACTAAGAAGAATCTCTATTGTGATCAAACTGCGTGGGGTTCCAGAGTGTTTGAGTGGTGTATTCATGATTCAACTTGTATTTGTAATTTTGTATAGAGGTGTATGTATTATACTAGTGTGTTGTACCTTGATGAGGAAAGGTTCCTGTTGTGTCTAGTGTACAGCAGTGTATTACATGTACATGCTTCCTCATCTTCCTTACTAATGAGTCGAGAGCTGTGCACAACTGGACTGTACCGGGATATGCACTGCTGAGTCACTCTTCAGAAACTTTTTGGAAGATGTTTCTGAATGGGCATCACTTGCATAGTGCCTTGAGGATAATGAGTGCTAGATTAAGCTAAGAAGATCTATTTTGCAGTCCAAGTACAGATCAGACGGAGGCAATCTTTCAAGATGTCTTGCAATGGGACTTATTGACAATGATTTGTGCCTTTTCGTTGTGGAGCAAACTTATAAGAGGCACTGTGGAATTGAACACTTCATTGAATAGCTTCTGCATTCACTTTTACTTTATTTGAAAGTGTATCAAACTTGGAACATATAGAGCTGCATTTTTTTCTGAATCAACATGGTGCGGGGAAAGAAAAATGGGACAGTCTCTCCTATTCCCCAGAAGGAAGTACATACATGTAAGTTCATTAGAATAAATATCTGCTTGTATCTGCCAACTGCTACTGCTACATGTACATAGTACAACTTCAACTACTTCTGCTACTGTTGCTACTACTACTACTACTACTACTACTACTACTACTACTACTACTACTACTACTACTGCTACATTTACTACTACTACTACTACTACTACTACTACTACTACTACTACTACTACTGCTACTACTACTACTGCTACTGCTACTGCTACTGCTACTACTGCTACTTCTACTACTGCTACTGCTACTACTTCTACTACTACTACTTCTACTACTACTACTTCTACTACTACTATTACTACTACTATTACTACTACTACTACTACTACTACCACTACTACTGCTACGACTACTACTACTACTGCTACCGCTACTACTACTATTTCTACTACTGCTGCTACTACTACTACTACTACTACTACTTCTACTACTACTTCTACTTCTACTACTACTACTTCTACTACTACTACTACTACTACTACTACTACTACTACTACTACTACTACTACTACTGCTACTGCTACTACTTCTACTACTACTTCTACTACTACTACTACTACTACTACTACTACTACTACTATTACTACTGCTACTACTACTACTACTACTACTACTACTACTACTACTACTACTACTACTATTACTACTACTACTACTACTTCTACTACTGCTGCTACTACTACTAGAGTGACCAAATTACCTCATAGAAGTATGTCTAAGGATTGTATCAACTGAATATACTTCATCTTTGTGCGTGTTTACCAGGTGAGCTAGCAGCCGCTGCTGGGCTATGGACACAAGAGGGCAGCAGTGCAGTTAGTCTGCGGGAGACGGAAGCCCAGTACAACCACCAGCCCAACACGGTGCACGGGCTATTCCACCGCATCCAGAGGGAGTATCCTAACAACGTCGCCATGGCGATCAAGAGGGGAGGTGATTGGGTGAAATGGAGCTACACAGAGTACTGGCAGCAGAGCAGAGCCGCCGCAAAGTCATTCCTCAAGGTATCCAAACTGCCTATATATTCTGCCTCTGTGAATCATGTGGACTTAGAGTAGTTTTTTAGGAATAAAGTCTCTCATTCCAAAAGTCATTCCTCAAGGTATCCAAAATGCCAATATACCCTGTCTCTTTGAGGCTGCATTGAAACCTGTGGACATGAAGTAACTTTAGAAATAAAGTCACTTCCCGAATTAATTCCACAAGGTACAGTTCATTGTCGGGACTAGTCTACCAAGATATGATGCAATGTAGGAACCAGTCTGGGGTTCAAATATTTGTTTATTATATCTATCATACCGGAAAATAGTTTAGTTTTCCTATTAGGTCCAAGGGCTTGGGCTGCCTGTTTGTAAATCATGCGAGTACATTAGTTTTTAACCATGAAGCAATGAGGCTTATGCCATCGTTATGGATGAGAAAATCCCAACAAAATTACATTTGCGATTTGGCTTTCGAGTTGTTTGCATTCCATGTTCTACTATCATTGAAGAGCTGTTTGCAAAGTAAACATGCTCTGTCCACATAGACTAGGCAAATATTTGACTGGAGTTGTGTATGTCATTCAGCAGCGTCAGCTCAATTATAAGCCTATTAACCACATTTCAGCCACACAAAAGTGATAATAACTTATCATAAGTCACATCTATCTGCATTACTTACTAATGCCAATTTTGTCATTGAAAATACATTGTATGTAAATATGTCATTTGTGAATATTAGACTATGTGTGAAGGACTGTTGCTTTGTTAATACATTATGTATTCACTTAAAATGTGTGCCGAATGCTTGACACATTTTTGAAATTTGTGCAAAGAAAATAACTGTACATTGTAAATTCATTGTCTTTGTACCCTGTCTTATATACAGCGTACTTACAGTATTTCTTCCTTTGTATGCTTCGCTAATTTATGTTGAAATATCTATAGAAACAAATCCTACATTCTTCTGTTTTCCTTTTGTTAACAGCTTGGCCTGGAGAGATTTCATGGCGTTGGCATCATTGGGTTCAACTCCCCCGAGTGGTTCCTGTCCAGTATGGGTGCCATGTTTGCAGGGTAAATTGCACCTTTCATAAGTGATAGCGGCCAGTTCCTCTTCTTTCAATGTGCTTCTTCTGATGATGATTCAGTATTGTGTTAGTAATTCTTCTATCTTGTTGAAGCCTAAGTTAAATGCCCCATCTGAACGGTCAGGACCCGATGCCCCATCGAAATTGGGAGCTTCCCACGAGGACAAGATATGCATCTACTATACCAAGCACTCACATAGGTTTTGCCCATTTCCCCCTGTGTCGTTCCAATGAGCAGTGCGCAAGCTCGCCTCTGTTCTGCACAAATACGTACCGTCTTAGAAAAAAAGAAAGAAAAGACATTTAAACGTTGTAATGTCAATTAATGACTGTGCCATTAGCCTATCATTGCAAACCGATGTCACATCGCATTTAAAATGTTGTGATTAGCCCAGACAAATTCCTACCCTATGGGATTTGTATGTATTAATGGTGAAAGAATACACAAGTGGCACTCTAAGGGCTGATATTGTGCTGAAATTGATGTGGCAAAAGGCAAGGGAAAGCAGAAACTAACCAAACAGATTTCATCTGTACTAGCTGTACATATGTCTTTGTGCTGATGGCTAGCAAGGCGCGATCAACATGTTTGTAAATGAATGATTATAGAAATAATGAAAGAAAAAACAAGAGGATAAGTGTAAACACGGTGACACCTGCCTTAGTGACCACCTGTCTACAATGATTGCAGTTTTTGTATCCGTTGAACAATATTTTTTATTGAAACCTGCCCTATAGTCATCCGTACTGAAAGACTCACCTGCTCTCAAAGACTGCTTTTCGTCTCCCTTGAAAGGTCTTATACAGGTTTCACTGTGGTTTACTACTCTTGAATTTCTTTGTTTCTGTTGACCAGGGGCTTTGGAGTGGGCATCTACACAACCAACTCTCCAGAAGCATGCCAGTACGTGATTGGGAACTGCAAGGCCAGCGTGGTGGTAGTAGAGAACAAGAAGCAGCTGGACAAGGTGCTCAAGGTGTGGGACCAGCTGCCCCACCTCAAGGCCGTGGTCCAGTACACCGGTCAACTGGAGGAGAAGAGGGACAACGTCTATGAGGTCAGTCTAAAGGAAGGGGTGGGCGGTGGGGAAAGGTCATAGGGGAAGTCCCTAGGATTGCAAGGTTTGAGACAAGCTGTACCACCCTAAGGCCTTGGGCCAATATATATCGGCAGCCTGGATGAGTACAATGACACATGAAAAGTATCTTATGAAAATACTTAACTCTATGTCCTCAAGTACCCTGTGAAGTAGACTGAGACATTGCTTGTTCTTCTCTCTTGTGTAGTGGGCTGATTTCATGAAGCTGGGTAGCTACATGACGGATGAGGAGCTGGATGGCATCATGCAGACCCAAGCACCCAACCATTGCTGTGCTCTTATCTACACATCAGGCACCACCGGCAACCCCAAGGGAGTCATGATCAGCCATGATAATGTGAGTCTTTGAACCCCATCCCTGGTCCATGGTGCATAAAACTTACCATTGATGGTAACTTTGCTTCCAATGTCAACTTCTGTGGAAACCTTGAATTTGATTGGCTTTTGAGCAATGTTCCTGTGGTAGTTACCATTCATGACAGAGTTACTCTTAATGGTAAGTTTTATGCAACAGGGCCCAGTATGGTCTTTTCCCCCCTCCCTGCCCTCTCGCATACATCAGGTACCACCCACAAGGGGATCACGGTCAGCCATGATTGCTGATCCCATACCCCTATGCTAGCCCCACCCACTCCTTAATCCAATAGCAAGCAACCCCACTCCCTCTTACTCTATACATCAGGATCAACCAGATGCCACACCTGCTGTCTTTACTTATCTCCTCATCTGAACTCCTAAAGGATTCATGATCAGCCATGTATTGTTCGTCAGTGATCCTGTTCTCCTCTGTTACCCCCATTCTATCCAAATTTCTTGTAATTTTTTTTTTTGAATTTAAAAAGCTTGTTTTTATAGAGAGGGAAGAACAGGAGAATAAATATTTACAAATTGTCACGGTGATGACAAATATTCTGACTCCCCCCTCTTCTCCCTTCAGTACACATGGATCACCCAGCGGTGCCTGTCACAGGTGCACATCCCGATGAGCCAGCACCGAGTGGTCAGCTACCTCCCCCTCAGCCACGTGGCCGCCCAAGTCTTTGACATCTACTTCCCCCTCTTCTTGGCTGGGACCACCTACTTTGCCTCGCCCGATGCACTCAAGGTAGGACTGAGCCCACATGCCAGTTAACCTATTTATTTATTGGGAACATGGTATATATGGATCTTTTGCTACTGTAGTGTACGTCTATTTGTTTTCGTCTCTGGAAACTAAACCTTTTAATAATTTATAGCATACCTGAGTTTATGCCAATGTATCATTCAGAGTGCTCCCAGAATTTTACGATGCAAAACAGTGAAATGAGACAATGTGTCAGGTATTATTTGTTAAAAATGTGGTGCACAGTTATGGAAAGTGTGGCATGAAGAAACAAGAAACGTTAAGGAAAATAAGAATGATACTGGTTTGACCTTATTTGTGCACAATAACTTTCATAAAATGGTGTAAAACTGCACTTTCTTTTGCACTAGGGATCATTTTATTGTCACTGTCGATTCTTTCCGCATTGGATGCTAAAAATCTGTGATCTGTCAGATAATTGCTTTCAATAGCATCTGAAACTTATATCTGGCTTGCACTGCTCATCATGTGTGATGGTCCATACACTATGGACATGGTCTTTTGTTATTTAAAGGGAATATACTGTACTAGGAAGACAAAAAAGCCTTCAAAACGTGATCGTGAGCAATCATCTAGCCATTGGTCTTAAATGCATGTATTGTCCATTTAGAAACTTGATGAAATTTATTTGCCCTCAACTGATCCACATTTGGAGAAATTAGTGATTAAATAACAAATTCATAATATGTTTGGGCCAAACAATTTGAGGATTTGTGATTTAATCATTTGTTACTCTAAATGTGGATCATTTGAGGGCAAATCAATTTCAGCAAGTTTCTAAAATGGACAATACATGAATTTAAGACCAATGGCTAGAAGATTGCTCACGATCACTTATTGAAGGCTTTTCTGTCTTCCAATTACAGAATATTTCTTTTAAAAGGGACCCTTTGAATTTTGTTCACGTCACAAAAGACCATGTTCATAGTCATACCATAGGTTTGCTGTTAGCTCTTAGTGATGGGCTTACTTCACATTCTGAATAAAATTTGTCACTTGTTATATTTCGTGAGCAGTTTACATTAATCATGATTTATGACAGTCTTAATGGAAACTCAACCATATTAATGGCATTGTATTCCCAATGGAAGCTTATAAACTGGGCGAAGAGTGCACTTTCATGTTTGATAGTGGAAGTGAAACCCATTTTTTTTTAATGGCGTAGATGTTTTATGAGCTGTATCCATGATGGACAGATGGATTGAGTAGTAGGGTAGCTATATATGTCTCTGATATCCAATCTGTTTGAATACTCAACATGTTTGAATTAAAGCTTCCTCAGACCAAATGACAGGAAACCAATGAATTAAATGATGCATTGTACATAAATATAGGCCATTTAGCATTAAAAAAAATCAGATACATATCTGATCCATGTGTGGAAAGTTAAACTTATGTACATCTTGTTATTCAATTTTAAGCATGACCAAGTAAATTTGAATTTACAACTGTAACTTGATGATTTACCATCCTTCCTTGAACCTGTGTATGCTGGCCTTGGTCTTTTGTTAGGGCTCCCTCGTTGACACGCTGAAGGAAGTGAGGCCGACGTCGTTCCTGGGTGTGCCCCGCGTGTGGGAGAAGATTCATGAGAAGCTGCGCTCCATCTCGGCCTCTGTTACTGGTGTCAAGAAGCGCATGGCCACCTGGGCCAAAGACATCGGTTACCGTGGCAACGTGGCCATAGCAAGCAGGTTGGTGATGTCTGTGTAATGGTATAGTCGTACCCCACTTGCAAAGCGCTACCATCCATAAAAAAACTCCCCAAACATGATGAGCATTCAAATGTCGAAAAAAGCATTATGAGACATGCGTACATCACTTAATTTCCACCCTAGCATTACAATAAAGCATTCATACGCCATGCTTCCACCTCTCGTATCTCACCCTCATGACTTCATTAAAATAATCAAACTTGATCATAAATTTGTGAGATTAAGCATCTATCTATTTGACTAGTAAGTTTTTTTTTATATAAATAGTTATCAATTGTTATTGAAAGACATTTCATTTTATTAAGCTATAAAGTTCATTATCAGTTTAAATTGCACCCATAAATTACTAATGCTGCTACTATAGAAGTAACATTTCTAAATGGATTGACAAGGTATGTTCTTAAATAACCAATAAAAAGTCTGGTAATATCAGTTTCAATTTCCATACTGCATGACAGTATGATCTTTCTTGGCATCATGGAAAAAGAAATATTACTTCTCATTGGATGTTTTCAAAACTTCTGGATGTAATGCTCTCTCTAACTGAACCTCAGTGGGAACATTTTAAGAAAAGAAAAAGAGAAAGAGGCTTGTATGTATGTATTTATGTGTGCATATATTCGTGGGTGAGTGTGTGGTGTTGAGGGAGGCAATTTCATACTTCCATTTCGCACACAATGTATGAGAGGTACAAGTTGCTACTGGATGGACTGTTTTGTTGAGAGGGGGGTGGGGTATTTACACGGTTTCTCATTGTGCAGTTCCTTCTATCAAGCTCCTACCCTCTTTGAATACTGTAATACATCTTATATATTTACATCTTCATTTCTTGCACATTGCACTATGGTCAAGGTCAATTGCTGGTGGCATAGACGTAGAAAAATTTATTGAATAACAAAGATCAAATTTTATTGTACATTGATACTGTTGTGATAGATTAAATACTGGTAAGTGGGGGCATATGGTTAGAATTGAAAAAAACAAAACTGTTCATTTTAAGAAGGCCTCTCCATTAATCATTTGTAGTATTTTATGGGTATGTTATCTGGATGAATAGTTCGGCATGACACTGACAATCTGCTGCATTGAAAACAAACAAATAATTGTTTAATCCTCCCTGTTCTAGAGCCATAATATGTGACCAGTTCATACTTAAGATCCTTTATGAAAGCTCCTTTTGAGAACATTGCATGATAGCTGCTTAACTAGTTCCCTTCCTTTTTTTTTTTTTTTGGTTTTATTTTCATTGACTAGCTATGCAGCTATCCCATGTGACATTTCTTGTACGGTTTTGTACCGCTGTTTTTGCTAACTCTTCAGTGCACTTATTTCCCACCTTGCTAACACAACAGCCAATGCAATATTGTCTCTTAATGGCCGTCTCTTTCCTCCCTACGGAGATTACCCTATCTTCTTCTCTGTTGTTCTACCTTCACTCATCCTTTTTGCTTATCATAATGCTTGTTCCTTCCACATCTATGAGTTATGGCTAAAGTTGTTTTCACACATTCACCCAAACATTCCCCGTCATATAGCAGTGTTAAAGCCAGAAGACCTAACAAAGTGCCCAGGTGAGCACATTTCTCTTCAGTTTTCATTAAAAAAATGTGATATTTATATGTTGCATGCTTGCAGTGATGTGGTTTGCAGTATATTCCTCCTTAATGGCATTGATATTTGTTGCATGTTTTTTTAAACTGCCGTTGATCTCGTGCACAAATTACAGAATATGCATGTGTGGCGTTTTGTAGTGCATGCTGGTATTAATGTGGTGATTGTTTTCACTATATATGGTGTTGCTATCTGGGTAGAAAACCACCAGGACAGTCACAATGAAGGTTGTGTTTGCTGATGGCTGATGTTAATAGAGTGTGTATCAATGGCATTCAGGAGGAATGCAAGCTGTGCATTGGTGTATATGCTTTGATAAACTTGCATCACTGCACGGAGATAGATTCATGAGATTTGAGGCCAAATTCCTCACAGTTCAAAGGTCAATAAACTTTGCCAAAACAGAGAAATTCAAATATCTAATTTCAACACAATGTACGTGTAAATATTGTACCATAATGAACATAGGAACAATAACTAGGAATTCAATGTTCCCATTCCAGTCAAGTTCTCATAAGAGATGATCAATTGAAACCAGATGAAGCTAACATAGAGGCGATGCATATTCATTGACTGCCATGGCAGTCAAATTGTTCTGGTTTACCTTGCTGTGTAGTCACACATATCACCATTGACTTTAGCATGAATGTGTGGTTTTAAGATGTTTGAATATATATTCTTTCACAAGTGTTTGCATAGTTCAATGATTGCAAAATAAACATAATGCTAATTTATCTTTACCTCAACATGATATATCTACGTACATGTATGTGTTGTATTCTTTGAAATATCCAAATGTAATGTCATCATTTACGAATGGAAGTGTTGATCATGCATTTATTATGTAGAATGTATATCTCATCTATGCAGTAATATGTTGAATACATATATAGCAAAGTAATAGTTTGTATTGAAGCAGTGCTCTATATAGTATCAGGACTACTATTGAACATTGCTTGTGGGTCTTTTTTTTTTTAATATAAAACAAACCTGACCATCATTATTCCAAGTGTCTTTCTTCTCACCTTCACAGACCATATTTATTGCTCAGTGTGGGTGTGACAGAATGACACAATAGTTTCTTTTACTGGTACATAACAATGAAGGATAAGAAACAAAATTTATACCGGTAGTTTTTTCTTTTATGTGAAATTGGCAATATAAGTCGAATGCAACCAAGACTATAATTTGTATTGCCTGCATAAATATGTAAATGTTCACGCGTATAAGTTGATATGTACGTATTAAACTTCTCATTATATCGCATTATATTTTTGTATTTACTGGTTGATGAATATTTGGTTCCCTTTTCCCAGCAATTGCTGTAATAACATAATTATATTCTGTAGTATTTGTGTGTAATAAACTTCTCCATAGTATCAGTTTTAACACACATGCTATGTAGTATCAATGTGTGTGTGTGTGTTTGATTTTATACTTCTATTTACAAGTTAAATGTACTTGTGGAATGAAACATTTCCTGTCATTTATGCATGTATTGATTGATGTGCACCAAATTTTATTTACCTATGTTGTGTTGAGAAAAATAATAGTTTTGAAGCAGATTATAGATTCAATTCTTTAATGCACATGTTAAAATCTATTGTTTTGTTCACAAATTCCAGATGTTTGATTTAGGAAATATAAATTAGCACCAGTTTTCTTCTATGAAATGTTTTAAACTTAAAAGTGTTTTTTCCTTCCTTTTTGAACTATATTTTTTATTATTTATTCTAAATAGGCAATCTGTTCCGTGGGGCTGGACCATTGCGAACATGCTAGTTTTCCGAAAGGTAAGTTAAAAGATAGGGTAACTCTTTTGCAGGTAAAAACAAATTTTGTTAAAACCGCAAAAAGATGGAAGAAAGTAGGTATAATTATAGCAATTTTGGGGAGTTTTTGTTGCATAGAAACCGGATATGTCACTGAGAAACAAGCCCATAAACAGAGTTAATCAAGCTGGAAAGCAGTTTCGATGGAAATTGAAACTGAAAAATAATTCAACAGTCCCACATTAAGTGTGCATCCTATATTTATGCCAAACATCTGATCAGTGAGACTACCCACTAGTAAGAAACAATTTCTGGATGGTATTTGTTTGGTCATATTTTTCTTTTTATTTGAAAGACAATGTTTGTTTTAAGCACTTAAGACAAGTTTGCAAACATTCTTGCAATCTCAATGGCATGTTGATAATAAAAGCAAAGATAAACATTGTGATATTATGTGTTGGCTGATAAAGATACAGGTCTCATGAAATAAAAGGTAAATCAACAGACATACTCATGTATGCATTGTCATGTCACATGATCTCAATGTACACAGATTATGTCTGAGGGTTGTACGTAGAGTCCTCTTGATTTATCAGTCAATAAACATGTTCAAGATGTTCTCAGATTGGGGGAGTTCATTCAACCAAAGTCTTGCTTTAGCTCTTTTAGTGTGTATTCATTCTGAAAAAAAACTGCAAATGTGGCACAAAAAAAAAAAAGAGTTAAAATCATTATTACAATGCATGAAAGGTACACAAAGTGATAAAGATAACAGTAAACTAATTTCAGCAAAACTATAGCGCTATTTACTCATCGACGTCTCAATTGCTGACTGACAGGTGCGACTGGCCCTGGGTCTGGATAAATGCGACTACTCCTTCTCGGCAGGGGCCCCGTTGTCCATGGAAACGCTGGAGTACTTCCTCAGCATCAACATCCCTGTCTATGACATCTACGGCATGAGTGAAAGCACAGGTGAGTGCTGCAGCAGCTCTCTCACAGCTAGGCCATTCAACCATTAAAAGGATAGTGCACCCTGAAGTTAAGATGGTTTCAATAAAGGCAGAACCATTAAAGAAACACATTAGTGAATGTTTGATCAAATCCGTCAAAAGATGAGAAATATAAAGGTAACTCCATTTTGATATTGTGTTGTCATGTGTGAGATTCCCTCCCATATGTTGTGTACTAATTTTGTTGAATATGTTGATTATGAGAATACCCCAAACCTTGCACTATGTCTGTGATGTAGCTTTACCATATATTAGTGTGATCAGGTTTCATCTAGTGATGTTTGATGAGAGGAGAGGAGTGGAGGGGTTCTCTGAATTCTTATCTTCTTAGATGTTTGATACATAGTTAACTTATGCAATTGATGTATTGTCTACTACGATATATTTGGTGTCTTGTCTGCTATGTTGTTTGTAGTTCCTCGTTGGCTGATGTCTGTTGATTTGTCTGTTCTGATGTTTGATGTCTGGTCTACCAGTATGTGTCATATTGTTTCCTGTCTAGGCTCTTATGTTTTATCCATTGCGATGTTTAATATCTCCTCTATATTGTTGTTTGTTCTGTGCTCTCCTCCCAGGTCCTCACAGCATCTGCTTGCCAGGAAAGTTCAAGATCGGCAGCTCGGGGCAGACCTTCCCAGGGTCGCAGACCAAGATTGTTGATCCCGATAGCGAGGGCAATGGAGAGGTAATGCTCGTCATCCTGCCTCCGAGCTCTTTCCTCCACTAGCCTGGATGTCGCAGTCTATGATAAATATCAATGATTTTAGGATAGCATCAGATGATTTTTTTTTACGCCCCATAAAGCTAGTCTACATTTAGTTCTCCGTCTAAGCTAAACTGTGTACACAGGCCATAGGATACAAGTACTATGCCTTTAGATTTTATCTATCTTTTTTTTTTTTTTTTTTTCGGGGGTTGTAAACTCTATGTGATTTGTGTATAACAGGCATGAGAATTTTCCGATTTTTATCGGAATTCCGATTTTTTTACATCAAAATCTGTGGTCGCCGAGTTCGATGTGAATTTGAAATAATATTTGGGGGGTAGGGTCTGGGGGGTCAAGTCATTTTTACACTCAGAAACTATAAAAGTACTTCACCATTTCGAGTGAAATCATTGCGTAGCGAGTCACCGCGAGGCTGAATCCTTACCGGGCCGCGCCGCGGGAACGCGCCTCACTGATCGATTTGTTCGCACGGAGCGCGAGATTGCACCGCAGATGCACACCACACGAGCTTCGGTCGCACCACTGCTGCACTGATCGTGCGAGCCACTGAACTGATTCAGTGGTGCGCGCGCGCGCGAGCGCGACCGAAAATCGTGTAGCATGTGTGCGGTGGCTTTCAGTCTCATAAACAGCCGTAATGATGCTGTTTCGTTACACTCCACAATGTTCGCATCTTGGAGAGAAATTGACAGCATCGTAACGGCTGGTCTTTCAGACTATGCAGTATCAAAATGGCGGCATCCAAGCCGAAGTTCGTTGATCGCGATGGGGGAGAAGCGGACCCGAAAGAGATAGATAAATCCGTCAAAAATAGATGGAACTGGTCGTGGTGTGACCGTGTATTTTTGGAAGGCACTCCTGATCAACATTTAGTTGGGGATTGTTTTCGTAAGCTGTACAATCCCGGTGAAGCTTGGTGCTTATGGTGCAATGACGGCATAAGGATTAAGGTATGGCAACGGAGGTCTTAAAACACTGCGTCAGCATGCCACTGGAGACAAACACAAGAAGAGATACCGTGAAAGAAGGACCAACTACTGCCTAAACTTTGGTAATTTGAATACTTTGTTTGTGAATAATTACTGTACATGACATTCATTTTAAAGTTAAGCTTACTAACTTCGTGAACTTTATCTTTATTGATGATTATGATTGAATGATAAGTCTAGATCTTGATCTTATTAATTTGATGTTTGGCTTCATCAATGACAATGACTAGTCTATGTTTTAAGTTTATCATTGTTTTGCCACCACCCTTGGGGCAAGTCACGATGGTCCGAGGTATGGAGTGACACAAGCCCCAGGGGTGAGCCAGACTACCAAGCCATCGGGTGGTCTGTAAGGGCATGAATGATTGATGGGTACCCAAGGGCATAGTCTAGACTGGGGCCCAGGCCAGGGTGCACGTGCACCCCCCCCCCCCCCCCCCCCGCCAAATAGGTACACCACTATGGGTTCCTTTTTCTATCACATTGGTACTCCAGAATGGCTTCCTATACCCCCTTAAAATGCTAAAACCCAGGAGCTTCAAGGTGGCGCTGCCCCCTGAACCCCCGCCAGGGCGCTGCCCCTGGACCCCGCCAGGGGCCCTAAGGCGGGCCCCTGGACCCCCGCCGTTGGTTTAATTTACTTTCAGATATTTTTAAAGAAAGTCATTCTCATGCCTGGTATAATGATGTTGAAATTCAATTCAATTCAGTTGAACTTTATTTCACTCAATGCAATACAATAAAACAATAGATATAAACATGAGCATGAATAGAAGATAAAATATTTAAAACACAGAAAAACAATATTGCTTTAACTTAGACGGTGTACTAAATGTAGACTAGCTTTATGGGGTGCAAAATAAGAACAAATACAGTGAAACCTGTACATCAAGACCACTCAAGGGAGACATGAAATGTGATCTTTATAATAGATGGTCTTTAAGTACAAGTTATTACAATGATGAACGGTTTTCAAGGGTAAATAATGTCTTTATAAGCAGATGGTCTTGAAGTACAGATTTCAATTAGAAATGGTTTCCAAGGGTAACCAAAACTGTCTTACTGTCCGTGTGGTCACTAAAGCAGGGTTCATCACATTGCTAGTATCTCTTGCTTGGTTCCCAGGTGTGTTTCTTTGGCCGTCACATCTTCATGGGATACCTCAACATGCAGGAGAAGACTGAGGAGGCTGTGGACAAGGATGGCTGGCTCCACTCGGGAGATCTGGGCTACATCGATGATGATGGATACCTCTTCATCACAGGCAGGATAAAGGGTAGGTCATGCCGGTCACAGCTTGTCAAACCACATATAACAATTTGAATTTGGCTCATAATTCTATGGTTTGCTAATGATCTTGTGAAATGTTTGGATCACAATGTTTTTCATAATCTTTCGTTATTTCCTTATAGATATATGTTTAACTATTTCCTTATGAATGTATTTTTGTTTGTTTCAATTTCCCGATGAATGTATTTTTGTTTGTTTCAATTTCCTGATGAATGTATGTTTGTTTAACATTTTCCTTATGAATGGACATTATTCAACTGTTTTATTGTAAGCCACAATACTTGAATCTAGGGACTGCCATTATGGACTTTACCTTAACAAATCCCATACCATACACCTCCAAAATATATCTCTACAGCACCAGCACCATAGGTACATGAAATGTGTAATAAGTTAATAGTGTTTTCCTGGCTTGGTATTGAGACAGTAAACATTGTTGTTCTTCACTTCGCCAACATGTGTGCGTGTAAGGGTTTGCTGATAATGACAGAGGCTCAAGTAGATTGAGCTCTGATCATTGAACGATAACAACGATAACCAACCAACCCAAGGATAACAAGAATGATTATTTGTTTACACCCATTGCCAAGTACCCAGAAAGATCGGGCGTGTCAGACTTTGACTTATCAAGCATTTATCTGAGAAAGATATTGTGAACAAAAAACAAAATCTGATTCAGGAAGCTACCAAGTTTGTGTGTGCATAGAGTGTCCTTGTCTGGTCATGTCATGTGACATGATTGATAATGGTTCGAATGAGTTTGGAGATTGTGTTTTAATCAGAATTTTTGCTTCAGCAATGACAAAGCATACTGGTGCTCAGGGTGAGCAAATAACAAGCTCTTGATCATAAGAAAAGAACATAAGATGTTAACATTATGTTTTCCTTATAGCGTTTAATGCAATGATGCACAACATGGTTGAGGGTGTTTTTTGTCAGGAAATCATGCAAGAAAAGCTTCCCTTACAAAGAAATTTTCATTTTTTGATGAAGAACAAAAATGATTAGAGGAGGAAGATTAGTGAAGGTTTGATGGGAATTATTGGTAGGCAAAAGGAAGTTGTGACAGCTTTTATTCATATCTTAACACAAAACACCAGTTACCTCATAGAGGTATGTATACATGTTAAACCCACTCAATCTCATAGGTAATAAACTGTGTTGTAAACCGTTGATATACGGTGGTTTTGAAAACTCTTTTTAGAATTTTTTGGGAATTGTCACATGTCATCAAATTCATATCAGCTTTTTGTTTTCTTTTTCTTCTACTGTGCACCAAAAATTAATTGCGGCAAAAGCGAACAATGTTGATCAGTGTGACAGATCCCATCTCTGGGTGACTATGGTAGGCTGCGGATATGTCAAAATCACTTTGGAGATGTCGCTGTGATTGCTGCATGAGCAAATGTGGCTATCCCTATCAGTATGTCAACAGCCAAGGCCCCCCTTGAGATAAGACTATGTACTGTGTGTGTTTGTGTACTGTGATAGGAGGAGTGAAACCCTCTATTGCAATTACATGTACATGTCAAATGTATGTTTCCATTTTTCAGTCTTTTTTTTTTTTTGATGAATGTGGAATGCATATTGCATTTTAGAAAGTTTGTAAATCTTACAATAACAGTGGGGAGACTCCCCACTTTTCAGCCACTGAAATGCAATTGTTATCACGGTTTCATTTTTGTTCAGCCATGATAAGGCTGCAAATAATGTATGAGAACTCCTTTTTTAAATACAAATGAAGGTTAGTGTTGACAATGACATCTTCCATTTGTTGACATGATGGTATCTTATCTCAACACGGACTAGAAAAAGTCCCTGTAACCTCATTAACATGTTTGACGTGCTGAGATTGAGATGTTCAAATCAAATTGTTACATTACGGATCTTCAGAGATCAGATTGTGGCTTAGATAGTCTGACAAACAGTGCTTCAGTAATAATTTAATGTATTTTTGCGATATTTTCTTTCATTGAAAGAATTGAATGTTTTTGGGAGAAACAATACCGGTAGATGATAAACTAGTATACTGTTACTCTTCATAGTAGTAAGATTGATCAATCTGAATAAAAAAAAAGGCAAGAGAATGGAAGCCTTGGGTGTTGGTTCCTAAGTTATCATATGCCAAGCGGTAGACTGTTGGATGGTGTTGCTGCATCGCAAGCAGTAGATGCAGATATAAGTCCCTGCATTGCCTTTTTGTTCTCTGCTCTTTTTCCCTAATAGATTGATCAATCAAGCTTGTTACTACAGTAAAATAAACATTATATCATATATATTTTGCATTAATCACATTGATTAGAAGAAGTGGAAGTAATTAATGAAGAATAGATAAGCTTGTATTAAACTTAGCGTCCCCTTGATGTCTTTGCAGAGCTGATCATCACGGCTGGTGGAGAGAACATCCCTCCGATCCCCATTGAGGATGCTGTCAAGAAGGAGACGCCCCTCATCAGCAACTGCATGCTGATCGGAGACAAGAGGAAGTTCCTCTCCATGATCGTCACCCTCAAGGTACCACGCACCCCCCCCCCCCCCCCCCCTCATTGCTGTTTTCTTTCATGGGGTCACCAGGGCCCTATACAATTTACCATTGATGGTAACTTTGCTTCCAATGGCAACTTCTGTGGAAATCTGGAAATTTGATTGACTGTCCACCAATGTTACCATAAAAGTTACCATTAATAGTAACTTTCATGCAACAACCTGTATCACTCTAATGACTGCCTCTGTATTATCTTTGAAATGCCCCTTGGTTGAGACACAATCAATCCATATCAATTTTATATAGGGGGCTTTAGGTCCGTCAGCCATGCAACACTACTTCTAAGGCTTTGAAGAGCAGGCAGGCGTGTCTGGTAGCGTACCTTTCTTTAAATCTTGATGTGGCATTGGTGGAGTTTTTTTATCAGCAGTACTCACAATTCCTGTAGAGTAGCATTTCATCTAGTGCAGGAAGAGTTAGGAAATGTCTTGGACCAATGAGAAGGCTGTGATGGACGTTGGTCAATAAGAATATCCGACTTCCATTGATCCTTGACAGGTGGTGATGGACGAGACAACAGGAGCGGCCACTGACCAGTTGAGCGGAGAGGCCCTGACCATCATGCAATCCATCGGAAGTCAGGCCAAGACGGTGACCGACGCCAAGAAGGATGACCTGGTCAAGCAGGAGATCCAGAGGGGAGTCAACGAGTATAACAAGTCAGCCACGTCCAGGGCACAGTGTGTCCAGAAGTGGACGATACTGGACAATGACTTCACCGTGGCAGGGGGAGAACTGGGTAAGACCTGGACAGGTGTTAGGATGGAGGAACAATGATTCATGTGACCTGCCTTGGGGTTGAGAAGTTAGCTGGTGCAGGGCTACGGTGGGTTGGGGAAGGAGGGAAAGGGATTGCATTGTAACAGGTGGAGAACCAGGGAAGGAATGCACAGGTTTTAGTATTGGGAAGTTATGTGGAGGACTTCTAGTCATGACAGAATGGCACTCCATGGATAACTGGTACCATAGTCTTTATTACCACTAGTATCTCTTGTGAAAGGTTATCCTCAACTTTGCAGGAACATACTGTGAGCATGATAACGGTTAAAGATATCGTGTTCCTTTGCAGGTCAAAAAATACAATTTTGTTAAAACCATACAAAATAGAAGAAGATAATGTGTCTCATCTTTCCTCCCAATAATAGAACTGGAATTAACTAAAAACAAAAAGGAAAATTATAGCAATCCCTAGATTTTGAGGAGGTTTTGAGCTGGTTGTCTGAAACTTATAGCCTAGAGACCGGAAACCGCTTTGAGCTATGGTCTGCTGTACAGTGCATGCGTTCGATGGGAGCCTGCCCGCTAAGCCCACAACATGATTGTGAAAGTAGACTATGGCCGCTAGATTTCAAACGTAAACATCAATATTTTTTTCACTTTTCCTGAAAAGGTTCATGAGACTATGACTGTGAGATTTCACACACATTATCGTGAGGGTATATTGCTGACTCCTGCCAAATTTCATGACTTTTGCAAACGGGACACCGTGTCTGTAACATTGAGAGATGATAAGCTGGCCATTCATATTGATACAGATATGTGATGGCTTTCTTCTTCCTCCTCTTATGCCCATCTTTTACTCTGCAGGCCCAACGCTGAAGCTGAAGAGGCCAATCGTCAACAAGATGTATAAAGCAGAGATCGAAGCTTTCTACACGGATGCAGAAACTCCCAGAGACTAGCAGCATTCTTCATGAAACAAAAATGGTTTCCAGGACCCTGTTGCATATATATTTCAATTGTTATAACTTACCATTAATCGTAACTTCCACGGTAGCAGCCGATGGGCTTCCAGCATTACTAATTACTAATTACTACAATTACTAATTACTAATTGTGATGGCAGTGACCATCAGTGGTAAGTTGCAATAGTTGAGAACATAAATGCAACATGGCCCAGGAACACCAGGGAACTAACTGTACATAGCTGTGCATATACGTGCTACATAGTAATGGATCAGACAACATTATATATTTTGGTAGAAATGTGAATAGCGGAAGAGGAGGAAATTACGACGATGCTGTATCTTTGCAACTACGCGACTAATGAACCCAAAAGGAATGAATTTTTCCTTTGTGGGTAGTCAACCCTATCTTTGGGGTGTGCCAGCAACCAGCCAAAGAACTTTGCTGGTTTTATTTGTTATTTTAGTGACTGTAAAATAAATCTAGAGTATTTCTTCCATAAATGGTAAATGATATATGTAATGATAAAATGATCTGTGGTTGGGTCACGGTATGTTTGCAATGGCTGGGGTGGATTGGCCAAGGGGAAATAAATGTCATTGATATTATATAACATGCGAACAGCGATTATTGGTGCATACGGGCTACTTTGTGGCTGGATTAAATTAAGACTTTGTTGATTTCAAAATGTACTTCTGTCTCAGTAGACCTGCATCTTACTTCCTTGAATGTATTCATGCAATAAGCACTATCGTATCTAATCCAGCTCGCTTCTAAGATATTATCAGGCTGTTGTGCTAGATTCGCATCAATTCAATGTTATTATCGTCCATGCTCAGTAGTTCATAATCTGCTTGCAGTGCAGTATGCGCCTGAAATAAATACAAAATCTGCATGTGTCAGATTTCGTAGGAATGAAACTTATAAGTCAGATGACAGTCTCTTGCCAGATCTACTGTAAGATTTGTACAGGTACAGTGTATATTGCAAACCAGCAAGCACGTAAGATTGCTGTAAGGCAGATGTATAAACATTTGATTATGTGATTGATATTTGTTGAGCGTCGTTCCTTATAAACGATATAGACCTTCACAAGGATAGACATGTTAATAAGACGATATTGTGGTTTGGTTATAATGTTCTCATCCCATTTCTTATTCTTCCCCTCATCATTGTAGTGAGTATCAAGTGTGAACAGAATTAGCATTCCTTCATTAATATATTATTGATCTGTATATTTCTGGTGCCATAGCAAGTCCTTGTTCATTTTCTAGAGGGCGCTGTACAGCGAAATAGGACATGATTGGTTTCTGTGATTACTGTAGCAATACTGAGATTTGCTGCATGTGTGTAGACAGTTTACCAATGAGAGTCAGGGATATATTAATGTGTTATAACTTTGATTTGGGTAGAAGAAATGTGTATCCTTTATGTTGAGCTGCTATAAACATGAATTAGTTACAGCTCACTATGGCTGAATCGTCAATATTTGTAAATATATAATAAAGTATTTTTATGCAGTGTACCAAAACAGTGATCCAATGCATAGAGAATTTAATGTAGATCATTTTGAAGTATTTTGGTAAAAATATCAGTTGGCATATATGTTTTAGTGTTTACACTTTTGTTGATGTTTATTCATGGAAATGTAAGTTCGAGTATAATTTATTATTTGCACACTGTGAAAGGCAAATGACATGTGCCTGCTCAAAGTGCTTGCTCAAAGCCATATCTTCTCATTTTAATAACTTTCAAATACAGTCAGACCTGTCTATATAGACTACCATAAGGGACACATAAAATGTGGTCTTTGTGGACCTGCTGACTTAAAGACTAGTGCAATTACAAAGCAAAGTGATCTAAAGAAATGCAAGTTGAGTGGTCTTACAGACAGGTGGTGTTAATAGACAGGTTTGACTGCAAATGTAACAGCCATATAATTGTTGCTATTGTAGTGACAACTTCTTTTTAGTTAAAATAGAACTCTATGGCTTTTCCTTGATTCATTGTATAGTTTGATGGGGAAAAATGAAACGATGGTATAGACAATGATGATCATACTAATGTTGAAACCTCCTTTTCTTTTCTGTTTCTAGAATTTGTCATATGGGAAAAAAGTATTTAAATTTCTATACATGATTGAACGAAAATGTGTGCTATGCTAATGGGAAGCATTGAAATAAAAGTGGTTGTTTTTATAATGACGATATCACCTTGTATATTGTGGATGCTACCAAAGGATAAACTGCTCACCACATCTCAGAGGGAGCACTCTGATGATGTAATTGCTTTCAGATGTCTGTACATTCATGAGAACAGATATTGTTATCTATTTTGTATGGACTTATGGAAAATACCATCAGCTCTTGCTCTGTTATTTTCAGGATCAAAATACAATGGTAACTTCAAACAAATACAAGCACATGTACGTTCACAGCTAGGTTGAGTTGCAGTTCGGTAATACCATAGTTAATGAATTTGTATTGTGATTTAATGTAGTCGTGTTAATGTGTATTTTCTTAACAATACCGTTATGTACAGTAAAACAACATGTTTGTATCTTGAGGATATGTGCTTAGATCTTGTCCTCTAGAATAGATTCCATTTACGCAACAATAGAGACTCATTTTTTTTAATGGAAACATTTGAATGGATTTGTCATCAGTCTGGATTTAATGGTATACCCTGCACTACATAGATTTAATGCAAAGAGCTATATCAAGATGTGATAACCTACATAGATTCCTCTTCTTCCTCCTTAACCCCTTCCGGTGCCAGATAGAACACGGCTCTATGGGATTTGTGTACATTAAATGTGAGAAAACACACGTACATGGCACACCAAGTGTTGAATAATGTGTGTACGTTTAAGATATGTGCAGTATTTTCACCGTGACACATGAAATGTCAGTATTGCATACATTCTTGCTTTCTGTTAATTTGTTCCTATACATACATTTCCCAAGATAAAATATCAAAGCAAAACCATGACATATCTTAATGACTACGTAGCTCTCTGCCAATCAAGGAATCTTGACTTCTTGAAGCGTGGGAAGTGGACCTGGGATTAGAAATCATTTAAGGATACAGCATGAGTGCCTGTGAACCATCGGATGCAATTTGTTGCAATCTCGTGATCATCTGGTGCTGACATAAAGTGAATTCTAAGCATATAAATTTATGTGTGTATAACCTTGATGTGGTGATACATGGAAATGCTGTGTAAATGGGGATTTTTTTGTAATAATGTGTGTGAGCCCCAATCTGTGCCTATACTAGACTCCTTGTGACGTGTTGTTGATGCCGTTGTTTTTATAGGCAAGTGCAACATATTCTTGTAAACGTTTTTGTGTTCACATTTCATGTGGTTTGTGTCAAAAAGGGTTTTAATTCATGTTGCCATGTGTGAGGAAAATCCATTGGAACTGATTTGATACGCATCAAGAGGATCTGTACTGTATATGTAAGGAACCATAACTTGAGTATCCCGCTTAAAACATTGTATTCTGTGTGGTCATTTAAATATTCAATTTGAAATATGATATGCATCAGCACATCAATCTCATCAAAATGTACAAAATTACATTCATACGTCAGAAAATGAGTTAAAAATGATATTGTCATACCCCATGGTACCTAAGAAGACACAACTATTGGTCCTGACCATGCTCTCTTTGCTGTTTCCACCCACGAGTAGTGACAGTCTTTGATGGTGGTCTAGCATGTACCTGGATATATCTGTAAATAAGACTTTTCATCACTGAAGCATCTTCAGTACTTAATGTCATCAATGATTACAAGAAAAAGCTGTTAGCAATATTTACAGTTATTGTAAATCACGCAGATTGTAACTGCATGTAGCATGCCATAGCAAATGGGGTCATATTTGATTGTTTCTATGGTAGGGCCAGAACTTTCAATATTAATTGGGATACTGCACTGCTTTATGATATAAAATGGATATTGTCCATTTTGTATACCTTCACAGAACATGTTTTTTATTCGCTCCATTTGACCTATAAAATTATTTGATATCTTCCTAGTTGTACATCTTGATCAATACACAATCTTTCTGTGAACTTTAAGGTGTTGTGTAAATAGAAAGTTTGCTTGAAAAGCAAAATTTCAGGGTGAAGAATAATTGCCTCGGCTTGCTAACATCTGTATTCAAAATGTAAAAATGTTTCATCATGGGGAGTTAATGTTGGAATGAGTTGTTAGAGATTTGAAACCATATTAAATGAACACCTGTATTTGATCCATATGAAGGGACTGCATGAAGGTTTCTCCCATGTTTTCATGATGTATCAAATTTATTTACAAAACGGTGGCGATATATAAAATGTTGGCATTGTATAAAATATATGTGCTGTTTCTGATGGCACAAATGTTCTCAACTTACCATTTCCCGGCACCGTCCCTATAACATGCAATGATAGACATCCATGAGACTACTGGTTATTTATGATTATCAATTGAATTGTTTGTGTGTTGATGCAATACCTGTGTTTTACTGTTCCTTGATGTGCTAATTATTAAACTACTGATTATGGAAATCATGGTAGCAAAATACTGTGTTTCTGGTCTCTTTTATGATCTGTTAATATTACATGTTTTGTCAAGTATACTGCATTCACCATATTTGCACAATCATACCTTTCATACATGTTCCTGTTGATGTCCATACATTTTTGGGTTGCAATAAACAGTTCATGTGCACAAGAGCTAACTTTTGTTGAGAAAATCTGACATGTAGATAAAAAAAATAACAGCCTTTTGTATCACAAGTTTGGTGTGAAGTGGTGAATAGAACATTGTTTCTGGTTGTGTTTTTACATGGACATTATGAAATCTGCAGAAGGCTCATTCAAGCTTTGGTAACTCCCTCACGTACACACAAACATCAACAGAATACTAGTTCAAGAATGTATATATTTGCATTCACAATGTTTTATAAATTCTGTTATTTGTGTCTCACTGTGAACAGCATATTTAAAATGTGACATGAAAATGACTCGAGCCAAAAACCATGTTTAAAATGAATGACATAACATTCACTACATATCATGAACATAACTCCATGCATACATGTTCAAATCAAAATAATTATATTAAAAATGTGTACAATCTGTCATCTGGCTACCAAACGACTCGCCCGACGTTCCAAGAACCTTCAATTCGCTACGAACCATTCATGATTAATACATACCACTGCCAACGTACACAGGTCGGAGTCTTGTGTGATTCTGACATTCATAATTGCACAGATATACAGTACATGCATATATTCTTTCAATAAATACATAAACAAGTCATACGTTTACATGCATAGAGAATCTTTTCTAATTCTTTTATGTTCACAAGGATGGACATGTGCTATACTATGCACTTGTAAAAATATGTGCAATGCCCCATGCCAAATCTATGTTTCATTCCAATCTTTATTTACAGTGTATCCACACACGTTAACTTCTTTTCATTGGTTTTCCTTTCCTTACCATGTTACTATCATTGTAGTACTCAACCCCTGGCAAAGGAAAAATCATAGAACTTTGGCTTGGATCTGAACATACTATAGCTTGGCAGTACAGCATGACATAGCGGTACACCATAAACTTGCAGCTCCTTTGTTGCATTTTACTAAGTATTTGACTGAAGAACAGAATAGCACAGCGTGTTCATTAATACAGCGATGGAGGATGAATCATTTTGTATAGAGGCATCTACATGTGTGTACTCTGAAACACACCATGTCATTGTAAGTACCCTTTCGTTCCAAACTACACGCACATAATGATGTAAAGCAAGTTGACGTGCAAGCACACTTTGAATACTAGTGGCACATTCCCATTGTCATGAGAGTCAAACATCAAACAAAGTTAACATTTTCCTTGAAAGACTTGCTGGATGCATTAACATACAATTTAGGGTTCGACTATTCAATGGAAAAAGAA
Organism: Arbacia lixula; assembly: GCA_963669155.1. Lineage (NCBI taxonomy): Eukaryota > Metazoa > Echinodermata > Echinoidea > Arbacioida > Arbaciidae > Arbacia > Arbacia lixula. The sequence goes on from OZ022578.1 coordinate 8,719,450, forward strand.
ATCCCAAACACTAGATAACGTTCCATTTTAATGGTTGCATTTGTGATACTCATAATTCATGAACTGTGGTTTATTTTCTGACTTTCATATCTTCAAATGGCTGAAAACATTCTAACCTACCAGTGACATTTGAATTCACTACCAAATTCACTTCGCTTCATTTTAGGTCACCCTACTTGAAGCTGTTGAAAGTGATCGACAAGCACATGAAGTTGACTGCTTGTCTCTATGTCATTGCGATCATATGGACAGGCATGAGCAAAACACCTTGTCCAGGAGTGTAGGTACCAGGCCAGGCTTAATCCCAGGATTAAATGTCGTAAAACCTATGACCACTAGACCACACTGGTCTTTTTAAAATCAAAACAGAACAAAATACAACTAAAATCTGCATTAAAAGTGAAAGAGCCATTGCCAGTACTGTAATTAAAATACAATCAAACAAAGCAACACATGCATACATATAGATATCATCTCATAAATTACAACTTATTTACAACTTATTCCAAACTTTTTCCCTGTGTGCTTGTCTTCAACACAGATGGTATCAAACATACACGAAAGCAGTTTCAAGTCTTTACTTCCGTAGCATACATAAGTTTTGTTTTCTCATGCACAATATGGCATACATATTCTAGCTTTTCATCAAATGTAGTGTACTGCTTATTTGCAATACATATCTATGACTGGAAAGAGAACAAAACAGTTTTTAAGATTTCCCATTCTTTGCAAAAAGCTTTCTACTACCATAAATAAAACTTTGCTCCCTGGTCTCCACACGGGAAGCTCTCACAAACTTTGTCATTTTGACAACAATCAGCACCAACTAGTTTTACTGCATGCTCCAAGCCCACGGAATAAACAAGGATTTTCATTATTGGTGTTATAATGATTTTTCTCTCTTTTTGGGTGAAGACAATTTGGGCTGCCTGATCAGGCAACAAGACGTAAACATTGGTCCGAAAAGTTTGGATGGTCAATACCTACATTTGGTTGTCCTGGCAATCAGCTAGCTACGAACATGTACAATGATGAACATGGTATAGATCCCACAAGAGAGAAAAGCACCAGGTTCTGAAGTTAATATGTCTGCATTGTTTGAGTGCACTGAATACATATTTCCAGGCTGGCACAACATTTCCTAATACTTGACCCATCCTGTGTAAATAAACAGCTGCTCTATGGGATGTGGGATATATCTGGTGAATAAATTTACACACGGTATGCAATGAGTTTATACTGAATGCAGTAAGTGACCTATCAATAAAATCATCAGTTCTGTTCAATAATTGATGTTAAGGAGAATGATGTGATGTGGTGCATAACAAGTATCAACATCAACTCAAAGAGAAACGGCTTTCACCAATTTCACTTTTCAAAGTCAATTTCAGGAGGATCTTGAGTGGATTCCTGATTTAGCACCATACTGGTAAGGTGTGTGGGTCACACGTCTCTGGCAGACAGCTTCGCACATAGGATATATCACCAAACATCTGTCATGCTGTCATGGTGGTCCCTCATGAAATAAGGTCAAATTCATTAAGAAAAAAATTACACAATTCTTTTGAAATGAAATTAAGTCAACTTCAGTATAAGTTGTCAAAAAACATACCAGCCAGATCTTGTGAATGTTCTAAGCGCATCTAGCAAACAGGCCTGCACATATCAGAGAGCTCAGACATTTGGAGTTATTTTCAGGTTTGTCCCTCATGACACATATGCATGATGGATAATGGTACCATCATCATCATCATTGTATAATGTCAAATCCAGTGATCTCCAGAGCATTTCACAGTCACATCTTGCTATCAGAGAGGTTTGGAGTCATTCTCAGGGTTGCCCTTCACAACCTCACGATATAATGTAATCATCATTCATTATTGTAAGCATAATGCATAATGTCAAATCCAGTGATCTTGAGAGAGAGAGAGAACGAGCATCTTGCATCACATTTCGCCATCAGAGAGGTTGCCGGCTGCGTCGGTGTTGCGGGACAGCATGTAGTTGTCCATGTCGATGGAGCGGCAGTTGTGGATAGCGTAGCGTAGTCTGTCAGCCATGACAGCCTGGCTGGAGTAGGGAGGGATACGCAGCTGGAAGAAGCAGGTCTGAGCTGTGGGCAGGCCATCCACCGCCTGGGAGAAAGGGGTACAAAGCAAAGCCATGTCTCACATACATATGCAGCATCTTCATAAGAAGTGTATGTGCACTCTTGTATAAAACTTACTATTGATGGTAGCTTTGCTGCTAATGGCAATTTCGATAGAAACCTTGACTTTGATCAGCCGTTTCTCCAACTACAATCTTAGAAGCATAAAGACTTTGATGTGGAAAGCTAATACTTTGATTAGAATTGAACAAATGAAAAAGTGCTCTTAAATATGGGATGAATATTGATGACAGCACTGAACTGATCTAAACACATGTAAACCGTTTTTGATATGTATGCAAATGTTGTGTATGTCTGCCAAACAATGAGTTAACTGATGACCGCAAAACTTGTCCAAGGTATGTCTGACTAGCAACAACTAATAGATTCAGAGCACATTCTATCCACTGAAATTAAATCAGGAGGAAAGCATGCATACATTTGAATACATCAGGAAAATGGAATTGCAACTTACAATCAATATCATTCATTGTTTGTGTTTTGTTTTAATGCTGAATGTGGAGTAAAAGGAAATGAGATGAAATAAAATCAAAATAAAATGTAAATGAGGTGAGTTGGAGCTGACAGAGTTGAGAAAGGCAAGTCTTACCCGGTCCACCTTCATGATCTGGAAGCGTTGTGAGATGTCTGCGATGTTGGCGGGGAGACGGGAGCGGCCGGAGACAAAGCGCATGAAGAGAACTCTCTCCTCATTGGTGAACTGTTCTAGTGTCTGCCATAGCCACTGTACCAAGGAGTGGTGCTCATCAATCTCACGATATCTGCAAACAAGCAAACATTTCACTCAATTTGATATGATTCATTTTCTGCATGATTTCCAATACAACAGGATACACTAGTAGAGATATGTGCTTACAATTATACAGAGGATAGAGTGAGCCATAGAAAGAGAGAAAGAGAGAGAGAAAGAAAGATGTGTACCATTCCAACTGTTTTATGTTTCATGCTTGTTACTGATGATGTCAAGATGGAAGGAAAAGTCGGTTCAAATCCAAGTCAGCTCATTTTCTTATGACAGACCACTTCCAGTGTAATGAACATGGATACAAGAATATGTAATAAAGAGGCAAGTTGCCAGGTCCAGATTTCAAAAAGTCATGTGCAAACCTATGCGTTCAAATCCATGTGACAAGATGTCAATGTCTTTGGGAGTGCCCAACATTAGCCCGCTAGACAATGTTGGATCAGTAAAACTCTCGTAAGGGATGTTGTTTAGAATCAGAGGCCTGCAACACAATGGGTATGACGACAACACTGCAGAACTCAATATAAGAGTGTTGGTCCCGTACATAAAGGGTTACGAAAAGACGGAGCACGGATGGGGAGTGTTACCTGACGACTCTCTTGAGGATGTCAACTGAGATGACAGGCATGCCGCACACCATCTGCTCCAGCTGGTGATATGTCAGGAGGGACAGGAGAGGGATGGGCACAATCCAAGACATACCCTCCCTCACTGCAGCCACCTGCCACACACACAGACACAATCAAAGGGTTTAGAGTTACATCAACAACACTCATTAGAAGTGCTTTATACATTGTGAAACAAGGTGTTCCTCAAACCAATAGTGCTATCTAAATCTTCATGGATATATGTCATCACAGTGTTTATGTAAACCATGTTGTGTTAAATGTCAAAATGTCAAAGTAAGGCCCCCTGGTACAAACAGTGTTATACCACTGAAGGGGTTGTCATGGATAAGTAATACTCATAAATTAATAAACACAGGAAAAAATGTAAGTCCCCCCCTATGCAAAATAACATAAGGAACAATCCTGCCAAATTATTTCTCCCAAAACCTCTTCGATAAAAAGTTATGCTATTTTGTTCAGGGGGGGTTCGGGACTTCCTTTTTTGTGTGTGTTTAGAAATATAAGTACCTGATAATTGATGGCCTATTTTTTGAAGGACAGAGAAAGAACTGATAGATGTGTACACAGGAAATTTGACAGTAATAGACATATAAGCCATTGAACTGGAGTATGGTGGTGCGGATGCATACCTGTCTGTCTAGTTCGTGGAGTCGGTAGGCCAGGGATCTCTCGACATACTCCTTGCGGTTACTGAAGGTAAGAGGGATGCTCCAGCCACCAGGCACGATGGGTACAAAGCGGCCATCAGCACTCTGACCCTCAAACCTCTCTAGAGGAATCACCTACATGGAAGGGGTAAGCAGGAGATGTGACGTATTATCAAATATCATCACCTAGCAATATCAGCATCATTGGTATCAACATCATCATCATCAAAATTTCATATCACCATCATTATCATCATCACCTTCATCACCAATATCACCATGATCATCATCACCATGATCATTGTTATCTACATCATCATTATCATCATCATCATCATCATCATCATCATCATCATCATCATCATCATTATCATCATCATCATCATCATCATCATTGTTATCTACATCATCATCATCATCATCATCATCATCATCATCATCATCATCATCACCACCAATGTCTGACCCCTTAAACATCTCCAAGGGAACTACCTCTACAAGAAGACTAACCAGTAGATAAGTGATATCCTCATCATAATTGTCATTTTTCTCTGTCTTGCAAGCATCTCAATAGAATCTCCTTGACATAAAGAATACACAGCACATACCGCATATTATAAACACTATCTCATCTTCACAATTGTCATTAACGCCATCATCATTACCAATATCTCCACCTCTGCCATCCCAATGGTCAGAATAGGAATTTTCACCATAATCTCCATCATTGCCATCACTAATTGAAAACCTATTTCACTTGAAATTAACACTCCCAGTTCTTGTATACTTATGTTCATTCATGTAAACTAAACATAAATCAAATCATTTTAATTTTGAACCTCAGGACAGATATTGATGTTGTCAATGTAAGTCACAACTTAATGATTGATTTTAAGCTTCAATCAACCCTTGTCGTGAGTCTGCAAGTTGCCACGTTTGGTACTCACCTCATGAAAGTTGTCTTCACTGACTCCGCTCTTGTCGATATCGCTGATGCTTCGCAGGTTCTGCACATTCAGCAAGTCCACCTGGCAAAACAGAACATCATACTGTGATTAAAAGGGATTTTTACTAAGAATTGCATGTCAGTCTCTGAAGGAAGTCTTTACACCACAGTACACGTTGCATGCACTAGCGGCATATTTTAAGTAACATTGCAAAGTATCCAATGGACACAATGGCATCACTCATGAGCAACCGCTTATGATATTTACTCTTTGTTTATCAATAGTGTGCACACACATGGTACACCTGTACAGTGGCTGGATAGCCCACAATAACCTTGTTTCTGGCTGTGAGCTCTTTTCTAATATGTTTGTAGTATACAGGTTAAATTGCATTTGTTTTTGTACACGCAAGTTCTGAATGGTTGCACTCAAAACCTGTAACTACCCCCACATCTCATTATACACCCCTAACCCATGACCACACCCTCACCTCTTCCAAGTCTTGAATGGTGAGAGGGATACTAACGAGCTGTTTCCAGACCAGGGGTGCTAGGTGTAGGTCCAGCGGCTTCTTGGTGCGGATGGCTACCCCTACTTATACCCCCCCCCCACCACACACACACACATACACCCCTCCCTGTGATCCTCTCACCTCTTCCAAGTCTTGAATGGTGAGAGGGATACCAGCTAGCTGCTTCCAGACCAGGGGTGCTAGGTGGAGGTCCAGCGGCTTCTTGGTGCGGATGGCGACCCCAAACAGGATTCCCAGGAACTTAAAGAGGGACAGGTGTTCTTCAGAGTTGGCTGACGGGTTCAGCAGGAACCTGTTAAGAAGACATCGCAGGATTACTCTACAACTGCCAGGAAAGACTATGCTCTATGTGATAGATGAACGTAGTTAGCAAAAAATGGTAAATGAGGAAAAAGCCAGAGATTGTTCATAAGCACTCCCGCAGTGATATTATGTACATTCTTAGAATTACAGAAATTAATATTTTTCATTCTTAATCACCCCTCCCCCCCAAAAAAGTGCATTTGGATGAGAACAATTGTAATGTTGTCTGTACCATTTTTGGGACTCCTTCAAACTCCCATCAATACCCTCTCCCATTTCCATTTCATCTCATTTATTTTTAGTTTCATAACAAAATAAAGCTAAGAACAGTGTTTTGTAAGTGTTATGAAATAAATATCCATCTCTCCTCCTTTTCAATCTTTCCTTTCCTTTATTTACCTAAATTCGCGCTAGTTGCTATCATTTAGACCATGTTTAGACAACGGTAACCTTAAACCATCATAACTAGCGTGAAGCTAGCACCCTACAGAGAATGTGTGCATTCATTTTTGGACTTTCTCAAAGTGTATGCCCTAATTGAAGCAAACTTATTTGCTTACATGCCACAAAATTTGCTTAAAACGTGGACTAAATCTAAAAGCCCTTTGTGTATTTAGGCAATCCTTGTTTGGCGTTGAGCGTCCTACCTGTCTCTATTACTGCCAGTCTCAGCTGCTGCGTTGGGTGTGGGAATGAGGAGGCCAACAGTGCCAGACTCTAGCTCTTGACACATCTCAGTGATGGTGTCATCAAACACTCCACCTGCATCATCAGCACCCTCTCCAACCAGCTTCACCTTCCAGGCCCTCGCAGGCAGCCGCAGGTCTGCCGGACGCAGACGCACCACTTGCTTGGCGATCTGCACAAAGATGGGCTTGCACTTGCGCCCTCTGTAGACAAGAAATAGTAATCGTTTGTGAGCATGCATTGGCTGTATTACTACTGTATCGACAGCTCTGTTGCTTTCACAAGGGACAAACACCTCATACACCATTGAAAAAAATCCACATGTAAACTTTTTTTTGTAAGACAGATTGCAGTGCAAATTTCACAACATATCATGTGAAAATTGATGAGTAATATACCTGTGATTGAGGAGTTGGTAGTAAAGTGTAACTTACTAGTGACAAACTGATGTCTCACTAAAAATAAATTTAAGAAACTAAGTTCCCATTGAAGGTAACTCCCATGTAAACAACCAACCAGGGTCTTCCTATACTGACCTGGTGGCTAGCCTCTTGACTAAAACCAAAACAAATATTTAACAGCGATAGAGGAGCAGTTAGTACAGTGTGACTAACTAGTGACAAACTGATGCCTCACCCAAAATAATTGTAAGTTATTTGTTGGCTGAGTTACTAGTGAAGGCAACACAGCCAATCAGAGCCCTTTCCATACTGACCTGGTAGCAAGCCTCTTGACAGTGACCTGTGGGCCATAGTTCTTGCCCTGAACCATGGTGCGGCCGATGGCCCTGACCATGGGCAGGGTGTAGACCCTAGGGGCCAGAAGGGGGCGTAGAGACCCGTCCATCAGACCTGACATCCCTGCCCCGTATGGCCCTAGGGTGATGTGCTGTCACATGTTAAAGAGAGAGAGAAAAGTCCAATCAAAATTAAGAAAATCTAAAAGAGGTTTTTAAAACAACATTTTTAATTTTATCAGTTGAGAAACATGTTGCAATTGACCTTAAGGCTCGGAACGATTATTAGTAGGGATCTGTCTGTACGCCACAAAATTTGCATAAACCATGGACTAAATCCTGAGTGAATTCAGGCCAAAGGGCTCCTACCTGTGTAGGGTCTAGGTTAAGCAGTCTCCAGGATGAGTACATGAGGTCACTGAAGTGGTGCAGCAGCCGTAGCCGGGCACGCACGCTGGCTGGGCTGCAGTGCCTTACAGACGGGTACTGGGTGGGCACCTGGTCCGGCAGGCCCAGCTGTAAGGGGGCGGGGGTCCCAGGGCTACAGCGAGGTAAGGGAGGGGCCGTCCAGGCTGCAGAGTGGCTACGCCCAGCTGAGATCTGCACACAGCAAGCAGACACACATGGTTAGAAGCCTCATGGCAGGATTGCTGTGACCACAAGTTCCTGTCTCATTTGATTTCAGGATCTTATAAAGGAATTATCTCTACAGTATGAGACTTTTAAAATCGAACATGGCTATGCCCTGCCTTGATCTGCACATCACATGGGAAGATTGGATGTTAAAGATTAGTAGGAGAAGAAGGGGTAAAATTTACAAAGACAGACAGACAGATAGAGAAAAAGACAAACAGATAGAAAGATGGACAGACAGAAAGACAGACAGACAGACATCCTACCTGCTGGATGCTCTTCCCTTGTAGAGAGCCCACAAGGACCGGCTCCCTGACCGTGTTAAAGTGGCCCAGACCTAGTTGACCATCACTATTACTGCCCCATCCCCACACATCTCCTGTACTGGTCAGGGCCAGAGTGTGTTCAGACCCCACCGCAATGTCCTCCACAAAGAACCCTGCAAGGGCGGGCACCTGCTGCGGCCGGTTAGCTAAGCGGGCCCGGTTCTCTGGAAGGCCCGTCAGACGGTCTGTGTAAGAGAGTCACAGAAATGGCTAGAATAAAAACCACTCTATGTGGATTGAATCGGACTGGATTTGAAATGAAATACAATTAAATTAATTAAATCCAGTCTTGCAGGAGTATTTTCAGTTCAAAGAGCAGTTCTTTACATCTGTAATACAATACTTCTCTTCTTTATTTTGTGCATGTTAATAAACTCCTGAAGACGGACAGTCAATCTGCCCAAAACGTCGAGTCTACCTCTCTACTCATCAGCTCTTCACGCTTTCTGGTTTATACTCCTTTTCAGGACTACACTCACATTTCGAAAGAATACTCTACTTTCAAATCTCCACTTTCTCGCCTGTCCATTTCACCTTCAATTCTATCCACGTTTTCTCATCTCAGTCCTCCCAGGACTTTACACATGGTGTACCGTAAACCTCTCTCGTGAATATCAGATTTGTTTCTTAAAACTGTAAAATATACATAACAAACTGACCCAGGGCATATTTTTTTTTTGGTTGAATGCGAAGCCATATATAGACTAAGACTTGCAATAGATATGAGTGATCATATCAGTCGAAAAATATCACTTTTTGTGATACAGGACCCAGAAACCATGGAAAGGGGGCATGGAAGAAATCAAGCCACACAGACGGACGGACAATGGCTGCCAAACAGGAATGAGGATGGGGTACTTACCCTGACCGAAGGTGAAGACACGGCCATCTTTAGTCAGAGCTACAGAGAACTGGGTTCCACAGCAGACCTTCCGGACTCCAACGTTACATAGAGCCTCAATCCTCTGAGCAGGGAAGAGAGCATATATGAATCGACTCTTTGCCATACAACATGCCCGCTATGACTATTTATGTTTAATGACTGGTGTGTGCACAAACACAAACATCAATAAAGTTATCATCACCATCCTTACCATCACTACCACCAACACTGTCACCACCACAAACATCACCAAAACCATCAACACCATCACTACCACCACCACCACCATCATCACAATCACCACCACCATCATCCTGAGTGGTAGGGAACCAACCTGTGGGAAGGACTTTGCAGTGGAGTTCCCGAGACCCAACTTGCCATAGTCTCCATCACCAAACGCCCAGACAGTGGCACCATCGGCCGACACACACAGGGTGTGGTTCATGCCGCAGGACACCTGCAACAAACACATTGTGGGACAATGAAGGGGACTCTAAACCTTAAAAACAAGTCATTTCTATATTTTTGGAAGATCTGTTTTCATTGTGTTTCATCCAAAAATTGATAATTGATTCAGTGCAAGCTACAACCATCATTGCATGCAACCTAAAATCATCCTGATTAGTAAGCTTTACAATCTACTAGTCTGTCAGGTGTGATGGTAACAGTCTGTAATTTCACTTTATATGGGATTACAATAACAATATCCATTTTTGACTCGTCGAGAAGAAGACTGTCCTGAGGGGTGTTTCACTCAGTCTGAATACAATGTTAAAAAGTTGTCAAATTTGATGAAGATTATTGGAAATTAACTCCCGCTATGTTAAAACAGGAACAAATTGGGTATGTCATTTAGCACAAGAACAGGTCACCAGCCATGCGTACAGTTGTTTGTAGCTTATGAACAGCTTGGTGAAACACCCCCCTGGCCTCACATCAAGGAGCACTTATGTATGCCTTCAACCTAACCCTCTATGTAATATGAGGAAGCTCAAAGAGGCCAAGCCCCTGGACCTACCTGGCCCACGGACTGGCCCAGAGCGAGGACAGGCTCAGGGGTCTTCTTGTTGGAGGTGTTTCCGTGGCCGAGACGGCCGTAGTCTCCGTTACCGTAGGTGAAGACTTTCCCATCAGACGTCACCACCGCAGAGTGCTTGAAGCCACAGGCCATCTGATATGACATCCAGGCAAATCAGAAGAAAATGAAAGATATACTGTCCTACACAAATAATTTGACTACATGTACTACTATTAATACTTAAACATTTTTTTAAACCTTTTGTAACCCTTTGACCAAAAACCATTGTACTCTAGAGAGTACAACATTATATTTTACAATCCTCATTTTATACATACAACAAAAAAAAATGACATTATCAATTGCAATTTAGACATCATTAAAATATTAAAAAAAAAAAGAATACATATTAATTCCTGATTATGTATACAGGAAAAAGATACAGAACATTGACTTTAGCAGTACTCCCCTTTTTTTTTCTTTTTTTACAAATGGCGTGTTGATGAGAAACAGTACCACAAAGCATTCACATGGTCATGCAAGATATCAAATTGGACTGCTTACAGGCGATCCTTCCTCCTACTCAGACACTGAGCCAAAAGCTCTAATAGTAAAAGTTTATGGTTCAATGCCCCCCAAAATTTGGCTATGCCATGCAACTTGAATGAGAGAGACCTGTCATACCAGAAACATAATGTCATCTGAGCCCTGTTGCATAAAATTTTAATGGTAACTTTGCCACCAATGGCAATTTCTATGGAAACCTCGAGTTTCACTGCCTGTCAGTTGATGTTACCATGGTAGTTACCATAGATGACAGAGTTACCATTAACTGCAATATGCAACAGGGCCCTGGCCACTTTGTGACAAACATAAAAAGCAGAGTTAAAAGCAGCATCTATTCCCCCTGAACAATGCTCTCTCCTGCCTTCTCCAACCCTTACCTGTATGATCTCCTCCCCCTGTAGAGCCTCTACCTGCCTGGGCCTTCTCTGTCTATCACTGTTACCATGGCCCAGCTTGCCGTAATCCCCATCACCCCAGCTGAACACCTCCCCACTCTCGGTCAGCGCCATGGAGTGACCGTCAGACCCACAGGACGTCACCAGCTGTGTCACCACAAACCCTACAGGAGGGGGTGGAGTGGAGGGATACCAGTCAGACACACATTTACTCTTGCAAACATACAACATTACACTGGCCAGCAAAAATCACGATTTTTCTAAGATCGCACTCTTTGGATGTAAGTTGCTAGGCAACTTACATTCAAACAACCAAAACATCGCGCCAGAAAAATCACTTCCCAGAGTGTGATTTTTTTTAAACTTCGCGTAAAAAATCGTGAAGTTTGCCAGTGTAAATGGTGAGGGTAGAAAAATTGTGATTTTTTGCCACATGACTTGCAGCACTCCCGGCGGGTTGACTTTGATCTTTCTGTGCAAAATTACGTGCGCATTCTTGTCATTGCCAAAAAGGCACTCCATTTATGATGTCATAATAGCCATGCACCACGCCGGTTTCCTTTAGATGACTGGTGGACATGCGCAGTAAAAAAAAAAATTGTGATGTTTCAGATCGCGTTTTTTTTTGGGGGGCAACTGTAAATGGTGAGACATAAAATCGTAATCTTAGCAAGTGTAAATGAAACATAGTCCATGAAGCAGGAAAATCATCTTTACCATCATCATTGATGCATAGATATGTCATCATTTCCATATCCTCCTAAACGCATTATCACTTTTATGATTTCAGAACTACTAACCATCACTATCATACTCATCATCCTATCATCCTGATTACCATCATCATCATCACTACCTTCACCACCTCGCCCATCATAATCATTATCTCTTCATTGTTATCTTCTGCATCATAATCATCACCGCCATCACTATCATTACCATCATTATAATTTACCACCACCATCACCCTCATCCCCATCGTCATCACCACTACAACCCTCATCACCACTGTACCTTGCAATGCAGAGACGACAGTGAGAGTATGGAGATCATCTGAGTTGCCCTGTCCTAGTCGTCCATAGCTGCCCTCACCACAGGCAGACACTGTGCCATTGGAGTGGATTACAAACGTGCAGTTCTGCCCACAGACCACCTGCAACATGCATCAAATCTCACAATTTATAATAAAGTCTTTGAGATATTGCCATATTTAGGCATCAGCAAGACTCTTCAGAAGCACCATTCTGTTTTGAACAGGAGTTCTGGTAGAAGCGGAGTAAAGGTGAACCCTAAATCCGACACCATACTGTTATATAAAACTTACCATTGAATGGTAACTCTGCCATCAGTTGTAACTACCATGGTAACACTGCTTGACAGCCAATCAAATTCAAGGTTTCCATAGAGTTGCCAATGGTAGCAAAGTTACCATCAATGGTAAGTTTTATGCAACAGGGCCCAGAACTCTTGTCCAGGAACCTGTCACGTGCAATTATCAAATTGGTATGTACAAATTGCTAAATGAAGCACCAGTTTTTGCTTTGGCAAGGTAGGAATAGGCTCTCTTCAAACCCATACCGCGAGCAGCAGTAGCAAAACAGCTTCACGTGAGCATACCTTTATAGTAATCAGAATGTTCTGTATCTTGGAGACACAACATGTGCATCACAGGTGTTCAACCAAAACTATCATGTAATACTATATCTGATGACATGCCATGCATACCTCTGTAATATTCGATACAAAGCATGATTTTTTTTGTTTATATACATGTAACATGCTAATGTGAACAATAGTCCATGACAATAGACCAGAGCCATGTTGCATATAGGTTTTCAATTATTGTAACTTACCATGGTAACAACCGTGGCAACAGCCAATGAGCTCTCATTATTACACCTGTTGCAAAGTGGTAGTTTTCATCAATGGTAAGTTACAATTATTTAAAACCTACATGTATCATGGCCCAGAACTCCAAATCTAACATGGACACAAGGTCACTTTATAAAAGAATCCACATGGCCCAATTAATCATTCGCAGCCTACATTTCAGAGCTCCTACATATCACAGTGATGGGTTTACCTGTTGTGCTGAGGCGAAGGAAGAGACGAGGTTGGGTGTGGCTGTTCCCCGGCCAGTCTCAGCCAGCTGTCCTTGTCGCCCACTCCCCCAGACAAACACATCACAGCGCCCACCGAGCTGCCAGTCCTAACCGATGCAGCAAGCAAAAGAAGAAACAATACTCATTGACTCAATCCAGCTTAAGTAAAGGGAAAGGGAGGTCGTGGTAACAATAATAGGCCATAGTTGTAGTAGAACTGCTCTGCTGTCATCACAGAGGTCTGGATTTTGCTTATATTCCAATTATTTTAATATTTTGAGATGATTCCTTCCTAGCACTGACTTTTAGCCATAAATGGCGCACAATGTATATCTATGAAGTTTACTAATGAACATGGCCATATTCCAGAAACCTTACTAAGCCTAGTTAGTTGCTAAAGAGCATGAAGCTGTATGCATTTGTAATAACTAACTAGATTAGTCAGCTTTCTTGAATATGGCCTCAGGCATTTCAACAATTTATTAAATTGCCTGTTCTCAACTAATCACACAGTTAGGATCAACAAGACTTCTACTTCTCCTACCTCTGGCCTGTGCATGGCCCAAGCCATGACTTCTTGGTCCATGGCCAGTGACCACTCGCTGTTGACGTCCGGCCGCGGTCCCTCACCCCCGTCCAAGCTCTCCATGTTGGGCACTACAAACTCCTGGGGCATGCACCCCCGCAGGGCCAGTGCGCTGGCTGACTTCATGGCAGTGCAGAATGAGGCCAGCCAGTTCCATTCCGGCAGGACGGGGGTGTCTGTGTGGTTGGGTGCCTGGTGTAGGGGCCTGGGCTGGTGGTAGAGGGAGGGGCCGAGGTTGAGGGCGAGGGCTAGGGCGGCTAGGCACTGCAGGAAGCTGCTGTGCACCAGCTGGTCCCCACGTAGCACCTGGCCCTGTGATGAGACACAAACAAACAAGGCTCTTGAACTTGAACAGAAATGTAAACTTGGATCATTTATAATACATTCAACAAAAAATACATGATGTTAATAAATAATATAAGTAAGAAATATAACAAAATAAATTTGATCTCGGATATTTTATCATACAAAAACAAATATGTATAAAATATAAGAAATACAATATGCTAAGGACTGCTTGTCCCCTAATAAAGCTGGCCTCAAATTGATTTGGGTAACATCTTGATAGCAATACTGATACACCATATCATAACATCCCTAATAAGTCCAAAATCGCTCTAAAAATAACAGTACAGTGACCATTTTGGCGGGAGGGGAGATCAAACTTAACAGTGCTCTTATTGAAAAGATTTTTGTAAGGCTTGATTATTAAGATGCAAGATAAAAAAAAGTGATAGAACAGGGGCCATTTTGGGGGAAAGGGTAGGAAAACTTTTCAGAGCTACCATTGAAAAGATTTTTGTAAGGCTTGTTTGTTTCTGATTTACCTTTTCTGATGAGTATTGGGTCTGGAGGATCCTGGGAAGTCTCTGCAAGAAGGCGCGGAGGAAGGGCGCCTGGTGCAATCCCACAATGCCTTGGGAGACGAGGGCCATGCGGCAGGCAGCAAAGACCCGCTGCTTGAGGTACCAGTCTGTGGTCACGCTGCACACAGTCAGGGACCGAGACCGGGCCGAGCACAGTGCTAGGGCCGCACCGGACGTCCAGGCAAGGTCCTGGATTGACCCCTCGCCTCTCAGCGTCTGCACCAGCACCCCCTCCTGAAAACAGCACAAAGTCATAATTATGATAATGTCTCTTAGTCTAGTATCAGTATCTATATAAGACATATGCAACCTCTGTGCCAATCGTCTCTGCAAAGTTGATTTCCCACTCCATTTTGTACTCTATTCTACCATTCTCTTGAGATGATAATATCAGTCTTGTTACTATGAGCTGAGAATAAGAAGACTTTGTGAAGGTAAGGGATAAAAGTGGTGAAGTCATTTTCTCCACTTTTACACAGAGGCTCATATGCATGAGTTTGGCGAACTAAGGAAATATTACCCAATGACTTTGGTCCAGAGAAGATGGACAGCAAAATTGTATGTTATGTTGCAAATTACTAGGCTCTTAAAAAAAAGAGTTTGCAGGGAAATTTCCTGACAAACTAGCATGTTCTATGCATGTGCTGTAGATTGGATGATTTCCTCTCGTCAGATATAAGTGCACTATACTGCAAGTAATGCTAGTAATGTGTACTTACGTGCAATGCCCACACGTTGACCAGTCCCTCAGAGCACCCTGACGCTAGGAACAGACCATCAGGGCTGAAGGTCAAGCTAGTGATGACCCCTGAGTGACCCTTGACCACAATCAGCTCCTTGGGTTGCTCCTCACTGCAGCTGGCTTTCTCCTGCAAACATGTCAGAGAAATCAAGATGGAATCAAATTCTCAATATCGCATGGAGGGGTAAGGCATTCCATAATGCATCTGATTCCAATTAAGGGAGCACATCCATATTATTTTGGCAGCGTGCACGCCGCGAGCGTACGCCTGCACGCTCCAAGACGGGATAATAGCGTCAGCCAGCGGCAGCTAGCTGCGATAATTAAAGCACAATAGAACTCACGTCCGTTCTCGCAGCTCCCCCTGTGCCCGCTGCCGCTCGCTGCCATACTTCTTAATCGGTCGGATTATAGCTTTAATCCCCGGCCCGCTGCAGCTAGCGGCAGCTCGCTGCAAGCTAGCTGGCGGCAACTGCAGCTATAAATGAGCTATTGCTGCCCCCGGTATCATATCTATCAGAATTCGCAGATGCAATTTTTATGATTCCCGTGGCCACTAGACTTCAATTCCGCGGCGGAGATTGCTCTCGAATGAAGATGAAACATGTGCCTGTACTATAGTTCCACGTGTAGTACTAGTGTTCGACTTCTAATTATTTCTTAATTTAAAAGCATGTCAACGAAAGGCGTTCTTTGATGTCCGTAGCGAAGCATGGTATAGCACGGACCAAAGTTCGAAACGACGTACAGCTAGCCAGTGCGCCGCGTCGTCTCGCATGCATGGCGACCGAGTAGCGATCAACTTCCACGGCCACACGCTCGAACGATTTGGATAACAATTATTATCGCAATTTACAACTGTACTAGGTACGACTTGGCGAGATACTTTATCTTGCCATGTCGACATATGTCGACATGGCGAGAAACGTTATCTTGCGAAGTTGACTTAGATAAAGTTATATGTCAACATGGCGAGATATTTTAGCTTTGCCAAGTCGACTTATAAAAAATTAAATGTCAACTTGGCGAAATATTTATCTCCCCTTCTTTTTTCTCACACAGTCATCTTTTCCTACCTCTCGGCGTGAAAAGCCCGCTTTCTAGCTGCATGACGCAATACATTCCATATCAACATATTCTCCAATTGTATGAAACTTGTAAAAGACCTTACCAAACAAAAAGCAGGATCTGAACTAAGTTACCCTTAATCAATGAAATCCCGATGTCCTTTTTTTGTGAGTCTCCTGCTCTGCACTATCGATCGGAGAGTAAAACAATAGAAACGAAGATGAGGAGGTTCTTACTAACAACAAAGAGAACACTTGATTATCATTAACGTGGGTATTTTAATTCAAGATCCTGTTTTCGGCAAGTCGTTCTTTTGAAATTGTTACGAGGTTTATTCACTATTTACAGCCTGCCAAAGCAAGCGGGCTTTTCAACATACACAACCCCTGTTGCTATCTTTCCTAACCATTCTGAATGTCCGGTAGGCTGCCGGTAGAGCTCGATTCTCTTCTTTTCAAAATTTGGACATGAATTATTGCAGATTCTTGTAATCAACGAATGTTTCCGGTTTTTTTTTTCAGAAGGGTATTTTAATCCAAGATTCTGTTTATTCGACAAGTTAACAATTCTGTTCAAAGGCTTCCGCCGCTTTATATGCACGCATGCTTTTGCCCCAAATCACCAATGTGACGTCACTACCGGAAAGCCTTTTTTTTCAAAAATGGTTGGAATATATACATGGTGCCATCATAAGAAAGGTGTTAACACACATTTTTTATGCCCATTTGTCAAACTTGATTGGTATAGTTAGGTTGCCTGGTAAATGTGCAACATCACCATTGACTTGTTTTGGGAATGACAGCTATTTGGGTGACGTCGACGACAACGATATTTCGCGACGATGTCAGCAAAATGCAACACTTTTGTTCGTTTTTTGTGCACTTTTTCGGTTTAAACTTTTTCAATTCTTGTAGTTCACACACCATTCCAAATATTTATTTCAAACTTAGTTTGCTGTGTTTGGCATCTTTCAAGCTTTTCAAAGCATATAAGAATGGGACAGTTGCTCACGCTAATGGTCATCTCCTGACCAATAATAGAGCGTAACGTTTTAGTAGAATGCACGTAAAGTCGGACAAAATACTGCGTACGTCCTATATACGCGTATATACTGGATACGTGCTACTTTTTGGTTGAAGCGTTTCAAATCCTTGTAATCCAAGAACCATACCCCACATTTCCTTTCAAGTCGGCCTAATGTTTTTGGCATTTCTTCCGCTTTTCAAAACATATATGGATGTTACATATTGTCACAACTATGGTCATCTCCTGACCAATAATGTAACGGAGCATTTTGAAAGAATTGAGTAAAATCGGACAAAATGTTGCGTATTAGCTGCATACGTGTATATTCTGTATACGTGTTACTTTTCGGTTGAAACTGTTTAGATCCTTGTATTTCAAGAACCATACAGTATATTACTTTCCGACACGTTCTAGTGATTTCAGCATTCCTTCCACCTTTCAAAACATATATTGATGTTAGATGTTATCACGCTTATAGTCATTTACTGACCAATGACATGATGTCACATTTTGGAAGAACGTGCGTAAAATCCGACCAAACAAGCGTTCGTTCTATAAATGCGTATAATTTTGGACCCGTGTTACTCTTTTTTTTTAAACATTTTTGTGATGTCCAGGGTGTATCCTTTCGACCTTTGGCCTGGGTCAGTTGTTCCGGCCCTGTTCACATGAATAAATCTTCTGGGCTCCCGGACGAGGAGGTTCTCACTAACAACAAAGAAAACACTTGATTATCATTAACGTGGGTATTTTAATTCAAGATCCTGTTTTCGGCAAGTTGTTCTTTTTAAATTGTTATGAGGTTTATTCACTATTCACAGCGTCCTACCAAAGAAAGCGGGCTTTTCAACATACGCGGCCCCTGTTGCTCTCTTTCCTAACCATTCTGAATGTCCGGTAGGCTGCGGGTAGAGCTCGATTTTCTACTTTTCAAAATTTGGACATGAATAATTGCAGATTCTAGTAATCAACGAACGTTTCCGGGTTTTTTTTCAGAAGGGTATTTTAATCCAAGATTCTGTTTATTCGGCAAGTTAACAATTCTGTTCAAAGTCTTCCGCCGCTTTATATGCACGCATGTTGTAGTCCTACAAGGAAGCCACGACCGCCCGTGCATTCGTGTGGTTCCTCACAGTGCTAGGTGTCGTCATGGTCGTGCAGCAAGACGGCAATTGGGCAGTATGAATATCCCCAAACGTAAGAAACTAAACACACATTAACTTGACATTTGAAAGAAATCCGATAAAATGTGTTTTATCTGCTGAACCACATTTATTTTATCACTAAAATAGAAATTGTCTTGCGTGGCGTAAGATCTAACATAGCATTTATCACAGAGAGTCGAGACAGCCGATGAAAATATGATATTGAATTAACATTCATCTGATAATGAAGCATTTGCTACAGCTTACATGAGATCACTTTCTACTAGTGTTAGTAGTGTAGTAATCTGCTTGATTACTCGTTTTTGTTTGAACACTGAAGACAGATTCATGGCATGATATTGTGCTTCATTCTTCTTTTTGCAGATCTAACTAGACTAAACAAACATGCCCTTGGATGATCATGGCCTTTACCGTGCCAACCATTGTTCAAGAGCCCCTTTTAGGGCACAAAAGAAATAATACATAGATCTCGCACAAAATCGCATACACAGATAACGAAAAGGAGCCTTCAGGTTTATTATTTCTCACTGAAAGAAAGCATGATAAAATACTATTCAAATATCACTTAATACCACCCCCCTCCTTTATCCCTCATTCCGAATCACCTCTTTGATATTCCCCATTTATTCTGCCCCCCCCCCTCTATCTCTCATTCCGAGTCACCTCTTCTTCCCCACTTCTTTCGTCTCGCCACCTCCCCCCCTCCCCCCCTCCTCAATCTCTCATTCTGAATCACCTCTTTGATATTCCCTATTTCTTCTGCCCGTCCCTCTCTATCTCTCACTTCGAATCACCTCTGCCCCACTTGATCTTCCACACCAAAATCGCCTCTTCCATCCCACTTCATTCGTCTGAATTGTATTATTCTCTCTTCCTATCATACATAAATTTTCAGGCTGGGAGTAACATATACTCGACAGATAAAATGTAAATTCAGCCACAGAAAACACTGAAAAATTTATAAAAACCGGACGAGCGGGCTGATATGTATACTCCATTATATACTATTATTCAAACTCATTATTTTGATTTTTAACATCCGTGAAATTGAAAATACTGATGTATCATTCGCAATGGAGACATCATAATGCCCGCATGAATTTAAATTTTCAAGTATTATGATTGTATGAATGTTGTCTACCGCAAGGCTGTTTTTCAACAAATCGGTCATTAGATCATGCAAGATAATGTAAGCTCGACGCGTGTTCTCGTCAAATAGCGAGCTAGTTTGCTGATCCGGGGAACTAGCCAGAAGTTGCAATCGCGTCTTCATTAGCTCGAAACGTAAGCTCGAAACTCGGGATGCATAATTATCCCGATGTTCGCACATGCGCAGTGTGCGACGGGAACAGGCCACGACCGCGTGGTTTCGGTTGTGAGCTCGCATTCACGCACGTATAAAAACCAACGTACACAATGCATCGTGCGCGCTGATACATGCCGAGGTCGGGAAATTTTCAGGCCAATGAAGACGCTCCGGCTAGCTCGCGAGCTCAGATTTCTTCAGAACAAGCACGCTATTTCGCCCACATCGGGCTATTTTTTTTTTTTTGGTCTTTATCTATGCAAAAGCTTTCGGTCAAATAGGCCTTCATCAACAAAGAATAAACGTCGCAGTAAAAGCAAAACTAAGGACAGAGTATTATCACGTTACCATCATTCTCCACGTCATCTCCGTTACAGTGGTGGTTGGTAGAGGAAGGGGGGGGGGGGGGGGGTTGGGGGTCAAATGAAAAGCCATGTAATGTAAGGTAAATGCCTTTGCATATTCTGTTAATATTAATGTGAAGCACGTAGGGAACCGTCATGGTTATAATGCGCTATATAAGCTTCACTTATTATTATTTTTTTCCGGTCGTTTTTTTCTCCTTTTCTTTTTTTGTTCTCGGTCGTATAACTTTTGAAGGCCATGCCCCCAACCGAGCCAATCAAAAAGATGGCCGCAATTTTGTTTTGATGAAAGGCGGTTATATGTTTTTACCTTACATTTTATTGTTCTTCCATTTCCCGTTTCTCCTTTTCTTTCCCTTTCCATCACAAATTGCAGTTCCATTTTGTCATTTAAATTGTACCCACTTCCTCACTCATTCTAATAAAGAGATTTTTTTCTCTCATATGTTCCTTTTTTATCGTTCCTTCCGTTTTATCCTTCATCTTATCTTTATGTTCTTTCTGATCTTTTCCTTTCCATTTCCCTCTCTCCTTTTCTTCCTTTTCTTCCCTTTTCCATCTTTCTCCCCTTTTCATTTTCCCGGTGATTTCATGATTTCATGATTTCATTTTCCCGGTGAGCTCCGCGGGGGCGGGGGAGCAGTCCGCCCCCTGCACCCTGCCTGTTACGCCACTGCACTTTCACTATCTTTAGTATCATCATTATAATGAACATAAGTATAACTATTACATTTCTTAATTCTGTCATGACGAACATTGCAAAAGTACGAACAAATAAAGATACAACTATTAAAAAGAAAGAAATAAGAACGTCGAGGAGCTTCATGCAATACAAATATTTTGTTTGTAAAAAAAAAAGGACAGCGGCGAAAATGTCGGTGCAGCAATATTATCGGGGCAGCATCATTGTCGCATTTACTTCGTGAGTTATTGTCGATCATGCATATTTCGTTTTATCGAAAAAAATCACGTCGAAAAGTAAGAGTGTTATAATATGTCGATTAGATTAGGAGATATAATGGTAAATGCATGTGACACCGATTATAGGTCCGACTTTTCCACAGATTTACAAATGGGATATTTTTGACGTTAATAGCAAGGTTGATTCAAAGTATCACAGTAAAAATTTTACAAATTCAATCCCCGTTCAAAAACCGTGGGCCACGCAAGATTATATCTGTGATCCGCCATAATTTAGACATCAAAACAAATACATGAACAAACCTCCACAATTCACGCAACAGCTGCGAGAAAGCTGCAAGGATAATCTACAATCGATTCTTCCTGTTAATCCGCTTTAATCTGTGCAGCGCGCTGCCGCGAGCTGCATCTAGCGGCAAGCTACATCCTGTTCTTTAATCACCGCAGCGGGGGTGTGCCCGCGGCGTGCACGCTGCCAAAATAATATGGATGTGCTCCCTAAGTGTATGAGACCAGAAGGACACATGACAACAAAAAAATTTGGATGTTATATTGATATATCAATATAGAACATTACTACTACTGCTTATAATACATCATAAAGATAATAACAATTATATTTCTTTGAAGTTATTTTTGCAGCTTTTCTTTTTTTTTCTTCACTTTCCTTAAACTTTCTGTAATTAGCATCATTTCATTTGTATGAAAGTTATTTGTGAATGTATCACTTTGATTATGATATCATTGTATCAAGTTGTATATTTCATGTTTGTATGTTTTTTTTTTTATCATATCAAATTTTGTACTTATTGTGTAAATGTACATGTACAGGGCTTCCCTGCAAAGCAGTTGATAAACTGAGGGGACGAACTTGGGTAATACAGCAAGAAATATTCCTAAATAATAATCATCATGGTAAATAATAATGGCCAATCACTACCTGAGAAGGGGATGCTGGCATGAGGGGTTCTAGGAACTGCCTTGGTCTGGTGGCGAGGGGAGGGACCGCATCAAGCCGATTCTGGAAGGGCACTCTCCAGACATGGACGCTACCAGTCACACAGCCTCTGCAGAAGATAAGAAACAGAGGTCGAAGGTCAAAGGTCATGTTTTTTCATGATCAATTTCATGAAAGATGATAAATGAACATAAATTAGTGCATAACATTGTTATTTTTTTCCTGATTTTTGTCATCCTGATCACTAAAAATCACCAAATCTTCAAACTGGCAACACATTGAAAATGTTTATACGACACGTATGCTCTTCAAATTGGCAGTATTATTACTACAACTTCCAATGGAATACATGTTCTAATTCTTGGTAACATGATAATTTTTTACAGTGGGGTTAACAGAAAATAATGATTATTCCTGCTTTTAAATGGTCCAGGTCACGAATCAATCAGTCTTGCACGAGTCACACACACAAGTCTCAAAAGACAGCATGCCCTCTAACACTGAGGGAGCTAACTTTTTGAGTGCCCCAGGTGAGTACTGTATAAGTGGTTTCTTTCGCGGGGGGTTTATTTTCGCGAATTTCGCGAATCGGGATGCGTCAGCCAATTTAACATCACACGAAAAGTTTTTGAGCATTACCGCAAATTTATCCGCGCTATAAAATGTGTTGAACTCCACGAGCAGAGTTGCTATGTGGCGCTATCAATATCACACACAACGATACAGCACGCGCGATGCGTGGAAGAATGTCCAGAATGTAGGTCAAATGAATACAGTCACAGTACTGTAATTCGCACATGATCAGATGGATTACTTAGCCTAGCCTAGTTCTAGTTACTTTAGATTTGCCGACCGCGAATTTAGCATCGCGTGAAAATATCAGGACCCCCGCCGAGCGCGAAAAATATCTGCACGAGAAAAAAACCACTTTTACAGTATTCTGTCACCAATAATACAAGTAAGTCCAATTGAGCAGCATAGCCATCTGGCACAGAGGTAGTTAAGAAAGAATGCTGACAACAATTCTGCCCTACTTTGATAAAAGGAAGTAAGAACTTAACTTAAGGGGAAAACTACTCATAACAGAAGAAATTTTGATAATGTGGGTATATTGAGTATTTCAATAGGAACTCATATCCATTTTTTACAGTCAGAAAGAGCCCAAAGTGTGTGGAAACCAATTTGAATTTCACAGAAAAGTATGAAATATATGCAATTTGTCACTTGTTTCCTTTTGTCAGAGTAGGTCAGAACTCCGATGTGACTTACACTGCGAGGATGGCATTGTTCTGGTTGAGTTGGTGTGTGAGGAGGGGGCACCAATGGAGGGTGGAGAGCAGGGGGCAGGCTGGGGGAGCTAGCTGGTACAGACAGGTAGGCTGCTTGCCCGTCTGCAACCAGATCTTGACCGGGTCATCGGCCGCACAGCTAGCCAGCAGGTGACCCGTCGGGTTCCACTCGATGCACTGCACTTGGTTCTAGGACGCAGGAAGAAAACACAAAATAAAACTTTTAAAGTGATAGAATCATTTCTACATGATTATAAACAATTACATACAATTATTCAGTCATACTGATCTCTGATTAAACTAAAGGAATGGTTTAGGTTACACCTACTTTAGTGCTGTAATGCTATTTTTACAAGTTCATGGCATTTCCCCACCAATGTCACAAGAATGTATTGAGTAAGACAGAAAGTAACTTATTCTGTCATTGTAATAATTTATCCACCAATGTAAGTTTCTTCTTGGCCAACCGTAGAAGGCTTGAGCTTACACAGATTGTTGTCCAGCCATCAAGATTAACATCGGAACACAGAAGAAGAAGAATACCCACCAATGTTATGGAAAAGTCTTCTAAATGTTTTGTGAGACATTAATCATACTAAGCATACATGTAGGTCAAGTTATAATGTGTTTTTTCTTTCAAAGCCAACTTCCAATAGATTGGTAAGTGATGTGTTACCTCATGTGCTTGGATAATGAATGCTGGTTCTGGATCAAAGCTGTCTCTGCTGCATAGAGCCAGTTGGCCATCTGAGTAGCCCACAGCAAACCGATGGTCCTCATCATACCAGGCTAGGCACGTCACAGCAACTACATCAACATATATTCAGCAATTTTTTTGTACTATAAATTCAAAATACACTGGACTTAATGATGGTAAATCTACAACATATATGTACCTGAGGTTTGGACATTGAACGGCAAAACAATAAGATAGTAAAACACTCTCATTGATACTTGTATAATGCTGTTCACATCTTCAAAAACTACTGCTCCAAGTAGTCCTTATTTTGATGCTATTTCAATTTACAATGGAACGTATGTTAACCTTATTCTGACTGGGCTTTTTGAGAGCAAGTTTTGACCTTTCACGGAAGGGTGTATCGACGCAAAATTTTGCATGAAGGCGAAGTCACATTTTTTTTCTGAAGGAAAAATGTATTCAATTTTGTGTTCATAATAACTTATGAAAATTATATGCAGATTGAATAATTCTATGTCCGTAGTGTATTGACCGTTATTAATGCTAATATGCAAATAAAAGCTCTAAAAGCGCTATTTCTGCAAATGAGGTACTTTTGCTAGGATGATTAAATCTTCATTATGCCTGTCGACCAATCAGGTAACAGGATTATTGAGAGAGGTATATAATACTGGTTACATCATGCACAATGATATTGTAGAACAGCCTCCTACCTCCTTGTCTATAGCACTGCTCCAGCTCCAGGCGATGGAAGGTGGTGTGATCCAGGATCTCAATCAGGCCCAGGGACCCGTCTACGCGGCCCACCACTAGCATGTCGGTCGAGGTGCCCGCTCGGCCCTCCAGCAGCCCCTTGTGAAGGGGCCAGGTCAGAGCCGTCACTAGCTGCGGCTGAATGTCCATGTGGCCACGCCCACCTGCCCAACAACACGCACAGCAAAATTACTTGCAGTTGAACGTCAAATCAATAGAACATTATCAATACGGACACCAATAGCAGTTAATTGATTGATTGATTGATTATTTATTTAAATGCGGTTACAACCCAAATTAGTGCGAGGACCAGTTTTCATTATGGCCGTGTGGGAAAACAAAAATTATAAAAAGAGAACACAATAAACATGAACGTCACATCAATAAAGCATCTGCAATTTGCAAACTAATAGATACCGAGTGCATTCCAACCATTAAATCTGAAATACTGACCTGTTGTGAACCAGACGTTGACCAGGTTGTCGACCGCACCTGCCATGACACGTCCGCTGGGCGTCCAGCAGAAGTGTGCAAGGGGCAGCCCCTCGGGGTAGCGCCCCTTCAGGATGGCAATCTGGTCCTCCGTAGCGGAGAAGGTGCACATCTGCTGGGGTGCTGGCCGGTGGTGTGCGCCGGCCGTCAGGCTCCAGGTACGCACACGCCCATCCTGGCCGCTGAATGGGAGATGGGGGGGGGCAAGAAGAGCAGTCAGACTTCATACAGGATGGATGACATACAGGTAGACTAGCCCTCTTGCAAGTCAAAAAAATAATATTGTGTGAATACAATGGAAGAAGAAAACTAGAGAAATTTGACTATGAAGTCGACTGGTATGCCTCCACCCAAGCTCCTGCGCAGACACTCAAGTATTGCCAAAATCTCTTACCTTCAGTACAATTTCATCCTATAATGCCAGAAAAAAGTACTATTTGGCTCTTATATACAACTTAAACTTAATAATTGGAGAGAGACCTGTCATATGTCATCATTGCAAAGGCATGAAAATAATATTGTATTAATACCATGGAAATAGAAACAATTGCTGTGAAAGAACTGCCCTCACAATGGGAAATGGAAACTGACTTTGAGCGATATTACATCGATTGCTGCAGTTGGAGTAGAGCAGTAGTTAATCTGGCATAGGAATGGTGAAGTAGAAAATAATTTTGTGCTACTACCATGGAGAAAGGGAGAAAATGCTGTTTAAGAATTTCACAATTGGAACTGGAAACCGACTTTGAGCAGAATCCTATCGTTTGCTGCTAGAGTTGATGCCCTCAGAGCAGCAGTTAAAGGGTTACTAAATTAGAAAAATAAGTTCCCATTAGTCTTTGTAAAATTATCCACTAAAAACATATTTCACATTTGTTTCTCAGTTTCATTTTGACGATAATTTGAAAAAACGCACGCCTTCAGTGACGTCAGAGAAGTCAAAATGCCATAGATTGTACAGAAGACCATTTTCGTAATGTATTTACCGGTACAACTTTCTGCGTAGTAACACGTTATTGCATTCACCTGTATCTTATCATTCAGATTCAATGGATGGAATGCACTTTGAATCTATTAGTTGTTGTTGCTACTCGGACAAACCTCGGACAAGCTTTGGGGTTCCCATTGGTAACATATTGTTTGAACGGCGTGAATAAAATATTTTATTCATGTTGGCATTTATGGCATTTTGACTTCTCTGACGTCACTGGAGGTGTGCGTTTTTTCCAATTTTTGTCAAAATGAGACTTTATTGCGGCAAACGAATGTGAAATTTGTTTTTAGTGGATAACTTTACATGGATTAGTGGGAACTTATTTTTCTAATTTAGTAACCCTTTAATCTGACATATGAAAATCAAGCAGTGGCTTCTCTCTCTTGTCTCTGCACCTACCAGGTGACCAGCAGGCTCTTCTTGGTGTTCCAGCGACAAGCTGTGAGGGGTGCGGTGTGAGCCTCCACCCTCTCCATGGGGCAAGGGGGCAGCTCACCCTGCAGGTCAGCCACCATGGGTAGGGACTGGGCCCCACCCCTGGGCCGCTCACCCTGGTCACGGGCCTTGGTGGCCAGAGCCTTGACCAGCTGCTGGGCTGCCCACTGGCGGTGTGGGCTGGCCAGCCGGCTGGACAAGCAGCATGCGGCCAGGGCGTTGGCTAGAAGCAGTGGGTTGGACCGGGGCTTGCAGTCTGCAGAAATAGCAAAGGCATTTCAATTTCATTTCATATCCAGGGCATTTCAGTTTCATTTCATTGCCAGCTAATTGCACATGTTTCTATTTCATTTCATTTCATTCCATTCAATTTCCATTCCAATTCTACTTCTAATTCTATTTTAGTTCCAATTTCAAATCTATTAAATTCATTAAATTTTCATCTTCCCAATGAATTTCATAATATTATAGGGCACATAAAGAACTAAATAGATTAGATCTAAAAATAAATCTAAAAATTAGACTTGTTTCCCTTTTTTGCTGCAATGTGCAAAAGGAGTTATATAGTTTGCAACATTTTTTTTTTCCAGGGGGTCTTACTTTATTTGCAGGGCCTAAATCACGCTGAGTGTACATTTCCCCCGAAATGTCTATGGTACTAAAATTCTCTGTACCACATAAAAAAAACCGTCCCACGATACACTGTGCAGCAACATTCAGATTTTGTTTGCAGTCATGGCTGCTTCCAGTCTAGTGTTCCAGTGTATGAGATCAAAAGTGGATATGACTGCAAAAAAAGAATCCTGTCATCACCGTGTGGTGCATTATTGCAAGACTTTTCCTGTGTTTGCCTGTTGCTCATGGTTAGATATTCTGGCTTTGTGAAGCCTGGTCAAGTTTGGATGTCAATAGTTGGTATGGAACTGCAGTAACAAAATGTGGCTTAATTGCATCCTACAGGGTATTTTAAGTTCATTCATAACCTCTGCTCTAGTTTCCGAACAGCAGATTGTACGGGAGTCGTGCTGCTTAGTATCTGAGTGGGACAATGCTCAGTAAAGAACAGATTAACAGTACGGAGGATTGCGCACATACAGTACCTTTATCACTGGTTGCAGTAGCCTTGCCCGCAGCAGTTGGAGGGGAATTCTTAGCAAGCAGCGCCACCAGTGCCTTGGTGACGGCGAAGCTAGGAGCGGAGAGCGCCCTCTGGTCAGAACTACCTGGATCCTCCGCAGCTGTGACACGCCTGGTGTCTATAGCGGCTATGTTCAGGCCGCACGCAGCTGATAACAGGTCCTGATAGTGGCAAAAACAAGTTACATGTATCATCGGTAATCACTAGCTATATAGTCTTGCTCTGCAAATTCAAGGTAGACGTAAGGACAATCCTGGGTTTTAGGAGTGTCAATCATTTTAGGCTACAAACTTCAGACTAGTGTTACGTTTAGGGTTAAAATATCTTAACCCAAACCCCAACCCTAATCCTAGGCTAGAGATAGTAACCTTAAATAATTAAGACCATTAAAACTCAGGATTATTGAGATGAAAGGTTCTGGATATTGTTTTTTTTATTTATGAATAATCAAAAGTCTGGAAAGTTTGCATTGCATAGTAATGGAGTTACCCAAGGTTAACCATAGTAGTTCATGGCTAGCAATTATGATTTGAAAAAAAAAAACTTGCTTATAATATGCCTGATTTTTCTCAAATTTCCCCAATCTGGTTCACTTCTGTTACTTCTGTTACTAGGGTAATTCAAGGCACAATAACCGTTTGTGTACCAGGTAGACTGCTACCCTTAGGTGTTTGTGTGAATTTCTTGTGACAAAAAGGCACAGGTGGTACACACAGAGTTGAGTGTAGTAGGGACAAACTGCTCTGTGGCATGACCTGAAGAGTTCCATTGCTGCTGCCATTGGACTCACCTTGGTACAGAGCTGGACCAGGAGCTTGGCTGCGCTTGGGTTGCTGAGCACCAGGGCTCCGATGGCCGAGCTCAGGTATGACAGACTGGACGTCGGCGAGCTGTGGCTGATGACGTCTGCTGTGGCAGCAGCAGCAGTGCTGGTGGTCGTCGACATCGATGTTGACGGGGACTGGTAGTACTGGGTGTGCAGATAGCCAGAGTCTGGGTAGGAGGTGGAGAGCGAGGTGAAGTCTGCCCGGCCAGCGGCCGCCAGACACATCAGCCGCACCACCAGTCTGATGTCCGCTAGCCCTAGCCTCTCTAGACCCTCAGACAGGTTACATGCTGACCCACTGGACAGCGAGGAAAACAAAGATAAATTCTCACCAATATTCTTGTGCTCACAAATATCATGTAATAGACTTTAAATTTCAAGTGCTGACCACACAGCTTCTAACTCCCCATAATATTGGCAGAAATAAACATTACCCAGGGGATCTGAACAATTTAGCCTCCCTCAGGGCCTGACATCGGGCTCAAAGGAAGTGAAGCCCTTCTACAAAAGTTCTAAAAACTCAACATGGATCAGCAGTGTACCCCAACGATGACATTAAGTCTCAAAGTTATAGCTTCACAAACCTGTTCAGAAAAAGTGAAAAATCATCATTCTTTATGTTTGAAACACCACATTTCATAGTGACCATTCTCTATATTCATATGCTGTATTCCACCGGTCAGTTTATCAGTGAAGGGGCTCTGCTCACCTCAATGCTACACTGCAGCGCTGAGAACCGTGATTTGCACTATTGCGGTCTTCGTCTCTAGGCTACAGGAGCTGCTCAGTTTTCAATGAACCGTCCAAAACTCAACTCAAAAATTAGCTATCAATAAAATTCTGCTTAAAGTCACATTCAAGTTCTCATAATGTGAGGGAAGTTCTGTACAGTACAGTACTTCCTTCAACTTTCTGTGGTATTTACACAATTCTAATTTATTGACCTGCAAAAGGACTGCACTATAAAGGTAGCCCGTCCCTTTTGCAGACCTACTTCTGAAGCTCCCTGACTTTGTCATCATTTGAGAGAGAGTGGCTTTACAACCTTTCCCTGGAATTGACAAAGCGTAATATTTGGTTTTCAGGAAATAATCTTCAATAATTGGACAAGCTTCCTTTTTTCGTACCACAAAAATAGTCAAATCACAGTGAAAACTAGTCAGATTTTCATTTATTCTATGGGAATTATAGTAGCTCTGACCTTAAAATTTCACAGTTGGTATCCCAAAGATACATGCTAAATATGTGCAAACTTTCACGAGGTTTGCAGATGTTTGTAAATGGGACGGGCCATCTTTAAAAAGTAACTCTAGGAAATCAATAATTATTTCTCTCCCCAGTTGGTAATGTTAAACAAATGACTAAATGTTGATGAGTCGTGCTCACCTGACAGACAGCAGTGACAGCGCCCTCATCACCATGGAGCGAGCCAGGAGCACCTGGGAGGCAGCTGTTACCTTGCGCAGGGCCACGCCCCTCTCATAGGGAGTCTGTAGGAGGGAGACTTGCTCCCCTAGGGAGATCCTGGCCCCTGAGTGGCCTCCCACAGCCTGAGACCCAGGCATGTCTAGATGGAGGGGGGTGTGTGTAGGGCAAAAATGTTTGTAAAACTCTCATATCACTTTAATTAAATGGATCCAATTGGCCACATAACTCACTCACTCACTCACTCACTCACTCACTCACTCAATCGCTCGCTCACTCACTCACTCACTCACTCACTCACTCACTCAATCGCTCGCTCACTCACTCATTCACTCACTCACTCACTCAATCACTCACTCACTCACTCACTCAATCAACCAATCAATCATTCACTCACTCACTCACTCACTCACTCACTCACTCACTCACTCAATCGCTCGCTCACTCACTTACTCACTCACTTAATCAACCAATCAATCATTCACTCAATCACTCACTCACTCACTCACTCACTCACTCAATCGCTCGCTCACTCACTCAATCGCTCGCTCACTCACTCACTCACTCACTCACTTAATCAACCAATCAATCAATCAATCAATCAATCAATCACTCACTCACTCACTCACTCACTCACTCACTCACTCACTCACTCACTCACTCACTCACTCACTCACTCACTCACTCACTCACTTACTCAATCACTAACTCAATCAATCAATCTGGAATGAAATGGAAGTACTGACCAGTCTGCTGTGAGTTGGTGTTGGTGGGAGGGCCCCTGCAGTCAGAGCAGGCCCGGGCACCTAGCGGATCCTGCTCAGTAAAGTCCAGGGCTGATGGGATGGGCCTGGATTCAGTCAGGCCCAGACGGTGCATGACTTGCTCAAAGTTCTCCTGACCTGACAACAGCAGCTCCTCATCCGTGCTTGTCAGACTGGTATCATCTAGAGAAACGTAAAGAGTAGGTGGGTTAAGGCATGATGGACTAGACAAGATCTTAGCTACACCAATGGTCTTATATTCAGGTGGATTAAGGCATGATGGAATAGACAAGATCTTAGCCACACCAATGGTCTTATATTCAGGTAGATTAAATACTATTATAGAATGGGTCTAAGAATCTAAGAATTCTCCTCCTTCAATAAATTTTCCCTTACTGCATTCTAACTTGCATTTTAATGCAAATTAGGAATATTTAGTATTTGCTCTGCTTATTTTTGAGATGAAATTGTAAGAAAAAGTACTTAAAAAGCAATTTCAAAATCCTGTAACTTTTTGCATTGTAAATTTGTATTATTATTGCCCATTCTATCGAACATATGAGGCACTTTTTGGTGGTTCAGTAGAATTATGCATACACGGTAGCTCTAACCTTACAATCCCTACCCTGTCCACACTGTCTACACACAATCACAATTACATAACTACATACCATCGATGCCAGGGTCTGTCCCCACTCCCAGGTCCACAGCCACGGGTGACTGGTGCGCGGCCTTCCCCTGTATGTATTTCTGCCTGCATTCCCTGCAGAGCAGATAGTAGGGAGCCCCGGTGCCACAAGAGCCGCCAAACCAGCCGTCCACGTACGACCCGTTGCTACGGTAACCCATGTGGCCGCAGCTCTTTCCACATCCTGGGTGGTGATGCCTCATATGGCGGTTGAAATGTGTGACAGAGGTCTTACAGAGCTCGCAGGTCACCTGACTACCGATGGTGTCCATATCATGTGACAGCTGGCGGAGGGAGAGACAGATGGAAATAGGCTGGTGGAAGTCGGTAAGCTTCACAGTTTTCAGGGTAAATCCATGACCATTCCGTTCCTTTGTGAGTTTCTCATTTATCTCTTTGTTTGTTCAACTTTAACCTTTTATTGTTTCTTTGATTAAGGCTTATGAAACACCAATGCTCAATCATAGAAAGGCCAAGATCAATTAATTGAAGAGATAAATATGATAAAAAAATAGGTTTTAGTGAATTCTGTGAAAGAGCACACTTTTCGAATGGATAGATTTGACACAAATAATACCAATGAACCAAAATGTGGTTGACATCATCTCGTGAATGTGGTGTGGCACCATGAATCTGCTTTAGAAAGTGTAATACTGCAAAGATAAGGCATGTAACGGCACAGTAATATCTTTTTCTCATTTTATAAATATTGACCACTTAAATATCCATGTTATCTTGCCCCATCTTTCTTAATGCCC
Source organism: Arbacia lixula (assembly GCA_963669155.1). Lineage (NCBI taxonomy): Eukaryota > Metazoa > Echinodermata > Echinoidea > Arbacioida > Arbaciidae > Arbacia > Arbacia lixula. Next base: position 8,752,036 of record OZ022578.1, read on the forward strand.
TAGATGTATGTCTGACCTCCTTATATCACATCTTACCTCCTCATACTATGGTTCTAGCAGCTCTCTTTCTTTCTTATCGACGTCAACATCTTCCTCCTCTTTTTCATTGCCTTTCTAAGTACCCAATGACTAACCTCCTCATACCACTGTCCTAGAAGCTCTCTCCCTCTGATCATCATCAAAAACAATATCTTCCTCCTCTTTCCCATTGCTTTTCTAGCAACCAAATGTCTTATCTCCTCATACCACTGTCCTAGAAGCTCTCTTTCTTACCATTAACATCATCATAAACATCATCTTTCCCATTGCCTTCCTAACTACATCCTCATACCACTACAGTTTTAATATAATCTTAAATATCAACCTTATTTTCCCCCTCTCATCAATCATCCTAAATGTATGTTTGACCCCCTTATACCACATCTTACCTCCTCATACCACTGTCCTAGCAGCTCTCTTTCCGAGGCGATGTCGCTGAGGAGACTATTGCCCTGATCGTCGTCCAGATCCATGTCCTCCTCATCAAAGAGGATGACGTCGTGAAGGTGCTGGGGCAGGGGTCCTGGGAACAGGGGTCCAGACATGCCCATCAGGTCTTGGTCTAGAGGGACACACAAGGAAAAACCAGGAGCAAGAATAAGCCCATTCCAGTCTAGTTAAATTTTCCATCACATTGATGTTAATATGCTCGTCAAAAGGTGTATTTCATTCAAGTTTTTATAAAATATTCATGAGAAAGATGTGGTGATGCATAGCATAATTCCAGTGTAAATTGTTTCATATGCTAATGAAAATCTTAACATGAGGAAAAGGTTAATCAACTTGACAAGATAAGGATCTATTGTTCAACACCAGTCTCTCGTCACTGTGGACCTGGGAGAGGGAGCAGACCCTGGTATAGATGGTATGTACGTGTGTAGTCAGAGTGGACAGGGTAGGGATTGTCTTTAGGAGATCTACTTACACTGAGCGCTAGGCGTGTCCAGGCTCCTTGCCATTGCGTTGGCCAATGAGGAGAGGTCTGCCACGGCTCTGTAGCGCTCTAGACGTGATGGAGGCCGCTTGGCAAAGGACGGTGTGAAAGGCTGGTTGTCCATGCTGAGGAGTGGAGGAACCACAATAACGCACACGTGCATGAAAGATGTGTAAAAAGGTTAAGTATTACTTGAATTACATGATCTGAATACCAGTATTCATGTATAATGTAGCTATAATGATAGTGTAATGATTTTTATATTCCACATACTAAGAATGTTGCTATATGATTGATCAAGAGTTGATCACGTGATGAAGCGTAGTTTTTCCCATCTGATCACCTGAGCAGAAAAGTTCGTTACACTGTAGGTGATAGTACTTTTTTGAGAAGGAAAGTTCGTTACACTCTAGGTGATAGTACTTTTTGGTTTCGCTGATCTCTTCACTCCTCACAGTCCTAACGCGTGATCAATATTTTGAGTATGCGCGAAATAGAAGTGCGTAGCTCGGACTATCGGCGCAGACGACACCGCGGTGCGCGCGCGGAAATTAAAATTTTTGGTTAAAGCGCGCTGCGCCGCGCGCGTACATACAAAGCAGTGCAAGCCTTCCATTTCCCCCACACAGTATTTCACCAAAGCAAGTGTGCAATTCTCTACCACCTCGTACCAAAATTGACCTCGAATTTCACTTGCCTGTAATTTATTAGATTTATGAAAAGTATTCTCGGAGGATCTATGTTCTCACCGATACCGCACAGGTAAGAGAATTTCGATTACTTCTTGCTTTTCCGTCAAAATCTGTCAAATTAGCATCACCATGTCATAGTGTTCGTTGGAATTTGTAGAGTCTATATAGCATCGCGTTTGTGCACAAAGTCAATTTGCTTCCGGGTTTCGGAGCGTCGAGTGAATATGTAGCCGCACCGACACGAATGCTTTTGTACGTTAAATTGTCATTTATTTTATAGATTGTTGGTATCAGATGTGGAATATAAAGCAAATAATCAACTTTTGGTTTCAGGCAATGAGACGAACTATCACTTCCTCGGCGATCTGAATGTATACGCTATCTTTCCTCAGCTAAAAGCTTCGGAAAGATAGCTACATCCAGATCGCCTCGGAAGTGATATTTTGTCCCTTTACCTTCACCGACGTTGATTATTTGCTTACTATCAATTGCCAATCATTAGTTTCCATTAGCTGTACTGCTCAGAGCTGAATGGCTGTTGGCATTGTGATTACGTACCGATGGCCTCCATGACCATGCCAAGTATTGCTTGCATCAAAATGATTTGAATAATCATGAATAATGTAACTACATAATATACATCAATTACCAATAATTGACAGGTTCAACACACACTCTGACCAGTTTTCTTTACATCATCACTTATTTTATTGTCATTTTTTTTTCTGTTATCAATTATGTGAATTATGAGGGTAAAAGTTATCTTTACCTCACTTATTTTTCTCTGTCATTCCTGTTTTTTTTTTCATTAATCAATTGTGCATTATGAGGGTAAAACGAAAAGTCGCATAGTCTTACTCTTCCAGCATAAAGATGGTCTCCTGGATACCAGCATCAAGCCCCGCCTCCCTGTCCATGGCCCCGCCCACAGCGTCTGCATTGGCACTGGCCGAGCCCCCTTCCGAGGACGTGGCCCCCGCAGAGGGCCCCACGCCACAGCTGGGCCCTCCTGCTCCTGCTGTAGCTCCTCTCACGTTGTCAGCATCATCGATCACCTCCTCATCCTCCTCATCGTCCTCCAGCTCCACCTCGTCTGTCTCAGTGTGAGGGTGCTCGAGCATCCAGGTAGCCAACACGCCGATCCGCTCCGGATCAAGCTCGCCTCTCGTTCCTGAAGAGAGGGTACAGATGACAATTTTTTAAAAAAATCTTGGGCAATTCGCATTGAGTTACACAAGACAAATCCTATATAAAGCTACCTGCATGTGACATACTTTTGAATGATCCTAACTTACAACTGATACATGTAGTGGCTACTGTAACAACCTGCTGCAATGCTAGAAGCTCATTGGCTAGCCGTATTACATATACCTCTTACTATAATCATGGTCTTCTGTTACGGGGACAACACTTAAAAGGGACCCTTTGAAATTGTTTTTGCATAATAAAAGACCTTGTTCATAGTGTCTACAATGATTATACAATTGATATCATATCCCACATCTTGGTATTCCTGTTATCATCCTAGCAACAGCACCTTATTTGAATAAATAGCAGTCAATAGTATGTTTATTTCCAAAAATATTGGGCAATAGTACTTCATTAGTACGAGTAGCGTTCAATAGTACTTTTATTAACATATATCCCCATGAGTGACGACCAGCTTGTGCGAGTCCCTATGGGAGTTTGCATGTTAACTCATTTGCGCGACCAACATTGAAAAACCCATAGACTTCAGTGTATTAATGAGCCGATTCGCAGAAAAGTAGCTCCAAGCAGCACTATCTAACATGATGTCACAAAGTTTTTTATTTGCACGCTTTTTGCAACATTAATAAAATGACCAATTAATGTGCATGTAGTACAAACACTCAATGAGCTATGCGCAATACAAGTATGCAGTATAATGTAATGTCAACGCTAACATGCCAGTATATTTGTATACTAGCTACCACAATAAGAGCTGTGATGCTGTGAGCTGATTGGCCGTTACCGTGGTGATGACATACCTGTGGCCTCCATGGCCTTGTGGATGTGTTGCATGGTGAAGCCCATCTCTAGCAGGGGGGTGGCGATAGGCGGGGGAGGGGGAGAAGCTGCCCTCCTAGTGGCAACTCTGCTGGCTGCATCAAACACACAACACAACAATAACACGACTTATATAACACACATTACAAACTCAGGCTATATGCACTTTAAAGGGAGAGAAAACAAGAGAGAGAGAGAGAGAGAGAGAGAGAGAGAGATAAAAATGGACATTAAGTGAAAATGATAATGATGTAATGATTGAGCTTGTAATTCATTGTTTCCACAGCTCATACACACAAATTGAAAATCATAGCTCAAATGAAACAATAAAACTGAGCCTTTGGAGGGGTCCAAGGAGTTCAAAGAGTCCAATGAGGGGTACTAGATTGTTTCTACGAATCCTTGTATCACTGTATATTGTAAACTCAACCAATGTCTATAACACTCACTCCTCATAAAACGTGTGTGTGTTGTGTTTGTGTGTTGGCCCATACCTGTTGTGGCTGTTGTCGCAGCAGTGTCCCGGGCTACTTCACATGGATCCGGTGAGGGAGGGGGCGTGTCTGCTGGCATCCTGATCAGTCTACGGTTCTGGCGACGCTGAGCGAGGGCGCCATTATTACAGGTGATCCTGCGGAGCCGTCTGGGAGGGATGGTGGAGGACGGGGTGGGCGGGGCTGAGACAGGGGCTAAGATGAGACCCTCGTCTTGGGACTGGTCCTGGCTCTCAACTCCCTGGGTGCTGACGCCATCTTGAGACGAGCTCAGGCCAGGCTTGGAGGAGCTAGGCAGAGCTGCGTCTAGTGGGGTTTCACAAGCAAAGCAAAACTAAAGGAACTGGACTGAGCTTTCGACTGGTATACCGACGCCCCCCTGCGTAGACATTTAATTATGGGCCAAATCTCTAATACTTGGTCAAATGTAAAACTTGCAATTTAGCAATTACAGACAACTTAATAGAGACGTGTCATATGATTTGACCTTGACCTGTGACTTTTGAACTTGACCTAGGACCACTGACCAATCTGAACCAAATCTCAATCACTTATTTGTCCTGTCAGTGTATTACAAAAATCATTTGACTTTACCAAAGAACAAGACACACAACCATGATTCTCTCTCACGACACTTGTGTTTCGAGTGGAATTTCACAAATTAACCATAAAAATCACAAACTTTTTTGAAGACACAAAACCGTGACGCTCTCCTGCTACATGAGTGTCTCTAGTGGAGTTTCACAAACAAGCATGGCATTTAGATCAAACCTTGAGGAAGAAGCGAACACAAAAGTTTAACACTCTCTATTCCTACATCACTGCGTCCTGTGTATTTTCACAAAGAAGCAATGAAAATACATTCAACCTTTGGGAAGAAGACCTTGGCTGTTACTTGCTTGTAAAACAAAGGAATAGATGTGTCTAATCTACTCCTTCAACTCTTGCAAAGAAACACACACAAAATAATAATTCTGTTTTCAGCATTTCAATTTGTGAAGAACTACCACAATGCAAAATGTATTTTTTTAGTTGAACATGTCATTGGAAGCTCATATTGTGCAAATTTGAGTGAAAAGCTAATGACTGAAGGATTCCAAAGAATTTTCCAAAAGTTAATATGCAGCAGAAAATAAATCTGCGAGCAGTATAATTGCACGTAAAGAAAGAATGAAAGAAGATTATCACAGCATAATATAAAAATTTCATTTGTATCATTCTGTAATTGCAATTACAGTACTTGCAGATTAATTTCATGCTATATTACCTTTAAAAAATTCTTTGCATTAATTTGTCTTCATTTGATCTTATCTCACCATCAGGTGAACTGTCCTCAGAGTCACCCACTGCAAACGGAGCATGCGCAGTCACCTTGACCAGCATGGCTTGCGCCCTCTCCAGCTCAGCGATGGATACCACTCGCTTGATGGGTGAGGGCATAACGGCCTGCTTGACCAGGCGCCTCATGATGGACCGCAGTGTGGTACGCAGCTCCTCCACGCACTCCTCCCCCTTGACCTCTGGCGAAGACTTGGTGGTCGACAGGGTTGTCGATGAGGACGAGGAGGACGGGGTCTTCTCCCTGCTGCTGATGTCTCGTTTGAGGGACTTCTGGGAGGCGGTGGCCATCTTAGGAACCAGCAGCATCTCAGCGTACTTGCTGCAACCAATGATACTGCTCAATGACTTCATGGCGCTCACCTAGGATGCAATCAGAGACAACAACAAAATGAAATGAAACCTGCTGTAGCGACCACCTGTATCGAAAGACTCTGTTTTTTCCCTTTGAAATACAGTCAAACCTGTCTTAGTGGCCACCTGTCTATAGTGGCCACTAATATAATTCCCCCAGAGAGAGATCATGTGTTCAAGAACCTGTCTATAGCAGCCAACCTGTCTATAGTGGCCACTAACACAATTCCCCCTGAGAGAGATCATGTGTTCAAGAACCTGTCTATAGCAGCCACCTGTCTATAAAGACCACAATTTGTGTTTCCCTTGGGTGGCCACTATAGACAGGTTTCACTGTATGTTCCCTATTGAATCCTGTGTTTAAATAACCTGTACATAGAGACCACCTGCTTACAAAGACCACAGTTCTTGTTCCCTCTGAAGGGGTCTTATGAACAGGGTTCCACTGTAATGTGTTCAAATTAATTCAAACTTTCCCTCTAACAGCATAGTAACACAATAGTACTCTACCTGTATCTTTTGATACAATTACAATGGGTGGATGCACTATGAATTGTTGCTAGTTGGACAAACCTCAGACAAACTTTGGAGTTACCATTAGCAACATATTGCTTGAAAGACGTGCATGCAAAATGCAAAATGGTATATTGAATTCAAGGTTCTGACTTTTCTCTACTAAAACTTTAATCTTTCTGGATCCAGTTCCCAACTTCAGTTTGCCAAGTGATTTCAACAGCTTTTCTTCAAACTCTGATGCTCACTCTGACGCAACTTGTACATGGCCACTTGGTGCCTGAAGTTGGAGGATTCAAGGATGAGAAAAAGCCATTCCCTTGTTGTTATTCCCTTTGGAGATTTGTGTTCATGTACAAACGAAGCACGTAAACAGTGAACAAAGCAACAACAACAAAAAAAGAGTTAAAGGGTCATGCCTAGGTTTTATTTATATACCAAATGGAGATTGGATGAAACATGACTAAACCAACTGACTAGAAAGTACAGAAGTGGCGCAGTCATATCCACTGCTCTGCAGGTTTCTGGTTCTTAACAACATCCCTCAAATGCGAGTTTCAGCGGTACAACATTGTCCAGCGAGCTATTGTTGAACATTCACAATGAGAATCTTTGCTATGATAACTGATGTTTACTCTATCCACATTGTTTACAACCAATTGTCTTGACAACGTGCTCATATGACATCACAATTTAGTACTCTATAAACAGATAAACTTACTGTCATGTGTGCTAGCATAACCTGCTTCATCTCTATGGAAGCCTGCTCCACCAGATCCACTGCCTTGGCGATGCTCTCTTTGGAGTCAGCTGATGCCAGCTGGTCCCTTCCACTCTGGCTGGCTGAGGCTGTAGCTGGTCCAGCTTCTATCTCTGCATCAACAGGTCATTCACATTTCAACGCCAATTTTAAAATTAGCATGTAAAAGTTACGATCATATTTTCCCAAGAAAGGAAAGAACCAGAGTGTAGTGCTAATTAATTCATTCAATGATTGCTCATTAATCAGAATATGAATCAGAACAGGCTCAGCGTAGCACTACAATTAAAACAACGAAAAGGGGCGTATCATTTTGAATTTCCAACGGTCAAAACGCACGCATGCGGAATTGAGTGATGAAATCTCTGAAAATTGATCTTCGCATATATCCGTTATTTTTCCATCTTAATTCATGTAACTTTCACCATGGATGTAGACATATCATATCATATCATATATGAATTTTCAATAAATATGACGCAGCACTTTTTTTTTAATGAATATTTTTGTGATTTGATTGAACGAGTGAAGAGGTGTTTATTTTTTTCCGACACAAGTCTGCGACCGAATAAATCATCAAATGATTGACATGTTACTAGAGTTTAGACCCCAGTCTCCCTCTCCACGAAGTTTCGTGTTGGAGCAATGAGGATTTCTGCCAAATTTTGAGCAAAGAAACCTCAGACTTTTTATGAAAATGCTGGAGTTTTACATCTACGATTGAGCAATGCGCACGCGCAGTTTACACTGCGTGTCGGGGGATGCGTATTTCCCGCAAATGTAGGCTTATCATTGTCAAAAGCTTATGAGATTCCGCACTCTTGACCCATACCCTTTTGTAGGTATTAAAGTAAGTTTAGGCGTATTTTGTTTATTTTCCACAATCTCTTTCAATTGTGACATTTATCTGTACGTTTTGCACTAAAATGCTCCAGCAAGAAAATGTATTAGAAGAATTCACAAGCTCACAGGTAAATAACCTTCCGTAATTTTGGAATACGTCTACTCTTACACAGTTACAGAGGCATGTATACCCATAGATAGTTCAGACGTAGTCATGTCTACACCCATACATCAGCTCACTTCTCGGTTGTATTGCAAAGTAGTCACATTTATCACGTTTATACAGGCGGGCTAGGACAATCACAAGACACCATTGGCACTGCGTCTCGCACAGGCAGATTGCCAGCTACCTCGCGTAACGTACCGGTAGTCAGCTAGGCTGCTCCCATACCGAACCCACGCACGCCTTGTACACGCTTTGCCAATATCATTCCGATATTCGAGGGGTCGACTATGAGGTTGCTTTTGTTTTTTAACGACACAACCGTGCGACGAAAAATCAGAAAATGAAATTTGGAACAAAGCTAGAATGTACTTTGATAAATCATATACTGCAATTCATTTTTTGGAGCAATTGCTACAAATATGAAATTTTAAGCCTTTTTTAAAAGCTTTTTTTTTCCTTTTTTAGTGCTATGTTTCATCCTTATTTCCATGATGTTTCATGACATGAAACTCCCAAAATGAAATTACAATTGAGAACAACTCTTTCCTGTTAATATAGCGTTGAGATTTTGTTATTTGGAGCTATTTTGAGCGAGATAGCACAATTTTGCTAAGACACTTCCCCCGCGGTTTCACGGAAATCACAATGCGATTCAGCATAATTTGAGTACACCGAAGAAATGCTTTCGCCCGTTAATTATAGTGCTACGCTGAGACTGTAGGGGAACAAACTTTTGAGACTGGCTTTGAGTGGATGTTGATGAGTAAACTATTGAAGTACTACAACTCGTTTCATTCCTTTTCTCACCTGACTTTGCTGCAGCAGCTGAGAACGTGGCGGTCCCAGGGAAAGACGTGGTGGGATTGGTGATATTGCTGGCGGGTTGGGCAAGATGGATGGTGCAGGTGCTGACAGACATGGTGACAGAGGTATCGAATGATGCTGTAGCTGTGTTTGTGGTGATGACGGCCGCGGCGGCGGCGGCGGGGGTGGTAGATATGGTAGCAGCGGTGGGGAGGCTGTCCACAACGTTGCTGATGCTGCCATCCTGTGTTGCAGCCACAGTGTTGCTGGTGGTGGTGGCTTCGGTCGTTTCCTGGCTACTCATGGCCTGGAGGTCATCCGTAATGCTCTGCAGGACTTCCTTCACCATCTCAGTTGTCACGGGAACACCCGTCTCTCCCTTCACCTGGGCGCCATTTGATGGTATCGCAGGAGCATCGCCCCAATCTCTGCTATCATCCCCACTTGTCTGACCGATGGTGGAGTCTGTTTCACTCTGATTGGCTAGTTCTGTTCCCTCGGGCTGGAGCTCAGATGGCGAGGAACTTGAAGCATCTTGGATACCTCTGGGTGACCCATCATCTGTCAATACAAGCTCTAGGTCATGAAACCATGATACCAAAAGGCAAAGTCAAAGAGGATTCAAATCTAACTTAGGTTTAAATCTCAAAATAAACGTCATCGTTTTATGAAGCGGAGGGTCAACGGTTTCATTTTATACTACTATAATTCTGTAAGAAAATTAAACTAATTTGATATCATTACTATCTGCAAGCCTCTTGTAAACCTCTTGACAGAAAAATTCTGTCAATACAAGCACTTTGCATTGAGGCCATGAAATCACTAGGATAAACAATATCTTCTAGGAACAAAGAGGGTGATATCAAACCTAGGTTTAAATCAGTAATCAAATCGTGAACCTTTATGTTAATAAACTAATTTCCATATTCCTGTGAGAAGATTGAACTAATGCATCCATCCCTCAACACACCAGAGTTTTTTTGCTCTTCATCCATTGCCTTGGCGATATCATCATCCAGTGACCTCTCCAGCAGTTCTTCCTTCTCCATACGTCGCTCCTCCTCCTCCTCCGTGTTCTTCTTCTTCCCATCACCCCCTCTCTCTTCCTTCCCCTCTTCACCAGTCCTGGCGCCCTCATGGTTGTCCCGGGGAGAGGTCTTGGGGGGCTCCTCCGCTAGACCAGAGAGCAGGGCCAGGTCTGAGAGCAGGGCGGGGGTCAAGCCCTGCAGGTGACCCGTGTCAAAGGTCAAGGGGACCACGGACTCCAGGTTGGATATTGCACTGTCACTGCACGGGGAAATTGAAGAGGGACAAAACATATTCTCAACAGAGTACTCACCAGCCACTTGAGATTTTAGAAATGAAATACTTAGATCAGAGGCTGTTTGAAATTAAGTTCATTTATGAATTTCATTGGTTTCATAAATGACATGCACTGTCACTGCACGGGGAAGCAGATCCATTCAGCAGTACTCAAGATGTTGTGTAAAAGGTTTTGGGACAGATACTTTTTGGCAATTTTTCTCAAAATTCATTTACCTTTGACCTTGTCTGATTTGAACTTGCACTTGTTTACCTCCATGTCATGATCTGTCTATGTACCACATTCAGTTGGAAGTGGACAATTGGATTTCTATTTATTGTGAAAAAAACATAACAATTTTTGGCAAAGCTTGTTGACTTAAGTCGGATTTGATCCCAAGTTTACACAGTTCATTAGTTTTATGAATTACATAAGGATATCAAGTTTGAAGTAAATCCGTTGAACGGTTCTCAAAGTATAGCAAAGACGGACAGACAACCCCCCCCCCAAAAAAAAAAAAATATATATATGCTTTCGCCAACTTCATGCCGGAGGCATAACAAACATCAAGTTTACTTTCTCTCCGCAAGCAATTGTAACTACAGCATTGCAGCGGTTTTCATGATGGATTACAATCAATGGTCACGTTACACACACAAACCCAACCCAACCAAACCCACTCACCTGATGTTAGCCTCGCCGTCTTCCCACTGCACTTTGGCCGAGGTGTTGCCCACCTTGGCCACGCCCAGCAACACGGCCTCCCTGGATGTCTGGCGGTGGATGCACCGCCCACCCATCCTCAGGCCGCGGTCAATGCCCCCGATGACCGCCAGAGCTGGCCAAACCTCCTGGCAGATGGCGTGCACACCTGACACAGCAAGAAAAGGTCAAGTCATCACATAAAAAGAAAAAAAATCTTGACTGAATACCAGAAAGACAAATATCTTAGGAACACAATATGGTTGCATTCTGTCAGAAAATGTAGTATTTCATATGTCACTTAAGAATTTCAATTGATTGGAAAATAAGATTATGAAAATGTAGGTATTTCAATAACAATGTACCAGTGAGACTCAACATTTGAGAAAACCTGAACTGTGGTCTGGCCCTAAATTTGTGACAGGACTGCACACCACTGTATTTAACGTTAGTGTGCCTACTCTGAGCATTAGAAGAACATAAATTTTAAGTTTAACCCTAAGGGATGGAGAAATCATAGAGTTTGGATTTCTCACTAAATACAGCCTCAAGAATAGCTATTTTTGGTACAAATGTCTTTCATAACTTCCTCATCAATTCCTGAATAGGGTTAAGACTTACTTTGAGATTCAGTTGTCCCTTTTCCTTTCTTCTTTTCATCTTGAGAAGATTCCTTTGTTCCATCCTCACAGTCCTTTTTACCAGCATCCTTCACCTCCTCTTCCTCCTTCTCACGCTTCTTGGCCTGTGTGTCATCCTTTTTATCTATCTTCTCCAGTTTGTCTGTGTTTGAGTCTTCCACAGTGACAGGTGCTGGCTCCAAGTCTTCCACCTTCATCTCATGAGATTCCTGGCTCAATGCTGGAGGAGTGTCCACTGGTGTGACCTCACTCCTCACATCCTTTGACCCTTCAGATTCACCTTCCTTCCCAGTGGTCATTGTCTGTTTCCCACCTACCTCCTCCACCGCCACACCCGGCAACCCCTCCGTTTCTTGCCTCTCCACCACCGCCTCTCCATCTCCTCCCCTCTGCGACCCCTTCCTCTCCTCCCCGGCCGCAGCCCGGCCTGCAGCAGCAGCAGCAGAGTCCAGCTGCAGCTGACCAAGCACTTGTCTGATCCTGGCCAGCCGAGCCAGCAAGCATTGGTTGACCGCTCCCCGCCACTGGTCACCTCTGTGCAGCCAGTTGATGAGGGCAATGTGGGCCTCGGACATGATGGAGGTAGTAGGGGCGCACAGTGGGTCTCCAGGGTACAGGTCACGGGGCGCTCCCCGCACCTGCATCTCACAGATCTTCACCTGTTGACCAGAACAAGGCCATTTCCATTAGTCAATTCAATTGAATTTAGTTTGCAGTTAAATCAGATCATAAACTACAATTTTATATCCTGAAAACCTTGTAACATCTCTGTGAATGTATTCAAACACCAGTATTCTTCTCTGTGAGTTTTAAAATGCATATGGCCTGCGAAATGTAATGAAGTGCGACATTTGCATTTATTAGTTTTCATACTAGTGACATAGATCATGACATACCATCAGCTTACATGCTACACCTCACTCATGACTAAATATTTGTGATATGTGTCTATCTTTCTCATATATGACAGGTCTTGCCTGATAAGCACAGCACTATTGTACACTATTATATCACAAAAGTCCTCTGTATTCAATTTTCTTTCATTGCCTGATTAAGGCATGTACACATGGGAGCAGTTTCCTCCTCCTGCTTGTCACAAGGGCATTCTGTGACAGCAGTGTAAACTGGCCTGGTGAGCTGCCTTGCACCACTGTGGGGAACACACTGGCATCAGACTACAGAGTCCTGTGAGAACGCACCTCTACAGACAATGCTCACCTTTTCTCCCGGATTGCTGCTGTAGAACATCACCACAGGGTAGAGTTCTGTGGCTTCAATGTCTTCAAAGGCCAGACGAGGCTCCTATCCACACAAGAAAAATCAGATTCAGCGATAAAATAAAACCTGTATGTAAAGACTGCTAAAAGGAGACACAGAATGCATTCTTTATATCAAAGCAGGGCCCATGTTGCATAAAACTTATCATTGATGGTAACTTTGCTACCAATGGCAAACTATAGAAATCTTGAATGTGATTGGCTGTTGAGCAATGTTACCATGGTAGTTACCATTGATGGCAGAGTTACCACTAATGGTAAGTTTTATGCAATGGGGCCCAGGTGGTCTTTATGAGCAGGTGTTCACTAATGCAGTTTTCATTATACGAGGAAAATTGGCCAGATGAATCTTTTTATGGAAACAACAAAAGTAGTTAATCTGTACAATTAGCCAAGCAGGTTTCGCTTGGTTATGATCATCATCATTATCATTATCTGAATATCATCATCATTATTACCAATATTATTTTGAATGTCATCATCATACTCATCATCATTCTCAAGAGCACAAGTTGCGTCTCACCTCGCCATTCTTGCCGAAGGACACAGTGCGTGCCTCCATGTCCAGTACACAGGTCACATGGTCTCCCTGGGTGAAGCCTGGTAGGGTCAGGGTATGCTCCCCGTTGTGGTAGAGGTTGCCGCTGTAGGCGCGGTACAGCCACATGTCTGACGTGGTGCGATGGCTGAAGTCACGCACGGGGTAGCGCGACACGCCCACGCAGGTCCCCTCATTGCCCTTGTTCTCCTTCACGATGTTGAACTGGATTTGAAAAGTAGATGAGTGTCGGTATCAAAGAGGAGAAGAGGGCTTTGCGATAGGCCTGCTGACCTGTATCCATCGCTTGCACTCGTTACATGCTTGTCAGATTGGTAACATGAAAGATCTACACAAAGCTACACCGAAGCTACACTAAGTTTTGTGCTATACTGCAATGCTCACACACACAAGCACACACCACTCATTGTGTGTACATGCGCCATAGCGTATCAATGATTGTTGCTGATATCACAAGAACGCAAGACCGCGACTACCGAAGCGTTACCTATCTTACGGATGGGCCTACTAAGATGGCCTTTTAATGCAGCATCCTCTATAAACAATATCGCGCCATAAGAGCTCAGTTGTATGGGCTGAAAAATCAAAATGAGGTTAACTGGAGAAGAGAGGAGGGAAGAAAGAAGGGTAGAAAGGCAGAACAGAAGGAAAGTTTAAAGGCAGTTAAGAGGAGCCAAGGCCTGACCTTCCACTGGTAGCATCCCGCTGTGATGCCGGTGGCTCCTAGTCCGTACCCCCTTCCCCCAGACCCATGCACCAGGGTGTGGCAGCTCTCTACGCTGCAACACACCGTCTTCTCAGAGTCAAAGACAGCGTCTTGTAGGATCAATCCGTCATCATCATCGTCATCTTCATCTGGCATGGACAAAGACAAAGGAGTGTCAATTATGTGGTAATTCCAAATCAAAGCAAATTATAATGACAGCCAGAAGGGCACAGTGTTCAAAGTTTTCCTTATTTGGTTATCCTATCTCATCTTACCCTTTGACGGATTTTCATCAAACCTTCACTAATATGCTTCTTTCATGTTTCTGCTTTTATCAAAACCAACTTGATCTCAGGGTGAACTTTCCCTTTAACCCTTTGGTTGAATGCATTCACAAGTACGACACACAAATGCCAAACAGCTGGATTGTCTGGCTTAAAGAGAGTTAAAAAGAGACAGAACATCACTACCAACCTGATGGTGCCTCCGGGAGACTGACACTCATCCACCCTCCATCACTGCTCGTTGTCTCTGTCGTCATCTTGCGGGTGGACAGCTCCCCCTCTTGGTTGACCCCAGCCAGTCCAGAGCCATCTGAGGAGGTGGACGCAGAGTGCTGCTGGACCACGCCTTGCTGGGCACGGGCCGCACAGTGACGGGCAGTGGTCAGGGGTGCTGACCACATGCCGTCCGAGAGGTTGGTTAAGAGTTGCTCAATCACCTACATAAAAAGAATATGAGCAGGACTCCATTAAAAATGCTATACTTTTTAGGCGTTTTTCTTTGATGGGATGAAGTGGCATATTTGAAAAACATGTATTCACTTTCTTTCTCTTATTTTCCTTCTTACAGAGACACCATGAGGAACTATCTGCAGAAATGGCTATAATATGCAAGTTCGAAGAAGATAGTGACATCGAAGAGCTGATGTCGAGAGAGCTATACTCCGACTCTGATGATGAAACAATGGACCTACGTCCCGACAGTGAACATTCTTCATCACAGAGTGATCAAGAACAAGAGGAACAACAACAACAGAGATTGAGAACCAGACACCGAAAGGTGAACTCAGTGGATACATCTCTCGATCCAGCAAACTATGAAGAATGGCATGTTCCAAGGCAAGCACGTTCAGTTTTAGCTGTAATTGAAAAAGGATCCCGAAACAACCAAGAGAAAAGAACACATTGGAAAAACAAGCCTGGAATGCAGAGGGGGAGGCAGGCCAATGTCATTACTGGACAGCCCAGTGTGAATGAAGAAGCAAGGCGTGCTTCTACAGCATATGAAGCATGGTCATGCCTGTTAACTGATGAGATGGTGGACTTGATGGTGCTTCATACCAATGAAAAAATCGCTAGAGCAAGAGCTGAATTAGCCCCGGACACACTTGAGTGTGAGAAGAACACATACTTTCATGATACTCCACGAGATGAGCTGAAAGCGTTGATCGGGATCATGTATGCACATGGACTTCTCAAGCAGAGTATTTAACAGGTCAATCACCTGTTCAGTGACCGAACTGCACACAATATTTTCGGGGCAACTATGTCAAGGAACAGATTCCAGTTTCTGCACAGCAAGCTGACATTGGATGATATCGAAACTCGACCAGATCGATGGAGAAATGACCGTTTTGCAGCTTTTCGTCAGCTGCTTGACTATCTCAATGAGCATAGTGCCGGAGCAGTCACTCCAGATGATTTCCTCACAATCGACCAGACGCTCTATCCCATGCGATCATCCGGGTCCATAAAGCAGTACAACAGGAACAAACCTGCAAACTATGGATTACTATTCTGCACCATTAATTCAGCAAGGTATGTATACACATTCGCCACCCTCCCCTACATATGCTCAGCAGTTGTAAAGTTAAAGCGTAGAAGTTGTACTTAGGTTGAATATACTGTAGGCTAGAGTAATTGTGATACACTGTAACTATATTTCAGCCGTAATTAAGGGCTCAGCCACCACTCGCCCTTGCACTAGATCGGGCAGTGACTGTTTGTTTTCCTGGTCGTCGTCATCGATGTCGCCAAGCATCGTGGATCACGGACTGCAACAAATTCAGCTCAGGCATCGATGTCCTACTTTGTGTCCTAGACAGCGGGTCTTATGATGGACTCAGCTCTTCAAACAAATCAACATTATCGCGATCGCGTTGTCATAGCAACCGCGTTCTATTGACGCTGCACACTGAGAACTGATTATACCTCATCAGCTGGCCATATCCAGATTTTTTTATATATAGTACCGATGATAGTTTTGATGATGTAAACCCATAATTTAATTCATCACATTTAATACATGCCTAGCAGACAGGGTCAATCGGCAAATATATGATTGTTTATTTATCCTCATTCACATTTAAGGATTCTTGTATTGGAGGCAACATTTCACTGTTCAATTCCATTGATATGTGTATATTATTGTGTTTAATTTTAATCTGATTATTTCATGCATTCCTATAATTAAAACTTCATCTTGAAACTACATACACAGTATTTCCGATTGTTATTCTTCGTCTGCTGGAATGAAGAACCCCACAATGTTGTGACAATTATCATTAGTATATGGGCTGTTACCATTTTCGTTTAACCAACACCCAAAATTCAAAATTTTCTTGAACACAAACTCATGTCATTTTCTTGAACTGACAGCAATTCCATGACTTTTCCATGACCAAAATCCCAGACTTTCCATGACCACTTTTTTTCCCAGGATATTTCAGGATTTTCCATAACTGGGAACCCTGCTTGAACTTCACACCCTTCCAAATTGGTACAAATGCTATACTAGTCAGTGATCGTTATCCTTACATCCATCGCTTACCTGTATCTGCTGCCCACTGTTGGTTGTCTGCAAGGCAGGCAGGACCGTTTCCAGGAGGTGCAGAGCAAGAAGCCTTGTTCTAATGTTCTCAATGCGGGGAAGGCCTGCTCAAAGAAAGAACACAGCATTGTATCTCACTGACATTGAAGCTACATAATAACAATGCAGTAAACAGCATTACACAAAATGGTAACTTTTGTAACAATGTAGTTTTCAAATTCAGTTGGCTCTTAGTGCACCAAAGAACAGTGTTCTCTGCAGTATTAATTTCAACAAACTTTAGCAGGACATACATGTAAGACAATGGAAACTTTTTTTTAGCAACACAGAGTTGTGCAAATCAGCCCTTTGAGTGCAACGCACAAAGCAAATCCTTCCAAGTCCCCTTACCTGACTGAGGGTGATGACCAATGATAGCTAGTAGGATGTCTGTCCATCGAGCCTCGGTCATCTTACTCTGGACCACGGCACTGCTGGACACTCGTCTCAAGAACACCAGCAGGTCTCCCAGTGCATTCTGGGCCACCTGACGGGTTCGCCTCTTAACACTACGGCGCTCCTTGCCTGCAGGGGCAAGGGGAGGGGGGGGGGGGGGGTAGGGGGTAGGGGGTAGGGGGGTGGATGGATATGGTTAGAACGTCATGTGTACATGTATCACTCCTGTTCACTGATTCATCCTTTTTTCATTCTAACTGTAGCTCAGAACAGTCACAAATGAACATAATTTAAGAACAACTCTCTCACCACATTTTCTTACTTTCCAAATTCATTTTCCAGAGAATAAACCAAGCCCCCCCCCCTTTTTTACAGGTAATCCTAAATAGAAGTGAACCTCTTAAAAAGGAAACAGATTCCCTCAGGAAACTTTTGGAAGACTTTTATCAACAAATTCATAGGAAATCTATAACATTAGCTGATGTCTCCACAAAATCCCAAAATCCCTTCTAAAATGTTCCGCATCTAACCTTTGGAAGACTTTCCGGTCTTTGTGTCGCTCTTGGTGGAGCCCGACTCGGTCTCACTGGACATCGAGTCTGACTTGACCCTACGGCGACCGGCTGCAGTGGGGTAGGGGTCAGTGATGGCCAGAGACATGAGACTGTCCAGCTGGTCCCAGAGAAGGTCGACTACAGCCTGGACAATGTGGTCATCCAGCTGCTGTGCATAAGCCCTGGAGAGAACACACAAACCGCACACATAGTGATCATACAAGCACTGTAGACGTTTTTACATCACTGGTTGACCGCCTAGATGAAGCAAGAAAATTGCTGCATTTTGCTCTCTCTAAATGGTCCCAAGTTTTGCCAAAACTGGGAATGGTCCAAACATGATGGCATACTGTTTCCATGTGAACCAGACAATTACAACATAGCAGCCAAATTGTCACACCAAACAGAATATCTCTTGACACAGCACCTTCAAATAGAACAGAACAACACTTCTATAAGTGTTGCCAAGAGTTTAAGAAATCGCAAACACATACTGTAAATTTAGATATGATCAACACATTTTGTGGGGATGCCCCCCTAAACACAAAATTGTAGCCCCCTGACAAGATCTCTGAATATCTAGACCTACCCAGTTGTAATGGCCAGCACCTGAAGTAGTCTCATACTGGCCACCTGGACCACCCTGAGCATGGGCGGGGTGGCCCCGGGGGCCTGGAGGCCCAGCAGGGAGGGGTGGAGGGGGCGTGCCAGGGCGGACTTGCCCCCACATAGGGCTGAGAGGAGGGGCAGGATGCCACTGGACACTGCCAGGCTGATGTCCGCTGGCTGGTACTTGACGCTGAGGGCAAACACCGTGGCCAGGGTCAGCCGGTGATGGGCACCTGGCATCAAAACATGGACGGTTAGATTTCTGGTGATTGTCAATACAACATATAGGGGAAAGTCATCCCACAAGGCAGCAACATTTAATGTTTGTTTGTTGTCATTTCCATGGCTTGTTGTCCTGTCTAGTGTACTAGTGTATGAGACTGGAAGCGAACTTGACTGCAAAAATAATGTGGATGTCGCTTCGTGGTGCATGATGGGATATCTTTCCCCTCTGTGCAGTATGGAGCATTCATCACATTTTTGACATTTTTGACAAATTACGAAAAACAATCAAACTACATTTGATACAATCACCATGCAGCAAAATATATAAACCCTTTAAACATACACATATTGCACATATGCATACTTATTTAGACAACTGCTAAACAAACCACTAGCATTTTATGGGCTAATTCACTCCCTTGTTTACCAAACACATTGACCTTTGCTTTTATTAAAACCAACTGAACTTTGGGGTGGATTTTCCCTTTAAGGAACCCAGAGTGAGAACAGAAAGGCACCAGTCAGCGTGAACTCACTTTTCTTGCAGGGCATTTCTGAGGCTCTCTCTGCCAGGACGGTGACAAGGTGGTTACAGATGCAATGTGCCACGCCACGGATCTGTTCCTGCGTCGACCTGGTCGCGGCTCGGATCCCGTCCTGAAAATCAACCATGAAAAACCTTTTTTTACCATTATTTCTCTCATTACTATTGACATGCAGATGTGAAGTACACTAATACGCTTTCACAGGAATGGTGAAGTAAAGGTTTGATGCATACTGGTAGTAATATATTCCACGCTAGCATTGCTTGAATCAATTTATACCACAGGTGCCAGTTGCATTGCGTCTACAGCCAACAATTCCCAACTCTGATGGTCTGGTTAGCTAGTAAACAATCAACTGAAGCCATTTTATTCACAACAAAAATATCTCCATTTGCATACATTTGATTATCTTCCACCGCCCAAGCTTATCACAGGAAAAACTGAGGTAGGTACTCAAATAACCATGAAGGAAGAAAAATATATAGGTTTAGAAAAGAATCTTTTCATGGAAACAAGCAAAATAACACACAAATTAATCAATAACTCTTCCCATGCCAGATCAAATGAATCTTTGTCATACATTGTCCTTTATCATATCTCACATATTTAGGAGGTATAACTATATACTATCAATCATATTATTTTGAGTTACCAAATTGCAAATGGCAATGAGGTTTCAATTGTGAGATGCACGTGGAAGCATCGGTCCTCCTACTTTTGTTGCCATTTTGATTTATAGCTTTATCACATAAGCATTTGTTTGTGTGATCTATGTTCATGTTTTTATGCATTGTATTACTTGTACACAGGGCCTCCAGGGAGAACAGTGCAAGCTCACTGATGGGGCTGCCCTGTTTCAAAACGACTAAATAAATATATAAATATTATATTCCACATACTAAGAATGTTGCTATATGATTGGTCAAGAGTTGATCACGTGATGAGGCGTAGTTTTTGCTATCAGATCACCTGAGAATAAAAGTTCGTTACACTCTAGGTGATAGTACTTTTTGGTTTCGCTGATCTCTTCACTCCTCAAAGTCCTAATGCGTGATTAATATTTTGAGTACGCGCGAAATAAAAGTGCGTTACACTCGGACTATCAGCTCCCACTAACGCGTCCAAACGCGCGTCATAATGCGCGTCATAATGCGCGTCCTAATTAACGCGCATCCTAACGCGTGTACCCCATGGCAGTGGCTGGGGGTTAGGTAGAGAAGTAAACATTACTTTTTTACGCTAAATTGTCATTTTTGGTATAGATAGTTGGTTTTTAGATGTGGAATATAAATCAAATAATCAACTTTTGGTTTCAGGCAATGAGACGAACTATCACTTCCTCGGCGATCTGAATGTATACGCTATCTTTTCTCAGCTGCGCTTCGGAAAGATAGCTACATCCAGATCGCCTCGGAAGTGATAGTTCATCCCATCACCCTCACCAACGCTGATTATTTGTTTACTGAAGCGCTGATCTATGGGATTTGTGTGGGTTATTTGTGGAAAATACGCACAACGCAGGCAAACCACTTAATCTTAGCAGGACAAGGTGAATTGCTTACACTGTAATGGTAGAGCTGCATGGTACGGGAGGTATCCCCACTGCACATGTCCAGGGTGTCTAACCCAAAGGCTCCCAGCATGAACTGGAAGTGAGCTGATGTCAGCAGGCACAGCGAGCTAAACAGACTCCCAGACCCCTCCCCCGACGCCGTGGTCTCCTTGGATTTGTCGTCTTGGTTGCCATGGAGAAGGGCTAGGATTTGGTTCAAGGCATCAAATCGCGTCTGTGGGCGAGAACCATGGAGTGACGTTACTTATGCATGCATGCTTACTGTTTTCTAGTGGCTTTTCTGATATTTGGACAATTCCTAACATAAATATTCGTGTCCTGAAATACCCGCACACCCATCCTCAAAACCCACTGTCTTTAAACACTTTTAACACGTATTATAGTGCATTTCTGTATGATATTCTGCTTTTTTTCACTCATAGCACACTGTTAATTTTTCTGGCTTTGTGAATCCTAGTCCAGTTAGGGTGTCAACATTTGCCATGAAACTTCAGTATCCAAAGGGTTATTGCTTAATTGTGTCCTATTAAGGTATCTGAACAGCAGATATTGTGTGCACGTTGTGCTACCTTAGTATCTGAGTTGAAAAAAAGCCAGCCCACAATTAAGATATGCAGGTTCAGTAAACAATAGGTTAAGTGGGCATGAATAAGTAGCAATTGAAAGTGAAATTGAGTCAATCCAGTGGGATAGCAAGCCCACTAGGCCTGAGGAGGAGATGGAGAGAGCCGCGCCTCCCTTTGCTCAATACTGCTGGTTCTGTAAACCACTGTCTATTAACACATCTAACAAGTATTATAGTGCACTATTATATAATAATCTGTCTTTTACATGGGTATGAATAATATGAGCTTGGCCTACTTCTGCTCTATACTGCTGGTTCTGTAGCGCTGATGCCACTGCGGTGGGGTCCGTGCAGTACAGCAACTCTTCCTCGTCTCTGTGAGTCTGGGTGGGCGCAAACTCCTGGCACACAAAGTTCACCACTTCTGTACATAGGTTCCTCAGGCAGGCTGGCCACACGTGTGCAAACACGATAAGTAGTAAGTTATCCTGAAGAATCTGATGTTAATCCTAACACATAACCTAATTAACTTTAACCCTAATCCTACGCCTAGTATTAGCGCAATTTACTTTGTCAAAAGTGTAATTTCTCAGTCACTTTCATTACTCTTCGCTGCAGAAAAATCTTACCATTGATGAACGGGCTTTCTTATTAGCTGACTCTTTTCATTAGGATGTACCTACTTTCATTAGACTGAAGTTTCATAATAGCATGCTCACTTTGCATCTTGAAAAGTAGCCTGTTTTAAAAGAGCACGCTATTTGCATGTTCAACAGACCAAAGAGGCAAACTCGAGCACCATTTGATCAGAAAGCCTTTCACTGACATATTGAGTCCACCTTCATCAGAATGAAATCCACTTGAGAAGATTTTGTAGAGTTTGCTGATATACACTGGAAATTCTGTATGTTCTCAGCCTTCTGGTTAAATCAGACAGAATTATAACATTGGTCTGATTTTCCCAATCAAGAAGTATATTGTCAGCTTTGGTGTTAAGCAGACCCATCTTCAGGAACAGATTTCATTGATATTCTCACTTCGGCTCACCAGTTAGTGGATGAAATCAGCTCAGAGCTCTGTCTAAAGTGACAGCAATTGGGTGCAGGTTATTCTTGATTTCTGCTTGCACACATCACAAATAAGTCAATCTGCAATAAAGACATAGATATCTGAACTCACACAAACCATCTTGAGGCTTTGAGGTATGCGATGGGGAAACTAAATTTGATGTTCGAGTCCAGGGTTTCTCAAAATCATGTTGGCTTCCTCCTTCACTGCCAGGGCTTGAGTGCAGTCCCTTTGTAGTACTTTTTTCCTGCGGAGATATCACACCATATGACAATACATTAGCATCAAGGACAAAATGATTCCATATTATGTGCGTAGAAACCATGTCATAAAATGCTTATAATTCTATTCATCTATTTAATAATAAGTATTTTTTTATTACCAGGGTTGCCCCTTCAGTCACTGTTCTGCCAGGCGCCCTGTTTTGACGTTGTGACATTCACATGGTTTACATCAATACAAACAAATAACAGGTACATTTCAGTGACAAATAAACATCATTCTCCATACCATATAAGGAAGAATCCTCCCATGATGCACTGCGCAGCTACATTGTTTGCAGTCATGTCTGTTTCCAATCTACAGTATCAATGTAGGAGCCCGGAAGCAGACATGAGACATGACTGCAAACAACTGTGATCTACTGTGCAGTGTTTCAATGGAAAATCCCACTAAAATGAGTGGATTCAATCAGTCTTCTCTTTTAACAATTGCGTAAGATTTATCCCTCACAGACTCCTTCACTACCTACCTTATTCTGTGTGCTCCCTTCCGATTTCATCGATGAATCTAATTTATGTATGAAAAAACAACATCAGTTTTGTTATGTTCATATGCCATCCACCAAGAGTCCTTCAAAGATAAGAACAAATATTACATAAACAAAAGCAAAAATAAACACATAATGTAAATCTAAAATGTAATTTGCAGTTAATCTCTCAAGTTTGCTTAAAGATATAAAGAGATGTTCATCTGCCCATACCTTTCCAGCTATAGTAGATAATGGATGTGATGATAATATTTGCACACAAGTTAAAAACAAAACATTATCATCATTTTTGTTATTACTATTATATAAGTTAATATCATTGTACTACTTGACTTGGATAGTGTTCTGAATGCACTGATGACATGATTGCAGAAGCATAACAATTTGAGTCTGAATAGGTGCCTGAACAGTACCACAAATATATCATGAATAGTTATTATTTTGGCTGAGTGAAATCCTTTCGATATTTCCGAGCATCCACCTGTCTTCTTGAAGGTCAAGCTGCCTGGTGTCTGTGTCCCATTTTCCAGCAGGGCAGGACTGACCCCCAGAATGAGGAACATGCACCTCTCCACCAGCGACTTGCATGCCTCGCTGAAGCTGAAGTACGGCTGCTGTTTGGGCGGAGGCTTAGGCGTGACCCTGCGCTCAGGGTCATCTCCCTCCCCCCGGGTAGACCCCTCCTCCTCGTCATCGTCCTCCTCCTCGTCAGGGTTGTTGTTGTTGTTGGCGGGGTCCGGCTTGGGTGGCTCCGCCTCCTGGTCTACCTCTAGGTCTGAGAGGCTGGAGTTGCTGGCTTCTGCTCCTGCTCCTCCTGTTGCTCCTCCTCCTGCTGCTGTGCTGGAGATACTACTGGCTCCCAGCGATTGATCTGATTCATGCCGGGAGAACAAGAGAGAGGGCGGGCTTGAGGCTCATCTATACACATGGGTGCCTTTTTGCCCCTTCTTTGGAAAACTAGACATGTATGTACTGTGAGAGGATCAGAAGTCATTCCAGTACTTGTACAATGTATGCCAAGTGAGGGTGATAGAGAGAGAAGAAATCAGTATTAACATGGTGTAGTTCTATACCAAAGTGGATTTGCGTTACGTTCTCATCATTATACTTCCAACCTGTTGTGTTGTGCTAATAACTGCTCTATGCAATAGTTTGCTGATGATGAATACCCGATACTACCTGTTTCCCCCAACATTAAACCATATCTATGGTCAAATGTCAGTTCACATTGACAGCAAATTTTGATCAAATCATCCGCCTGTATAATAACAGTATCTTACTAAGATTCACCAAAAAATGACGTATTCTTCACAAAAGAATACAGCCCATGATGCTACCAGAAGTTTGACTAACTTGTATATTGAGTACCGGTTTACAGACACATCCTCTCACTATAGAAAGAAGATGGCATCTTACCTACTGGCTTGCGCATGAATGTCTTAGACCGTGGGTTGTATGTGATAATGGAGGCCGTGGCCCCTGCTGTCAGCCCAGCTGGTGTAGACGTAGAGACAGCAGCGGGGTATCGCACCTGCTCCGTTCGCTCAGGGTCTGCAAGGATCAGGAGGGGTCAAAGTTGATAAAAGATGTCTACAAAGACAGCCTGTGTGTAAAGCCCGTTCGAGTTAAACCACTCCAGAGCAGTGTGTTTGTAATTGCACCTGTCTATTTCGACCACCTGTCCATGTATTCACATTATCAATTACCATTTAAAATTTAGCTTACAGGTGCCATGTATGCTTTAATTAATAACCCGATATTGAATTGAATTTGATGAAGTCTTCAATTCCAGGGACTTCCAATACCCCTATAACTGCTTAATCTTCTTAGTCCTGCATAGATGCCCACCTCTACAGCCCAATAATAGAACTTCTACAAGGAAAAACAAGTGTTATTTATTGGACAAGCAAAGACAATACTTTGTGTGAATGCTCCCTTTTGTAGCACGTACCTGGGAGTGGGGACACCTCTGTGGGCTCAGACTCGCTGTCCCGTGTCTCATGGCGCTGCATCAGCTTAGTAGTGACCAGCTTTCTCCGCACTCGGTACACTGTGCGGTACACCTCTAGCAGGGGCTTTGAATCCTCTACTGTGGACCTGATGATATCAGTGCATAACCAATAAACCACTAGACAATCACATTCAATTCTATTGTGATTTATTAACCCTTTATGTGCCAGACAAAATGATGCCCTATGGGTTTTGTGTGTATTTAATACTTATGAATAAATTCACAAGTGGTATGCAATGAGTTAAAAAAACAAACACTTTTTTGCAACTTAACACTCACATAAACACTCACACTTACATCTGTAATGATGATTGTAAATAATCATTACATGTAACATCATGAAATTTCCAAAAAAGTTAAAGCATAAATAATGTATATAAAAACAACTTAAGGGGAGCAGGTCAAAAATGTGATTTTCCTATTTTTTCATGATATTTATTTTTTTGAATTTTTCATATGCTTATGGATGTGAAATAATACTGACAGAATGAGAAAGTCAAACAAAGCCTAGTTAAGGACCACCAGAATAATACCCATTTATGATCAAATATGCCCACATTTCACTAAATTGGTATATATACAAGTGGGCACGACTTCCACACTCGCCAAACATCGATGCGCGAAATGAATTCTTAACTTTATCCTTTGTTTTAAGAAATCTTGTATTTCTTGTACATGTCATAGCATTTAAGCCATAGCAGCTTAGATATATGATCAAATTACTTGAAATATGGCTCATATGTAGTTGATGGCCTACTTCACCAGGTGTCACAAGGAAAATTTGAATTTCTTTTTCTTACAATTATTTGGGGGTCTGTGAATCGGATAAATTAATTTAATTTCTTTTGTGTTGTGAAAAAGCAAAAATCCTTCAGACATTAAGTTCATATCTTTAAGGAGATACTTTCACCTTATTTTCAAGTGAGTCCATCAAGTAATTGATTTATTAATTTTTTTCACATCTGAGGCAAAAAACAAAATGGCCAACGTTGCCATAGCCATGTTTAACCTTGAAAACTTTTTATACCGGACATGACAGCAATATGTTCAGTCAAATAACATAACTAAAAAAAAAAAATCACTCCCAACCCTCTTATTCCCTTAAATGTACAAAGTCATGAAAAATTTGTGTCATGAACTTGCATACCTTGTCTTACAAATGTGCACCACAACGAGATTTGAATGATATCTTGTTTTCATTTTGGAAGTGGAAATTAATTGAATTGATTTGGAAACGAATTTCATTCAATTGAAATAAATTGAATTGATTTTGAATTCAACTGAATTGAACTGAACAGAGTTTTAAACTGTGCTTACCTGGTTTTCTGTGCAGCCACATGTGTGAGTCCGGTGTGTTTGAGTAGAGCAGCGAGGAGACATCGAGTAGCTCTGTCTAGCAGGTCATCCACATCATCATCACTTGTCTCCCATCCTGCAGGGAGACAGACAACACTCCCATTAACACATCCCAGCAGTCATCAACAATAGCAAAAAAGATTAGGAACAAATATTAAAGATGTATTAAACATACACCCTGTATATTAAAAGTATATCAAAAATATTTCAAAAATATACATAATATACATCAAAATATCTCAAAAAAGCAAAAATGTATCAAAAATATGCAAAAGATTATACTCAAACAGATATAATAGATAAGAAATATATTAAAGATATACAAAAATAGATCAAAATACCTATCAAAAACATAAAAAAACATTATGAATATGTAAAAAAAAAATATCTAGTAAATATGGACAAAATGCATGAAAACTATATGTAAAAAGAGTATTGGAAAAAAGGTACATTTATGATGCATAAAAAATACAAAAAATACATGAAAAATATATACAGAGTACATAAAAGAACTAAAAAATGTATCAAAAATATATAAAACACATATAAAAATGGCAACTGACCCTTGTGGATGGCATACTCCTGCATGGTGCCCCAGATGGTCTGGCCAGGCTCCCTGCTCTTGCCCAAGGTCAGGTCCAGCAAGGACAGGCACGTCTTGGCAAGGTTGTGCTCAGAGATGTCAAAGTCATCGTCACCAAGCATGGCAGCCTCAGACATCCTGCTCACCAGCTTGTCTGCATCACAACATTGCCATCATCCACACCAAGTTTAGAGACAAATTTGTTACAAGTGTCATTGTAAAAATGTTTAAAAATAAATCTCTTCACATTTTCTTCTCCTTTCTTCACCCCATAAGTGGGTTTAATATCCTGAAAGAATACAACGGCATGTTTCTTACCAAAGAGTTGTATTACTTTCTAAATAGTATTACTTAATAAATGTTTTTGTTATAAAATCAACAGGATGTTCAAAACGAGGATGATTTACGGCAGTCAGGAAATTTTAATCAAAGCGTGTGTGTACATAGAAAATGTATAGAAAATAACTATGCGTTTTTCTATGTAAGCGCCGTATCCTGCGACAAAGGCGATCACTGCGTGCCATAACTCTCTGTTCTGAGCTCTTTGCAACAGCTCCACATCATGGTTAACATGTACTCTGTTCAGAGCAAGAATTTAATCAATTAAATTAATTAAAACCTGCTAGCTCACCAATGTGCTGCACTTGTTTCTCCCGGCCGTTTTGCATCAGCCGAGACACCATCCAGCCACCGGTCTCACGCTCCTCCTTGGAAAGGGGTCGCCATGCCAACATGCCCCCCAGACACCAGCCAATCACCAAGGAGCAGGTGCGCTCCAGGTCCACCAGCCACACCCAGCCCCTCACCGGCTGGGGGAGAGGCAGGGCCGTGGGGTCCGGAGAGTCGCATGTCACTGCGGGACCAGAATGCAAACAGAGCTGATTCATTAACAAAATTTATGACCTTTTATCTTTTCAACTTCAGACCATCTTTGGTTGAAACTTATTCATGGTTTAGTTCATTAACCTTTGACCTCTCAGGGACTTGGCCTCAAATCTCAAAACTCTATCTCCATATATGGACCATCTTTGTACTAGGTTTTCTTGAAATGCACATCAAGAGCATTAAGGCGGATTCACACTGCATCCGACATCCGACATTCCGACATACGACACGACATACGACACGACATATCAGTTCACACTGATCACGACTTTCCAAAATGTCGTGCAAAAAGTCGGATGACACGACATTAATCGGTCAATCAATTATCATGTTCTTTATGCAAGAACCCAGCATAAACACAAGAAAAATATTCATCTGAGAAGGAAGAGAAGCAGGAGGAGGGGGCGGTGAAGAAGGAAGAAGGAGGAAGGAAAGAACTTACAGCTAAGGCGGGAGAAAAGGGAGAAGGAAATTGGAGCGGTAGAAGACGGGAGAAAGAAAGTTAAAAGGAAGAAATGAAAAAGGTGGAAGGGAATATACGAGGGGGAGAGGGAAGGAAACTGGAGAAAGGGAACAAGGGAGGGGGGAGAGGGTGGATTGATGGTGAGGAATAGAGGAGGAGCAGTGCGGCAAGGAAGGAAGGAGGAAAGGGGGGTAGGAAAAAGAATCAAATGAGAATGACTAGAAGAAAGAAGGGTGAATGAGGAGGAGAAATAAAATGCGAAAGACAACTAGATGATCATCGTCTTCCTCCTTCTCCACCATCTCCCTCCTCCACGCATTCGCTTCCCTCTCTTTCTTCTCCTTCCCTCTACTCTTACGTCTCCTTGTTCATTCTCATGCTCTTGCCTCAATACTAGATCAAGTTACAGATACGGACTTATCCAAAATAGAGGAAAACCAGCATCAATATTTCGTGCTGGGAAGTTGGCATAATCACACTCACCCTAATCCTTCTTTACAACGGAGAAGAGAAAGAATTATATGATGGTAGGTTATGTCCTTATGTAGTTCATTCGCTCATGCCTATGTTAAGGCATGTTTGGGACTTTTTTTTTATACCAGACATATGCAGTATAAATCATATTAGCAACATGACATTGTATACATGTAGGCCTTCAATATAGTTTGCAGATATCACGATTCCTCAAATAGAAATATAAAATTATTCAATGATTTGAGTGTCCTGTTCAAACTAAGTCTATATGTTAGATTCTGCTTTGACAAATCTGCATCAACACAACAACATTACCCCCCTCCGTCCCCTCCTCTCTTTCATGAACACAGCAAAGGCATATACTGTATACCCCCCTCGGCACCAAACTCCCCTAATCTTGGGCTACATCTGTACATATTTGTTTCAGCCTTAACCCCCCTTCTTAATTTTCCTTTCACAGATTCGATCATTTATGCTATATAGACGGTTGAAATACATGTTGAGAACTTTCTTAGAGATCAAGAAACAACATTATCCTACGAAGCTACATCGTAACATTATCATACGAAGCTACATCGGAAGGGGGGGGCACCCCCCCCCCGCCCCCCTCTTCTCAGACATCCTTCTCCCGCACCCTCGAAATGGCATCTTTCCCTCAAAAAAAGCTTTACATGTTTACGCCAGTGTGCGTGATGCACGAAAAGTATCAAATAAAACATTATGAACAGTTAAACAGGCCTACTCTTAATTGATATTGAATTTATTTGAATCTATGCAAAAAAATTTGAATATTGGTACATTCTTTTCAGGAACATCCCACATATCTACAGCCATTGTACATGTAATCATCTAACTAAAGAACTAAATCATTTCACCACAAGGACTCTGCAAGAAAAAATAGTTCCACTACTTATTTTTTTTAGTCTACAAACTAACGTTAAGAAGTTTTGACGTTGAAAAAACTGTCACCACCCCCCGACAAGCAAATATGAATCTACATTAGCTTAGTTGAGAGTCTTCTAAACCCGAAAGAAAAGTTACTTAAACCCATGAATGCAGGCCAATTCATCTATATTTTTGTTGGTCAGATCTCACTAAAATTAAGGTTTGGTTATGTTGGTAGACTTTAGACGAGCAGATAACTTGCTGTGATTGAAGTAGGCTCTACTTGATGATATTGATAGATGGCTGACTAGTACGAATTGTAACTAAACAAGGAAATCTGAGTGTCAAAAATTATCTATTCTAGTTCTAGAGGGAGACTGCATACATTTATAGTACGAACCAACGTCAGATATATCTAACAGTCAATTCATTTCTTTACTAAAACTAGTATCTATCTAATACGAATATTCACTCCGTGGACCTCTAGATCTATTCGCATGAGCACGGCGGGCCGGTCAGCCGGCTGGCTAGATTTATCATAACAACAAGATAGACCTACTGGCTACCCATGATAGGTACGGTGGAATCCAGATCCCGGGTCCAGATCTAAAAGAAAACGTGAGTAGTAGACTAGCTGCTAAAGAAACTTGTTTGGATCAGGGAAATATACACTCTAATTAATAGACCTAGACCCTCTAGATATCTGTGTTGTGTAATATGAGTTTTTGTATCTGTAGCCCCGGGACTGCTCCCGCGTAGCGGGAGCGTGAGGGGCTGGTCGCAGTATAAAGTGTATCTGGATCAATTGATACGTCTGTCGTTAGATCTCACATCGATCTCATGACATTTTAAAGCCTTTAACAGCCATGTTGACCTCGAGGCTGTAGACCTGTAACTTAACTTTAGATCCAACGTATGAATTAGATCTAGATCTATCTATTAAACTCTGACATTCGAACAGAGTAAATACAGAACACACTACAATTAACTGCAGTACCGTTTAGACGTATAGTAGTGTATGCGTATTTCGAATGTTTATGTTGACCTGTTGGTTATGGAACAGCTTTCTAGTAGTACAGTAGATTTAGACTAGAGTCTAGACTAGAGCCTAATCCGAGTATAAACATAAACAGGTTTACTCAATTGATAACGTTCAATACCAGTCTAGAGACTATAGACCTCTAAAACTAGATATCCAGGCCTTTCAAAGTTAAAGTGCGATTTAGATCTCACAAGACTTTCAAGTTTAGAATGATGACATTTTTGCAGGTAGATAACAGTTGCATACACCATCAATCATCGTTGACTGTTTACATGTAGACCCTTGGCCTTGGGTCTGTATAATTTGTAACGTTAACTTAGTTATATGACTACGTAGACCTACTCGAACGTAAACATTAGACTTGTCTCGAGTCGAGTCTTTAAAACTCAATTACCATGAATACCGAGATTAACTCGCTATTAGCTGACATTAATAGACATTGATTAACTTACCGCCAATAAGGAATCACATTCTCGCCCACCTTTCTTTACAAACAATGGCAAAATGCTATACCAAAACATGATAAAGAGATGATGCGTAGGGAAACATTGTCCAACATACATTTTAGTACATGGGACTGAAGTTGGGCCGTCGCAGAGATTTTCCGCGAAGCAAAAGTCTTTTGACAAGCCAAACTTATGAAGTGACGTCATAGGAATCCGCCGTTGTGATTGGTCTCCGGCTAAATGTCGGATTGTCGTGCTTGAAAAATCGCTACATGATCCGTTTTTTTAATACGACAAATTGTGTCGGACACGACTTTTTTTGTCGTGTTGCCTCAGTGGGAATGGACACATTGGATTTGCACTGTTTCGATTTTTATTTTGTCGGATCAAATGTCGGAAAGTCGTATGTCGTGTCGTATGTCGGAATGTCGGATGCAGTGTGAATCCGCCTTTATACTATATGACCCCAACTCAATGGAGCTCCTGCTTGAACTAACAAAACCATTCAGATTTAATCAGTCTTGTTGGTGATGACGCCAGAACGGTTCTGACATTCCTCTCATTATTACCACCACATCCCCTCACATGTAACCCTATTCTGACTAGGGGAGGTAATTTTGACCCATGACCTTCATGCCATCATTTTTTAATGAAATATAAATACAAATAATGTAAAAAATATGCATGAAATTTGCATGAATAATAATGTATACAAATTGAATATTTTTTCCCTAAATAAAAATATGCAGCCGTGTTTTCAACATGTGCATTTATCTTCATGCACAATTTTGCATCAATACAACCATCTGTGGCCAAGAAATTGGGGGAGGGGGTCAAAATGACTCCCCCTTTCCCCAGTCAAAACCCGCTCTCACAAAGCCCAATCACAATAGGGTTAAAGGCAAGAGAAGGGAAAGAGGAGGAGGCAAGCTTACCCCTCATGGGCCACTCCATCTCCTGGTCCTCCAGGAGGCTTGCAGCAGGCAGGAGCCGGTTGAGGCGGTCCAGCTCCGGGAGCAGGGCTAGCAGGTGGTGGAGCAAGGGGCGGGTCACAGTCACTGGCAGCAGCAACAGGGAGTGTAGGATGTGGGATAGCATGGACCCAGCACCAGAGTTATACAGCACATCTGGGCAGGTGTACAAAGTGGAATAAAACATGAATAACATTTAGTTGTCTTTACCTGATCCACACATGAAGTCCCCCTCATGGGGGAGGGAGAGGGGGGGGGGGGGGGGGGGGAGGGAAAGGGAGAAAGTGGGACAAAATGTGAATCAAAATTGGTTGTATAAACCTAAGCCATACATCAGGTTGATTCCATGACTTTGGCCCAAGTCAATGTTCTTTAGTTTAGAAGTGACTAAGGGGTTCAGGGCAAATCAGACCCTGAATGGAAAGATTCACCTCTGAACTCACCTCTGAGCTTGCTGCGGACGGCCTGGGAGGCATGGCTGCCGCTCTGCTGCAGCAGGCTGCTGGACCTCTGCAGCACCTCCACAGCATGGGGCAGCAGCAGGCACAGGTGCTTGTGGAGGAGGCCCACACTGCTAGAGATCTGCAAGGACGATGGTCATTGATTGATTGATTGCATTATAAGGTAGAATCATTAAGAAGAAGACAGACACAGGTAGTGATCTGAAAGAAGGATGGTCATTGATTGATTGATTGCATTATAAGGTAGAATCATTAAGAAGAAGACAGACACAGGTAGCGATCTGAAAGAAGGATGGTCATTGATTGATTGATTGCATTATAAGGTAGAATCATTAAGAAGAAGACAGACACAGGTAGCGATCTGAAAGGATGATGGTCATTGATTGATTGATAGGATTATAAGGTAGAATCATTAAGAAGAAGACAGACACAGGTAGCGATCTGAAAGAAGGATGGTCATTGATTGATTGATAGGATTATAAGGTAGAATCATTAAGAAGAAGACAGACACAGGTAGCGATCTGAAAGGATGATGGTCATTGATTGATTGATAGGATTATAAGGTAGAATCATTAAGAAGAAGACAGACACAGGTAGCGATCTGAAGGGAGGATGGTCATTGATTGATTGATTGATTGAATTGAAAGGTAGTAGAAGGCAAAGGCACTTGTGATGGCGGCCCACACTAGTCAAGATCTGAAAGAAGAATGATGATTGATCAATTGATTAATTGATTAGTTGATCAATGCATTGATTGATTGGATTATAATGTATAATCATAGAAGAAGCAGACTGACACTGGTAGAGCCTGAACGAAGGACAACAAATAATTGATTTACTGATAGATTGATTGGATCATACAGAAAAATCATGCAGAGACAGATGAGGCAGAATGATTGATTGAATGATTTATGAGAGAGAGAAGATTGCAGAGGTAAGGATGGGGTCATTGGGGCTGGCAAGACTTGCCTCATCTAAGTTGCTGACATGACAATAGGCCAGCAGGTGCTTCTGGAGAGAAGAGAGCAGCTCCCTGAGGTGTGAGGGCGGGGCACCATCTTCACATGTAATGGACGGCTGACGTTTGTCACTGTTCTTCTCCAGCTCACCAAAGGCTTGTTCCTGAGAGGAGAGGAAGTAACAAGAAATTTCTTGACTTTTTATCCACGCTTAACCCCTGTTTACTAAATCTAAAATAAATCCCTTAACCCATTGTTCATGAGAAGTTTTTCTAGCTTACTGAACCCTGGTCCAGTTAGATGTCAAAATTTGCTATGGAATTGCAGTGCCCAAGTGAAGTGTTTTAACTGTGTCCTTTAGGGTATTTTATGTTTATTTATAGCCTGTGGTCCAGTTTCTGAACAGCAGATAATTATAATAATACTAATAATAATGTGAGTCATGCTGCGCAGGCTCAGTGAAGAACAGGTTAAAAATATCTGGATGATAGTGTACACAAACTCATGCACAAAAGCTTGCTTCTAGTTTGATGACAACGAGGGAGGTAATAGTAAGCATGAGATGCAGCTTAGCTGATGACCCTTGACATCACACAGCAGGTGAAAGGTAAGAATTTCTTTGTAGGGGCAATTTATCAATCCTGAGGTTATGAAACAAGCACCCTTGAACTTTGTTTTACATTGTACCGTATAAGTAAAAACAAGAGACTTTTCACATGGACTCTTTTTCGTATTGCAGGGCGTAAATTGCCTTGAGCTCCTGAAGAATATTTTCATTGTAACACAGCTGATCTACAGTCACAATTCTATTTCAATGCAGAATAAACTGTGCCTTTGTGTGACACTTTACTTGTCCAATCATAAAGCTAGAAAGATGGAAAGTTTTTCCAGAAACTCACTGTGTGATATCCCAGATTCCTGAGCAGAGTCTTCATGAGCACCTCAGCTAGATGGGTGTCTTGGGAACGGGCAGCCCCCAGGGACAGTGCCCCTGCCCCCTCACCCTCCAGGGGTGTAGCCAGGTCCCCGTCCAGGGGGGAGGTGAAGCCCAACAGAGAGGCCACGTGGATGTTCTCCTGCAGGCTGGTTAACACGATGCCCAGCTGCATCCGCTGTGGAGAGAGACAGAGAGACAGAGTGAGAATGAGAGAGAGAGGGGGAGAGAGAGAAAGAGAGAGAGAGAGAGAGAGAGAGAGAGAGAGAGGGGGGAGGGAGAGAGAGAGAGAGAGAGAGAGAGAGAGAGAGAGAGAGAGAGGGAGAGTGAGCAAGTGGAGGGGGCAGAGGAGGAAAAGAGAGAGAATGAGAGAGAAAGCGAGAGAAAGAGGGGGGGGGGCGACACATCCGACACATATTGCAAAATACAAAGGGTTATACAATGAAATCTTCTTTAGTGTCCACCTGTACAGAAAGACCATAAGATATGTGAACAATTTTTTTTTCATTGAAAGCGGTATGAAAGCAACCTTTGTGGTCTCCTTTGGGTGGTCTTTTGAACACAGGTTACACTGGCCAAGGCCATCAAGGAAATGAAAGGTCCAACCACATAAAGTAGGAAAAGTGGACCTTAAACGTTGATGATGATGACTGTACAAAGCTTCCCCTAATGTGAAAAGCCAGCCCTGAACTTGGGGGGGGGGGGGCGCTCTTACCTGTCCTTTTGAGAGGCTGTCCCAGCGGTCGGGGCCCTGTGGGAGGAGGGAGTGGAGCAGCTCCATGCGCTCCCTGAGTGGAGGCAGGAGCAGGGGGGCTCCAATGGACAGCGTGTCACTCACCGCCTGGGGGAGGGAGAAGGAGAGAATTTAATCAATCACAACATGGCCCTGTATCAACATTATACATTTAATCAATCCAAAACACAACAAAGGCTATTAATAATTATGTATCACACATGTCAACCCAGAAATGGTTTTCTGCCTGAAGCATCATGTATTATCAATGACACTGTGATGGTAGTTGTCAGTGGATTTACAGGTGTGACACACAATCGTCACTGTTGCGTTCTGAATTAAATATTTGATACACACACTTTTTAGGTACAAATTTGTCCAAAATTGAAAATCTCACATATTTCAAGGACTATTACAATATTGATTGATGAAACATCACAAAACCTGTTTTGAAAAAATGTGACAACTTTATGATACATACATTTCAGCTTTATTTGAGTTGTATTTTATTTTTTATTATTTTGCAAGTACCACAAGTACCTACAAGTTTTTTGTTGACACATATAACAAAGGATTTTAATAGAAAACATAGAACAAAGGATTTTTTCCACTAAACAAGTTAGCATTAAGCTCAAGACTTATACACTATATATCATAAAAGCACAATGCATATAGTAACATTATAATCAAAGGATATAAAAAGGTGTTCTGTTGTGAGTACAATCTGATGACAGTTAGATGGGAGAAGAGAAATGGGGCGGAGACTAACCTTCTGTATGGAGGGAGGGGTGTTGGCATCAATGAGCCTGAAGAGGAGATGTCTAAGTGGGCGTGCCTGGGTGCCCAGCACACTGGCAGTCAGGCCCCCAGCCAGGGCCAGCTGCAGATGAGTGCACAGCAGCTTAAGGCATAGTAGCACAAACTGCTGATGCTCTCTACGGGCATCAAGAAACAAAGATAACACTGAGACGTACAGCAGTGAAGAAAATCACATGGGGTAAATAGCCGATATAGACCCCATAATGCACAAAATATTATTTTGAATCAATTATCATCACATAAATGTATCTAATGGATTGACTTAAACAATTCATTTTGCATTTCATTTTCCTTCCAAGGGTATTATATTGTTCATACAGTGAAACCTTCCTATAGTGGCCACCCAAGGGAGACACAAATTGTGGACTTTACAGACAGGTGGCTGCTATAGACAGGTTCTTGAACTCATGATCTCTCTCTGGGGGAATTATATTAGTGGCCACTATAGACAGGTTGGCTGCTATAGACAGGTGGCTGCTAAGACAGGTTTGACTGTATTCAAAAATTGTTTTTCAACAAAATCCATTTTTTTCAATCAATCCTCATCACATATATACATAAATACATTCAAATATATGTAAATGTAAAACAATACAGAGCAAATGGTGAATTCACAAGCAAGAGGAAACATTGTTTTTATTCTCATCAGGAATAATGCATAATTGTTTGTTTCATGACATAAAGCTTGAAAGAAGCCCCCACAAGTAATCTTTTATATCACCCCTGATGGACGGTCAAACCTGTCTATAAATACCCCCTTTTTGTAAAGACAACTTGACTTGAAATCTTTATTCTTTTTTTTTCTGGGCCCCCCGGAAGAAAATGATCCTGGTTAATCATGTTATTTCTCCCCTGAATCATTGTACATACCTAGCAGTGGGGAATGGGGGCGGGGGCTGGGTCCCGTTGAAGCCCTCACAGTAGTGCTCAATGAAGGACCGAAGGTGGGAGAAGGTGCCCTCTTGGAGGTCTACACAGAACGGCCGATGCCAGGCCACAACTTGCCTGGAGAGGGCAGCAACACATTCATAAATGCTTATTCATTTACATGATAAACATCTCTGATTCAACATCAATCAACAGGTACAGTGTGTAAAACAGTACAACAAGAATTATATTTACAAGATAAAAAAACGAGTACTTTACTGAACTTAATGTTCATCTTTCCTTCTTTCTCTCTTTTTCAATCATAATCGCAATCATGATCTATCTCAATTACAAACCCAATCTCAATCTCTCTCTCTCTCTCTCTCTGTCGATACAAATCTCAAACTCAATCTCACTCTCAAACTCAATCTGAATCTGAATCTGGAACTCAAAGTCAATCTGAATCTCGATCTCCATCTCAAATTCAATCTCATTCTCAATCTCATTCTCAAACTCAGTCTCAATCTGAATAACAAACTAAGTCTCAATCTCAAACTCAACCTCAACCTCTATCTTCCTGAGAAGGCCCCACCTGTCTGAAGGAAGGGCAGTCCACGCCCCACTGATCTTTATCTCTTATATCTTTATCTCTATCTCACTCTTAATCTCTCTGAGAAGGCCCCACCTGTCTGAAGAAAGGGCAGTCCATGCCACACTGATCTTTATCTATTATATCTTTCTCCATCTCCATCTTTATCTCTATCTCACTCTCAATCTCTCTGAGAAGGCCCCACCTGTCTGATGGAAGGGCAGTCCACGCCACGCTGATCTTTATCTCTTATATCTTTCTCCATCTCCATCTTTATCTCTATCTCACTCTCAATCTCTCTGAGAAGGCCCCACCTGTCTGAAGGAAGGGCAGTCCACGCCACGCTGATCTTTATCTCTTATATCTTTCTCCATCTCCATCTTTATCTCTATCTCACTCTCAATCTCTCTGAGAAGGCCCCACCTGTCTGAAGGAAGGGCAGTCCACGCCACGCTGATCTTTATCTCTTATATCTTTCTCCATCTCCATCTTTATCTCTATCTCACTCTCAATCTCTCTGAGAAGGCCCCACCTGTCTGAAGGAAGGGCAGTCCACGCCACGCTGTGGGAAGTCCCTGCAGAGATCTGGTGGATGGTCACTCCCTCCAGACTGGTCACCTTCTTTACCCTGGTGATGGGGCTAGTAGTGTGGCCCTGACCGCACTGACCCATGGCATTGTTGCCCCACCCGTACACCTCATTATCTAGGATGGATATGGAAGAAGGGATCAGTAGAGGGAGGGATCAAGAGGGGTGTGTTCAGGGAAGCAGATTATGAAAATGATCACTTTAAAGGGAGCAACATATTCTTTACACTACATTATTTTCTGCTCCTTTTTAAAGTTGATTTGAATAACAGCAAAATCAGAGAAGTAAATTTGTCGTTTCGCTCTTCATATCAAGAGGATTAAACAAGAAATGGAGAAATATACCATTAAATAGATACAAAGATATATTGATAAATGGATAGATACATATTGACAGACAGACATTCTGTCATCATCCTTTGAACTCATTTTGAGCGTGAAGAACATTGTTTTGGTATACAGATTAATAGAATAAACATTGATTTTTTGAAAGTTAACAGCTTATGCCTATATACGGAGTGAGAAAATGAAGTGAAATAAGCTGAAGTAACAATGCAGCAGACGATTACAGGTCGTAAGATAGCAATTAACAACACAATTCACCGTGTGTGAGAGCCAGGCAGTGACTGTCCCCACAAGCTATGTCTACTATCCTGGTGAACTGCGGGTCTTCAATGAGCTTGGGTCTGAGTGAGATGGCTTCTGAGGATCCACAACCCAGGCAGGCCCCATGGCCCCAAGCATACACCTGTCGAACAAAAGGAACCACAGAAACATGAGTGAGAACACAACATCAGGCATACACCTGTCACACAAAAGGAACCACAGAAACATGAGTGAGAACACAACATCAGGCATACACCTGTCACACCAAGGAACCAGAAACATGAGTGAGAACACAACATCAGGCATACACCTGTCACACAAAAGGAACCACAGAAACATGAGTGAGAACACAACATCTGGCATACACCTGTCACACAAAAGGAACCACAGAAACATGGTGAGAACATAACATCATTCAGGGATGTGTTAGGAAGGAGGGACAACTCAACCATAATATATTCAAACATCTGTATGGATACTAAAGCGTGCTAATGAATGTCAAAAGCATTCCACAATCACTGCAATGCTTTGAAGTCCCATGCGCGGCACCGTCATTTTGCTATCGTCAACTTGGAAAGCAGTATCTTTAATTGCCTGTTTTGTTTCTCGAAGCTGTGTTTCTTATCACATTTTTTTGCAATTTTCAAGAAAGTTAAGGGGCAACACCTCTAAAGATCCTGTATTCGTTTTTCTTCTAAATAATTGTTGAATGATGCACAAACGGAGATATAAGATAATATTCTTACTTACATAATTAACAAATTTCTTCACTTTCCGGAGATTTCCGGAAATGTCGGATTCAATCATTATCAAAATCATATATTAAGCTGCTTACTTTCATTAACAGAGTTTGCGTGAATTTGCGTGCAAATGAGATATTTTACTTTAAAAAACTGTTTATTTTTGTTCGCTGATATCTCTTTTCCTCACAAAAGTATTGATGCAATCCAACAGAAGTGGACAAGCGAAATAAGACTCTACATTTCTTTTGTTCTCTCTGAGAAACCGTTGCTAGGCAATCGTGTTCGTTATTGTTAAAACACGTGAAAAGCACATGCTGAGACCACGCAATTTTTCGGCGGTGCCACGCATGGGCTCAAAGAAAGAATGTTGTTTCATATCCTTTCCTAACACATCCCTGCATCATTCATATACCTGCCATACAAAAGGCACCACAGAAACATGAGCGAGAACACAACATCTGGCATACACCTGTCACACCAAGGAACCAGAAACATGAGTGAGAACATAACATCAGGCATACACCTGTCACACAAAATGAACCACAGAGACATGAGTGAGAACACAACATCTGGCATACACCAGTCACACCAAGGAACCAGAAACATGAGTGAGAACATAACATCAGGCATAAACCTGCATAAAAAGCATTAACAACCACACATGAGAACACAACATTAGTTATATGTTTGGCACACGAAGAATCAACACCAACACAAGTGAGATTGAAGTGCAGCAAGCCTGTTGTTTTCTTTTCTTTCACCAGACAATCTGTTTCAAGAAAATAGCCCCGTTTGGCTTGAAGATTGTCTCATGTATGGTAGAAGGCATGAACACTTACCTGCCCTGTTGATGTGAGTGCTAGGGATGACTGGCTACCACACCCAACTTTCTTGATGAACAGCCCAATCAGAGACTCAATGATCTTAGGCTTGTACACTCGGTTGGTATCACCATGGCCAAGTTTGCCTGCAGGAGAGGAGACGGGGGAGGGGGGGAGGGGGGGAGGGGCAGGGGGCATGGGACAGAGAGGAGGGGAAAAGGGAGAGAGAGAGGGGGGGAAGGGGAGAGAGAAAAAAGAGGAAGATTCTCATGAGCTGATTTCCATTATATGCAAATACATTTATGCTATGAGACGTCTCTCCTACAATATGAAATGACTTGAATACTTTATTTTGCATTTCATTATTCCCTCGAAAGTTTACATTCAATTCTTTTTTTTTCAAACAGTCCTCATCACATATACATATATACATTCAAATATGTCTAAATGTAAAATAATGAAGAGCACTTGATGAATCCACAATCTAGTATTGTTAAGAGGGAGTTGATGAAGATGAAGATAGAAAGGCTCACCATTATCGCCTCCACCGAATGACCAGACGGTGCGACTGTCCTGGGACACAGCTATGGTGTGGGAGCTGCCGCAGACCACCTTGCCTACGTTACTGATGTCCTTCACCAGGGTGGGCACATTCCGGCTGTTGCTGTCACCGTGACCTGAGGCAAACAAGATAAAGTGAGCATTTGTTCATCCTATCCCTATGTTGAAGCAAGTAATTGAGGGTATAGAGATTTTCATGAGTTTAAACCACTTTCTCTAGACATTAAAGTAAGCCTGAGTCAGATCAATCTTTTTGTAAACTGGGGCTCGATGGCGTTGCTCCAATCGAGCTCTGGTGCACCGATAAATGATGGACGGGGTGAAGACGAGGACCAATTTTTCCTCTTATGCTACACTGTAATGGTACGTGTACCCCAGCAACATTGCTCGGATCATGTGCAGTGCTCTTGCGGCTCATGCCCAGGTCTCTGACCCGCTGTTCAGCGTGTTACTGCGCATGCCCATTTCACTACAACTCATTTTCAATATAGTGTTTGTGGCGAAGTATAACAATTTAAATGGATCAAATATCACAATACTCCCCCAATATTTATCTTGACAAGATCAAGACCTATTGCTCACTCGCAATCACATCAATATCACCTCTCCGAGCCCGTGATTTGTTCTGTCTCATCGACTCTGCTCGCACTCGTATGTACATACATACACGTACTCGCTGTATACAGTGCGGGCTGTGGTACTGGCCTGATCATGCATGGACTGCATTGACTGCACACGCACCGCACAACTATTACGCCACGCCATGCACAAGTTCCTGCCTTAGCTCCTTGCTCAATCGAGCCAGAGAGAAAGTTAAACCCACTCTGGCTAGATTCTCATCGACAAACCGGTTTCAACAAAACGGCTCCAGGGCTCGAACTTCCATTAAGGCCCGGTTTACAAATCGAATCGACTAAGGCTTTCATTCAAGAGGCCCATCTGTCGCTTGAATTTGAGTGCTTAATACTGAATGCAATGTAGTGTTGTAACACATAGCAATGGATGCATGTTTTCTTTACCGTAAATTTCGGCGTATAAGACGCATGTTTTTATCCTTGAAAATCACGCCAAAGTCCAGGTGCGTCTTATCTGCAGCGTTAGCAAAAGTCGGGTCTTTAAAACCAGTGAATAACCAGCAGACCCAACACGTTTTCACATGTATGGGACACTGTAATGTCTGACAACATTCAACAACAAAATAGACGGCTTTGATAAGACACAATTGACCTACCGGTAATTCGATCTCAATCACAACAACAGCGTAATTACCGGTACTGAGAAAGCACTAGTAGTAGTATTTGTCTGAGACATCTCAAAAGATACCGCTAACGAGAAATCTACGGCTCCCACTGGCAAGCTCCGTTAGATGGGGGCCGCCATTGTTTCTTTGATCTGCGGCGCGCGCGGCGGCCTAGCCTCCGGCTGGTGGCTTAACTCGCGGCGGCTTAACTCGCGGCGGCTTAACTCACGGCGGTCTGATGCTTGCTTCCCATCAAGCAGGCATTGTGAAGTCCGTAACAATACATGTACACATGTACATCAATGCCGATTGTCCAGATTTAATCTGGATCATGATTGGCCAAGATAAGTATCTGTCACAAATGTGTCCATAAGCAATCAATTGTGAGCACTTTTGTATTTTTAATTCATGTTCATGCTGTGTATAAACTAACTTTTCCCATCTTTCTCTTCATACAGATAACAGGATTACAAGTTACCTTCGTCGCTGTTGGGACCAGGCATGATTGTGATCAGCTTATTAATTTATGAAAAACATTGGAATTAATGAGTGCTAACAAACTTACCCGTATTTAATGTGTTTTTCTTTTTCCCATGATGTGATTGTGGAGGTGCAAGGTTCGATTAATAACTGCAAAAACACATGTTAAAATAAATGATAACATAAACAGACACACACACGCACACACACGCACACACACACCCCCACACACACACAGACACACACATGTATCATGACAACAATTATGGCATTAAAGTTACGTGTAATCACACTGAAAATGTGCATGTATTTTCGTGTGTTTGTTTGTGTGCATGTATTAGTAAAATAATCTTGAAATTCTTGAAATGCTGCATCTCCAATGCACTCGACGGTAGCCAGGACGATGTGCTTTGGGAGGACGAGCTCGGCATGGATGTTGAAGAGGAAGAAGACGGCGACAATGACGACGACCTGATGTATCCCGACCTGGACGACAAGCTACGTCAGGTGTTTCTAGAGAGTGGCGATGAGGAGGAGTTCGAAGGGTTTTAAACCTTTTCTCTACCCAAACGGTCTTTTTCAAGACCACACACAATCAAGAAAGAATACCAAGAAGGGTTTCAAACCCTTTATCTACCCAAATGGTCTTTTTCAAGACCACACAATATAATAAAAAGAATACTAAGATCTTTCTTTTCACACCTCTTTCCTGCTTCTCATTTCTCTCTTCATTAATTTCTGTTTAATTTGAAACATATATTCAAGATCTCTCTGTTCATACCTCTTTCCCGCTTCTCATTTCTCTCACTTTTCCCGTTATAATAATATAATCAAGAAAGAAGAAACAGACGATCATTTTAAATATAAGACCACACAATATAAAAAAAAGAATACTAAGATCTTTCTTTTCACACCTCTTTCCTGCTTCTCATTTCTCTCTTCATTAATTTCAGTTTAATTTGAAACATATATTCAAGATCTCTCTGTTCATACCTCTTTCCCGCTTCTCATTTCTCTCACTTTTCCCGTTATAATAATATAATCAAGAAAGAAGAAACAGACGATCATTTTAAATATATCTCTCTAGTCATTTTTATTTCGATTAAACTTGAACTTAATATCCCGTGTTTGCCTTGCTTTGAGACCCTGGAAAAGAGGAAGAAAAAAAAAGAAGTTATTATTGCAGATAGAATCTGTATACATCGCAAACTGGAAAATAAATAGTTTCAGTAGATGCCGTCTGGCTACGGTTAGATTATCGAACGTTGAGGGCGTAGACACACGTGTTTCGCCTCGTGCGTGGTGCG
Source organism: Arbacia lixula (assembly GCA_963669155.1). Lineage (NCBI taxonomy): Eukaryota > Metazoa > Echinodermata > Echinoidea > Arbacioida > Arbaciidae > Arbacia > Arbacia lixula. The sequence goes on from OZ022578.1 coordinate 8,796,187, forward strand.
TGATGCTAGCTATGCTACCCCAGCCCGCGTGCAGCATGTACCGGTACGCAAATACACGCACACCAATGAGTGCGGCCGCGGCAGCTTTGCGCTAGAATATCAACATTGGCGTCGAACGATGGATTGCAAAATTGACATTCATGTCTACGCATATCGCAGCGGAGTTTCTTTACAGATCCACGCAGTGAACTAGCGATTTTCTAGCGCGAGTAAGGGAGTGCTCTGAACAGGGATTATCTTAGAAGTGAATAGCCTTCCCGAGGCTTGCGCGATGAAGCGTAGGGAGAAATGATTGTTTGTCTCATATGTTGAGTTGGACCCCGCAGTCTGCCACGCGCACAGGTACTACTAGCACATAAACATCTTAACACATGTTCAGATTTTTATGAATGGGAATCCAGACTGCGGTGCTGCGATCCCATTCAGGTATTTTCATTTTTTTTTTTTTTCAAATTGCGTGCTCAAAGTCGGGGTGCGTCTTATCTACCGTTGCGTCTTGTACGCCGAAATTTACGGTAAGTCTTGTCGTGTGTGTATACTAGGGCAGTGAGTAGCAGACACAAAGCGTAAAAGAGCAATGTATGGAAGTTGCAAGGATGTCAACCGCGAATAATATCTGTACGTAAAAATATCGGCCCACACAATACTGCCCTACTCTGACAAAAGGTAGTGACAAATCACACAAATTTGGGTTATTGGTACTTGTGGAATGAACCAGCATTTCCTACATACAGATAAAATCTGGACAAGCAATATTCATCTTGCTGCGAGATATTTAATGGACCATGATGTGGTGTTGCACTGATGCCACTGGAAGTGACAGGTACATTTTGCTCATTCACAAGAGAAGTCTCTTGTCAAAGTAGAGTAAAAAAAGTGTGAGAGAGAAAAAGGAGAGGACACAAGACTCACCTAGCCTTCCATAGTCGCCTTCCCCCCATGAGTACAGCTGTCCGTCATCCGTGACGCAGGCGCTGTGCCTGTAGCCGGCGGAGATGCACACCACCACCTTGCCGCTGAGGACCCCACCCACCAGCTTGGGGTACTTCTGGGTGAGGGTGTTGCCATGGCCCAGCTTGCCGTAGTCCCCATCACCCCAGCTGAACACCTGGCCCTCCGACGTCAATGCTAGGGTATGGCCATCAGAACCCTAGAATACAGAGGCAGAAACAAATTAATGCAAGACAAATTCACAAGTGGAATCACAGCATTGTGTACTTTATTTACTTTTTTTGTGTGCGCAAAATTAGACGTGATGGACTGTTTCACGAGTGACTACATTTGTAAAGAACTGAAGAGACTTGATAATCACTCTTTTTGCAGTCATACACAATGTATACTCTCTGATTTTAAAAAGAAAGAACAATTAAACTCATATTTCGATGAGAATAATCATATGATATTTCATCACTGATATGGTACAAAATACAATATTATCATACAGAATGGCAGCTCTGCCTCCCAGTGTAGCATACCTTGGAGGACGATATTCTGGTGATAATGCTGTTGTCAAAGTTGAGTTTCTTGAGCTGGGTCTGATTGTTGGAGTCTCCGAGCCCTAGCCGCCCGTAGCTCCCCTTGCCGCACGCACGCACCGAGCCATCCGGGGAGATCACAAACGTGCAGTACTGCCCCGCCTCAATCTGGAACACACAAGTTTGGAATAAGCATTGCAGGCATCAATTTCAACATGCACTTAGCCTGGCTTCCAGGCTGTTGGGCATTTCCCATCCAAACAACATTATTCATTAAATGGGTCTGGCTGAAATAGACTAAGCATTCTAAATTCTTTCTATGGCTTAAGAGGAGAAGGACTCTGCAAGCTTTGGAGGAAAGATCTTCTCTTAGCTGACTGACCTAGCTTTAACCCTTAAAGTGTCAATGACGCATTTTTGTAGAAGTCATCCACAAAAATCCTATAGAGCAGCATTCTGTCTGGCACATACGGGCTTAACTCCTTACGTGGTTTGTTTGCACATTTGCACAATCGGCATGGCGGCATGCATGCAAATGTGCATAGATCCACACAAGTCTATTCTATGTTCTAATGCACAAGTCGATGGTAGAAGAAACTAAATAATTAAACAATTACAAACTTTGCACAGATCCATATGTCTATTTCATGTTCTAATGCATGAGTTGGAAGTAGAAGAAAATCAATAAGTTAACAATGGAGAGTATCAACTAGAGTGACCACCATGGAAAAAAAGGATTATTGTCTCTAAAGTGGTAATTTCCTGCTTATTTTGAGTGAGCCCTTATTCAATGAGTGAGCCCTTATTCATTGAGTAATCCCCCTCTTTACAAACTCATGTTTGCTTCCCTTTTGTTTGAACAAGAATGGTGTTTCTGATTTCAATAGAATGCTTATATCATGACATAAACAACTTTCTTGCAACTGGAACACATAAATCGTTGATAAAGTTTAAGTTTTCTATACAAGTAGTGCTATGTAACATCATTGTTAGAGTGGTTAATCATTCCAAAACTTGAAAAAGAATTAATAGTTTAGAAAGAGCACTCATCTTCCTCTAACTTACAGCATAACATTTTCCGAAATAACAACCACGTGCAAACTCATAGCCAATGACATGCAACACAATGTCGTCAGACCAGGTGAAAATTACACCCTCCAAATCAATGCGCCACAGAGGGGTGTGCGGCCTGCGGTTTAGAGAGTTTTAATAACTGACCTGCTGGCTTTGAGCGAAGGAGCCAGCCAGCTTAGGGAGGAGTATCTTCTCCTGGCTGCCCTCTGCCAGCTGATGGCTGCTGTTGCTGCCCCACACAAAGACCTCGCTGTTCTCAGACACCACTAGGCTGTTGGGTTTCTTGTCGTCAGGGCTGATGCATGTCCGTGCATACTCGGTGGCCAGCCTCGCCACCTGCCAAGAGAAACCACAGCAAGAGCTTGGATTGTAACACATCACTACCCTCTCCCTCTATTTCTATTTCATCTTCTTCATTTTTAGTTTAAGCACCAAAATCTGAAGTTGCTCAAACATTGCACAATGGACACAAAAAACGAGGCCTTTGTTGACAGTCGATTGCTATGGTATCTTATCTATCTCTAAATCTAAGTTTATCACAATTTTTTTATATACACATGAACACGTGCTCCACATGGCTTGCAGCCTCTTCAATTTTTGACATGTTATTTGTGCGTGGTTTCTTACCATTTGTGCAGTTTATTTATCTGTAAGTTTCACTGAATCCGCTCTTTAGCCTGGATTTGTACCGAAGTCTCTGCTTCCTGCAATATTTTTCATATCTACATGTGACTTTTTGACCACATGGTCATCTGATTCCTGTATACTGTCCCACGTACTTATTTTTGTGTCGGCTGCTGCAGTTCAGTTCTTCATTCTTCATTGTTGGGAATTCTTCATCGACACTATGGCTAATGTTAACAAATTCAGCAATTTAGAGGATGAAATGGATGCAGATGTGACATTCAAGATAAACGATGCTGTGGAAGGAGCTATGCAGCTCATTCCTGACCGTGAGGGTGGCAATCGTCAGCTCATTGGCGATATTGTCAAGGCGGTGGTTGCAGCCCTCATGCCCATGGTGCAATCACTAAGTGCACAAATTCAGTCAAGTCCGCAGGTTTCAGTAGAGAAAGTGCAGACTGTGGTGCAGAAGCACGACAACCGGCTCGATGAGATTGAGCAGTACTCTCGGAGGGACAATGTTGTTTTGCGGGGAGTGGCTGAGGATGCCGGGGAATCCACCAACCAGAGGGTGATGGAGATTGCGGCGGCAGCAGGAGTGACCGTGACTGAGGCTGACATCAGCACCAGTCATCGAGTAGGGAGGCCTCAACCCAACAAGACGAGGCCTATCATTGCTCGATTTGTGCGACGTGATCTACGCACAGATCTGCTGCGCAATAAGAGGAAATTAAAAGACACTTCTTCGAAGGATGTCATGGTGGGTGAGCATCTGTCTCCAGGGCGAGCTAAGCTTTTGCAAATCGTGAAGCAAGATGAGAACACTGAGAAGGTTTGGACAATTGATGGGAGGATCAATTGTACTCTGAAGAATGACCCTCAAAGGAAGAAATTTGTGATTTCTTCCCCAGAGGACCTGTTTCGGCAGTTGGGCTGGAAGGAGGACAAGCTGAAGCAGTCTGGTTTGTTTGTGGACATTCGAGCATAGGACATATCCGACCCTCCCTCATCATGTGACCCAGTACCTCAATCTATTCTGTCTATTATTAGTCTCAATGTTAATGGTTTAAACAGCAAACTAAATGACAACCTCCTGGATTTGTACCTCAGTAATTATGATATCATATGTCTATCTGAAACTAAAACAGATAACGTAGATTTAATGCAAACTTCTCTTCATGACTACAAATCTTTTACAAAACTCAAAAGTACTCACCATTCTGGAAAGTATGGTGGCTTCCATGGATTGTGTATTTTGTTAAAAAATGAAATTTTTGAATCTTCAGAGAGAATTCATGGAACAAACTCGGACTCGGTCATTTGGGTTAAAGTTACATGTCGTAAACTTGGCTTTGACTTTATTTTAGCAGCAGTATATATTCCATGTGAAGGATCAGTTCATTACTCCAGGCAAGTGTTTGATAATTTGATTCAGGATGTAGTAGATATTCGTAGCAGATTTGATATGCCTTTTTGTCTTGTTGGTGATTTTAATGCCAGAACAGGAGTCTTGGATGATTTTATAGAAGTTGATGAGTTTTTAACAGGCTTTACTGACTTGACTAGTGATGATAATGTTGATGTCCGTTCTGCATTGCAAGAAAGTGGACATTTTACACGACGATGTAATTTGGATAGTCAGGTAAATAATAATGGGAAACAACTTATTGATATTTGTCAAAGTTTTGACTTTAAAGTTGTGAATGGTAGATTTGGAGAGGATAAAAATATAGGTCAATTAACTTGTTTTAACAAAAATGGTGGTTGTAGCACAGTCGACTATGCATTAGTTTCTTACACACTTTTTGATCACATTTGTGGGTTTGAAGTTGATACCTTCGATAAATGTTTCTCAGATGTACATTGCCCTATAATACTTTCATTAGGTAGTACCTTACCATGTCCATCCAAGGATGAGACAGCGTATGATAGCGCTACTGGTTCTATTACAGCTGTCAACGTTAGACCAGGTCACTTAGCATTTAGGTGGTCTCAAGATAAGGCTGAAGAATATATGCTTAATGTTGGAACATCTCTTACTGATTTATCCGAGAGTCTAAATTGTCTCAAAAAGGATGTCAATATTGGAAGTGTTGATGTTTTTTGTTCAAAACTCTGTACAGTTTTTGTTAAAGCTGCAACTGACGCAGGTGTGAGTTCTTGGATTGATCCTTGCCAGACTGCTCACAAAAAGTGTGAAACAAACCAACCTTGGTTTGACCATGAGTGCCAAATTGCCAGAAGGAAATATTTTACAATAAAAAATAGACTTAAGGGTAAGGAGCATGCAGGTCCAGACTCTGATGTCAGTCTTGACGTGGAAAGGAAGACTTACAAAAAGTTGTTGAGACATAAGAGGAGATTATTTATAACAACATTAAATGAAAACTTACGTTCTTTGAAGAAAAATAATCCCTCAGAATATTGGTCAATATTAAAGAAAGGTGAAAGAAAAGCTCCTATTAGCGATAAAATTCCATTAAATGTATTTGTGGATCATTTTAAACTCCTAGGGAATACAGATAATGTTCCAGTCTTAGAGAGCTCAAAGAATGAATTGCACTTTCAGCCTGTTTCAAACAGTCCTGATTATGACAATGACATTCTGAATATTCCAATTACTGTGGAAGAAACCTTGTTGATCATTAAGAAATTGAAAAATGGTAAGGCATCTGGTATTGATTTAATGAGGAATGAATTTCTGAAAAATTGTCCATCCTCTGTCATGCACATTATTGTTTCTTTGTTTAATGCTGTACTAGATAGTGGTGTTATCCCTACTGACTGGTGTGTTGGAATCATTATTCCAATATTTAAGAATAAGGGTGATGTTAAAAACCCTGACAACTATAGAGGTATAACCTTGTTAAGCTGTTTGGGGAAGTTGTTCACCTCAATTCTTAACCATAGAATTACTGGATATCTAGAAAGAAATTCCACAATTGGTGAGGAACAAGCTGGTTTCCGTTCAGGTTACTCAACAACTGATCATGTATTTTCACTGAAATGTATAATTGATATTTATCTACAGCAAAAAAAGCGTTTATATTGTGCATTCATTGACTACAAAAAAGCTTTTGATTTGATTGATAGATCCTCCTTATGGTTGAAAATGTTGAAATCAGGTGTAAATGGAAAAGTTTTCACTGTTATCAAAAACATATATGGCTATGCCAAATCTTGCGTAAGCGTAAAGGGAAAACTTTCAGACTACTTTTCATGCAATGTAGGGGTACGGCAAGGAGAAAATCTGTCTCCGCTTTTATTTGCGTTGTTTTTAAACGATTTTGATAAACACATTGGCAGATTGTATAGCGGTCTCCATTCGTTATCTGCCTTGGTAGATTCACATGTAAGCGAAGATGAAGTAGAGGCTTTTTCTAGATTATTCTGCTTATTATATGCCGATGACACCCTCATTTTCGCTGAAAGTCCAGAGGAGCTTCAAATAGCATTGCACGGAGTTGAGGAGTACTGCTCGAAATGGCATCTTCAAGTTAATACTAGTAAAACAAAAATTGTAATTTTCTCTCGAGGAAAAGTGAGGAAGGTACAATCATTCATATTTAATGGTGAAGAGTTGGAGATTGTTTATGATTTTGTTTATTTAGGAGTGAAATTCAACTACAATGGCAGCTTCAAGAAGGCCATCACAAAGCAAGTGATTCAGGCTCAAAAGGCTTTATTTAGTATGCTAGTTAAAGCAAAGAGATTGCAGTTATCTATAGATACTCAATGTGAATTATTTGATCGTATGGTGCTACCGATTTTGTTGTATGGAAGCGAGGTCTGGGGATACGAAAATATAAGTCAAATTGAAGTATTTCACAGAAAGTTTTTAAGAACTATTCTACATGTTAATAAATGCACTCCCGACTGCATGGTTTATGGTGAAACTGGTCGATGTGTAATACTAAACCATGTCAAATGCAGAATGGTTGGGTTTTGGTTAAGGATCATCAAAGGGGAACAAACTAAGCACTCATTTTTACTTTACCGCCTTTCAAAATGTTTGAGCCAAAATGGAGACTTGAATTCAGCATCAAATTGGTTACGCTATGTTGAAGATATATTGAACAATGCAGGATTTTCTAATGTGTGGTCATCTCAGAGTCATGGATTTAAATCTGAATGGGTACTGAAAGCATTGAAATTGAGACTAGCTGATATCTTTAAACAGGACTGGAAAGCTACAATATGGAGTAACCGATTATGTTCAAATTATAGAATGTTTAAAGGCCTATTGGAACTGGAAAAATATCTGATGTTTCTTAATAGTAAAGATGCTACTACTTTGTGTAAATTCAGATGTAGATCACACAGTTTACCTGTAAATAATAATAGGTTTGACTCAGACATGTCGCAGGATGATATATGCACACTCTGCTTGTCAGATACAGGGGATGAATTCCATTATATATTTGTTTGTCCTTTCTTTTTGGAAGAGAGAAAGTTATATTTACAGAAATCAGTATTACGTAGTCGTAGACCTAGCTCTATAGAAATGGAGAAACTTTTTAACATGCGAGACTCTTGCCAGTTGAGGAAACTTGTAAAATTTATTAACATAATCATGAATCATTTTAGTCATGAACCAAAAAGAAGTGATTTTGTTGATGTTACTGTTCAGCGTCACGAACATGTAGTTACACGTAGTGGTAGAATTGTAAGAAATCCTGTGCGCTTGGTGTTGTAAATACTGAAGAAGTTATGTACTCTATTTACTTTATGTATTTGTATGTATTCATGTTATTGTATATCATTGTAAATATGTTGAACTCTCATACCCCGAGAGGGGGTCGATAGAGTTAATAAAATCTTATCTTATCTTATCAATTACATTCATTACATATTTAATATCAATAATGTAATGGGTACAATTCAAGTCTAGTGATATTTGTTTTCAAGTAGTTCCTATCTAATGACAGTTTATCAAGCCTGGTCGCTAGATACAACTCAAGCTATCCAGAAAACAAATGTACATATTTGAGAGGTATGAAGTGGTGGTTATTATTACGGGCCGTAATCAAGATTAAACATGTTATTTACCAGGCCTAGATTCCATTGAAGTTTAAGGATGTTATCATTTTGAGATTATTTCTCCTTGGTATCTTGTAATAAGAATAGAACCCCTCATCAGGACAACATGGCACTCCATCTAGTATGGTCCTGTACATGTAGTTGTTACCACTACTTCCCCCTTACATTTAGGATAGCACATCACATTTGATTCCCACTTACTTCCTCCATAAGGCAGAGTGCTGCCTGGTAAAGGGGACACAATCCTTGGGTGTTCTGCATTTCAGCAAGCACAGAACCCCGCTCTGCCGAAGCACCCTGTAGGAAGATCAACATGGGGTAGGAAGTCTCATTAGCACAAAGGAAACATTTTGTCAACAGCTACAAAGGGGACTACTCAGGGTAATGCTTAATCCCACTTGAGCTTTCAATGAGAGCTGCACAAGGAATTACCCCTTCTTTTTTTTACCAGATAACTGTTAAAAAGAAATACTGTACATATATTTTCCAATAAACGTTTTTACCATGACTGAATGATGACCAAGGTCTTAAAAACTAACTAATTATTAATTTGATTACACTGTGTTCACCTCACACACAGCATGTGAACAGACAGTAGATTAGAATAACATATGTTTTAAGGTGAATCATACAGGATTTGTAGAAAAATAGTCTTGCATATAGCAGTTATCAAGCGATATCACCTTGCGATACCGATATCTGATAGATTACTCTTGGGACGTATACTTCCGGTAAGAGTTTCGCACAAATTAAATTCACGCAATAACTCACAGAATCTGTTATTTCGACCCTCATAAACCTCGTAATATTAATGAAAGGGTTGTTACATGGACGAAGGACTTGAAAAAAATACCACCAATCACTCTCGGCCATGTTTTTGTCTACCTCAACATTGATTGTGGATGGACTAATGAAAGAATGAAAAGAGACAAGCAAGACAATGGCTATAGAATTTTCATGGACCGGAAGTTAATATCCCAAGAAACAAAGGTAAAAAAATTAGAGCGCCACACACGTTCAGATTCGAAGAGCTATATGCGATAGGAAGAATTTGTATGTACCAAGTAAACTTTCAAGGACTACATATCATAAAACAAATGATAACTGTAAAAGACAAGATGTGTGCACTTACAGTGGCTTTCCTCATCTGTCCTATCACAGACATGAAGTAGTCGTAGGAGATGCAGCCATTCTGCTCTGGGCCGAGGGGGCCAGTCAGGGTACCCTGTGTGGCTGCAGCAGTAGACGCACCAACTGCCATCTCCACCCAGTCCAAGAAGTGCTGCAGAGACCCTCTCTGACTGGCTAGGCCCAGCACCAGCTCGCAGGCCACCCGCTTCCCCGCTAGGTCAGCGCCTGAGGTGGGCATCGTGACAGACTTGAGGAATGATGTGACCTGCTTCAGACACTCCGTCCCCAGCGGTGGGATCTTGCTTTCGTTGGCCAGGGACAGCGGCGGCAAGGACACCAGGACCTCCCTGGCCGTCTGCAGGACGTCGTTACAGATGTGTGGTGCCCCCGATGGCGGGGGCTGCATCCAGTTCTGCCGCAGGAGGGCAAAGAGCAGACTGAGGCTGGTCCTGACCCCCATCTCAATGAGTGCGTCGGTTCCAAACCGAGCCCACTGCCCAGACGACTTCTCCTCCACCGTGCGGGATTGTGCCTGCTGCAGCTTCTGCTGCTGCTTGACCTTCTCAAAGTCATGGAACTTGTTGGAGACGGCGTGGAAGATGCGTCTCAGCACCAGGAGCCGCTTGCGAAGTGTGGCGGAGAACGGAGAGTCGGAGCAGATGGCCCTGGCTAGCCCCAGCTGGGTGCCCAGCAGCAGCTCCAGGAAGTGCTCCTGCTCCTCGGTGGAGGCTGGTTCCCGCTCCAAGTCGGGTAGCTGTGGGCCCTGCAGGGGCAGCGAGTGACGGGGTGCCCCCAGCACCTCCTTATTGGTGGTGAGGCGGGTGTACAGCTCCAGCACACCCTCCCTGCTAGCCACCTTGGCCCAGTCCTCGGCCACCCATGAGGCATTCATGTGCTCCATCCATTTTAGCTTCACTGGGAGGTTGGTGGCCATGGCGGTCAATGAGTGATTGCTATTGGCCTACTGACCAGCCAACCTGGAGAAAACATGGACATGTATGAGTCAACTACATTATCACAATCATCAACCATGTAAGGTTTGCTACATAAATACTATTTACAATTTGCAACACAAATCTATACTTAAGTTTTTAATATCAATTTTAGCCATACATCCAGCAGTAGTAAGGATAGCATACTCTATGGGATAAACCTGAATTTGGGGGGTCTAGATTAAATTCAGACAGGGTGTCCCTTATGCAGGAAAAAAACATGTGTACAAACCAAGAAAAAAGGGAGAAGATACTATGTCACAATTCCCTCCCAAAATTAGAGGGGGAAAATGACTAAGCGAAATTATAGCGAATGCTAGACTTTGAGGGTTTGGGTGGGTCATCTGAAAACTAAAGCCTCGGCACTGGAGACCGCTGATGCTATGGTCCGCAGCATTCGATGGGAGCATGCCCAAATTGTGAGTGGACAGGGACAATACAATTAGGACAACTTTGACTGTAGAGTAAAGCACAGTGTTACTTTGACTGTAGAGCACAGTGTAACTTTGACTGTAGAGTAAATCACAAAGTAGCTTTGACTGTAGAGTAAAGCAGTTTAGCTTTGACTGCAGAGTTAAGCACAGTGTAACTTGACTGTAGAGTAAAGCACAGTGTAACTTTGACTGTAGAGTAAAGCAGTGTAGCTTAACATTGACTGTACAGTAAAGCACAATGTAACTTTGACTGTAGAGTAAAGCAGTGTAACTTAACATTGACTGTACAGTAAAGCACAATGTAACTTTGACTGTATAGTAAAGCAGTGTAGCTTTGACTACAGAGTAAAGCACAGTGTACCATTGACTGCAGACTAAAGCTCAGTGTTACTCAGACAGGAATAACCGTCTTTAATCAAAATTACATTTTTGGACATACCCCCAAATAGAGACGGTAATACACACAACACGCAACTCAGCGAAGCAAAAAAAAAACATTACCACGAATAGTTCAGTGCGCTATGCTACTGAAAAAGCCAGTAGTAGAAAGTCTATGGGAAAACGGATTTTGGGACTATCATAGATATTTCGTCTCAAATTCTTACATCTTTCAAGCTATGATGCAACAAATCTACTTCAATCAAAATTAGCTCTAAACTATATATTTGTAAATTCTAGGACTAAAATTCCCCTGAAATATATAAAAAGGTGAAAAATTAAAGACTTACTTTCTGCCGATCAATGTTTGTCAAAGACATTTTTAATCTGCTCGAGTCTGAAATAAATTTGACCAATCAGACTGTTCGACAGGTTGTTGGCTAAGAAATATTTGAATTGTCGCGTGTTTCGACACAAAAATAGTACACGGCAAACAAGCAAGAAAAAACGGGGCGCATTGCATCAAATTACTTATTCATATGCAATAGCATTAGCGTTTTCAAATTCAAAATGGCGACCTGCATCAAACGAATGAACAACGAAACGGACCTTGTCCAAATTTCTGGTCTATAGATTATCATTAAGACACAAAAGATTTTTAGTGAACTGGGGTGGTATTCTGAACATCGTTTTATCTCTGTTTTAACTTTCTGTTTTATCTCTGTTGTAAGTCAGTGAGTTACAACAGCGCTAAAACAGTTGTTAAACGGTATTCTGAACACCGTTTTTAACGGTGTTGTAAGTCAGGAAAACCACGCCCACCGTCACAACTATAACCAATAAGAAATGTTGTTAGAGGTAGCATATAAGAAGTTTTAACCAATCTGATTGCTCCCTTGGGCAAAAGTGCGCGAAACGCGCCTTGCTTTAATATGCGCGTTTTAGCGCTTTATTTTGCGCTTAATATATTGCATTGGATTTTTTTTTTTGCTTGTGTTAATGCTGTGTGCATGCTATGCGAGAGAGTTAAAAAAACACACAATTTGCTGAAGATAGTCATGGAAAAGGTTCGAAGAGGTGTGAATTTTCTCGCAGAAGAGGTTAAGCGATTAGTTGTTGAAGTTGTAGCGATAAAGATTGCCGCCACGACATAACTATACAAAGTTAAAACACCATCCAACCTGTTTTATCTCACAGGCATATATTTGCACATGGGCAGAGTTACAACAGAAGATAAAACAGTCGTCAGAATACCGTGTGACAGATATGGTTGTACTGTTTGCGCCAAAAGTTACGAGCGTACGCACAAACTATGACAATGGCAAGCGCGGGCAAAGGGAGAGATATAAAACAAACGTTAAAACAGAGTTAAAACAATAGTTACTACAGAGATAAAACGGTGTTCAGAATACCGATTAGCCTAGTTACAACAGACTTAAAACAGAGATAAAACGGTCTCAGAATACCACCCCTGGCTTTCTGGGGTAATTTTGATTTTGAATAAGACATTTAGCAGTAACAAAAATAGTTTGTTTTGATTTTCAAATCCCTCTGTCTGGCTTTCACTCCAACCTCCCTGTCCCTGGCCTAACTCTAGATCTATCTTTAAAGACTACATGTAGTAATAACTTATATTATGAGTACTTTCTCAGTCCATGCAGACTCAGAAAACAGTCGAGTTGGTCAAGACAAGTATCATCCTTATTGCTAGCGCCAATTCCAAGTGAGTCGTCACCGACATTCAAATGGAATTGACTGTGACTTGACTAGCTAGCCTCCTTAAGTCTTTCCAAATCAGCCTCAAGGTGAGGCGTGGCCCGAATGATGAAGGGGTCCGTAGCCGTTGGGGCAGGGGGCGCCGGTGTCGTGGGCGCCGGCGGGTAGCCGAAGACTGCTGCGGCTGTCGGGCGCCGAACCCTGCCGAAGCCGAAGCGAAGGCAAAGCAAATATTGCTCTAAGTCAACTAAATTGTATATGCTGTCTACTTTAAGTCATAACATCATGCCACAATATCTCGTTATCTTCTTGTATACTTACTTAGATCGACATAGAGCAGCCTGGGACATTACAAAACTGATTTCACTTTATAAAGTTGTCAGCAAATTTCACAACTTAATACTGTAGTCATAATCAAGACCGCCTACCTGCCGGTTCGGTCATATTATTCTACACACAATTACTCGAGGCAACTCGGCTCGAAACGATTATGTCCTAAATATTGCGCCCTCAACACTGGAAAGCTCGATTCCGACATACTTTATTAATTACAGCATAAACATACTATAAGTTCTATGCCGAAGAAAATGTCCAGTTATTTTAAGGGCATCTTCGGTGGGCATAACAGTATCAGCAAACAAAAATAAACAAAGTTTCCAAATAAAACACATCAGCTGCACGCAAACGAAAAACACTGTTAAAGGGATAATACCTTAAGATAAGTTGGTTTCAATGAAAGCAGAAACATGAAATAAACATATTAGTGAAAGTTAGTTTGACGAAAATTGGTTAAAAGATTACAAAGTTTTTACTGATTTAATTTTTTGATTTTGTGACGTCACATGCGAGGTGCTCTCCCATATGTTGCGTACTTCTTTTTCCATATTTTTTTTCTGTTCTTTGATGAAGGAATACATTCTTTTGAAAGCGACACGTATGTGCAAACATGTTTCTAATGATATATCAAACGCACAGGTGAAAATAGAATATCCTTTTGAGAAAATGACCATTTTCGAAAAAAAAATGTGCACAACATGTGGGAGAGCACCTTAATTGCACTTGACGTCACAAAATCAAAACTTTAAATTCAATTTCTTTTCCTTTGACCGATTTTCGTCAAACCTTCACTAATGTTTCTTTAATGTGGTCTCCTCTTATAAAACCAAAATGATTTCAGGGTGAACTATCCCTTTAATGATATGCGTAGCTTAGATAACATTCACAATGATAATCCACAAAATGTTGGAAAGCGATGAAATTAAGCAATTTTTTTAAATAATACATTGTTTCAATGATTTCTCATTCTTTTTCAAGAAAGCAGAGTACACGTTGCCATATGACTTTGCCCATGACTCTTTTCTAGAGACAATAATGGGCAACTAAATATATTTCTTTATCAAGTTGACATTAGTACAATGTTGTCGCCGAGCATGGGACACCAAAGCATTGTCATCATTGTGAAATGTGTTTGACATCTATGAAGGGGTGGTCAAATAAAAATGTGGAAAACTGCTGATTCAAAACAGTGCCTCATCATCTGAATTAATGTTTCTATAGCTACACAACATCTCAAAGGGATTGGCATAGGGAAAAGGAAAGGGAAGAAAGGGAAGGAGCCGCAGTTTTAAACCGCGGTATCTTTTGTCCAGTTCAGCATGAAACACGATGGTTTATCCTGAAAAGCATCATGGTCCAGTTTAGCATGAATCATGCTAAACTGGACAAAATATGCCGCGGTTTAAAACTTGCGGCTCCTTCCCTTTCCCTTTCCCTATGCAAGTTCCTTTGAGCTGAAAGTGTATATAGGTTGTGGGCTTGGTGAAATGAAAATGTGGAAAACTGAAATTTTAAAACAGTGCTTCACATTCTGAATAAAAAGCTACAGCATAACAAATCTAAATAGGCCTATCTGCGATTTGTGCAATATTTATTTTTTGGGTGTTATGTACTCATGATCATGTCACATTCCTCTTTTTTCTGTTTTCTGTTTGTTTGTTTTTACAAAGTTACATCCCTTGATTTTATGATTTCATTTATGACTTCATTTCAGTTGAAACTGATTTTAATCATTTTTCAAAAGTTTCAAGTTTTTTAACACCTAGTATAAATGGTAACCCCAAAACTTGTTCGACGAGCAACCACTAATACATTCAAAGTGCATTTCACCCATTAAATCTGAATATAGATGAATGGTGTCACTACGCAGTTCGAGGGAAAGTAAGTGTTGTGTTTAATCGGATGGGTCTGTTTCTTCACGACAGCATGGTCTTATCATGGATGGACTGCGCTTGGATAGACTTCCTTTGATCTATGATGACCACCGCCTCATAAGAATTCAAGTTATTCAGGTGTTTCAAACCATACGCTGTATTTCTAATTAGGCAGTGCCTTCCTCAGAATAACAAAAGAAAATCTGGTTTGTTATGTCAACCGTTCAGCCTTCGCTGGTAGCTCATCTTATTACACACAATGGAAATTAGATTGGGGGTGGGCGAAGGGAAATTTTGATAAAATTGTAGAAAGAATTTGGTCCGTAACTTTTTCGGACATCTCCCCACATGAAATCGAGGTTTCCATGCCAACACTCAATAAACGATTTACAAGATATTATATGATTGCCCAATGTGCGATATGGAGGCATTTCTCTGACATGTTTTCGACAGTATACTCGATTCTTCCAGAAAAAAACACACACACACACAAAGCAACAATATAATCTGAAATTCACATAATCGTATCATACAATGTTCTACTACTGCACATGCACTTCAGTACATGAAGTGGCTCTGAAATCTGCGCATGCAGAATATAATGTTCCTCTAAATGCATCCGAAATTTGTCTTGCATATTTAGCGGCGGACCTCCCTCGACCAAAGAACCAAACGCGTCAAATATTCTAGTGCTATCAATGAACGCAACTGGTGTTGGAATAAAATACTCTTCGTACCGACTCCAGTTCTAACACCTTCCTGACGACAGGCAGTACTAGTGTGCTCATAACTTTTGTCTCCCGTGTGGTTTAGAACTTTGTTCCGCGCACTAGCTAGGTAGCGTGGATCACACTTTCCCAGTTCTAGGCGTGCGACTAGGTGTTTAACAAAAGCTGTTTACACTTTTGAAAATGATACAAAATAAGCCAAGCTCGAATCAAGTTAAAAGTGACACATCATTAAGTCATATGATGTCAAATTGTTTTTCGAAGCACGTTTTCGAGACATTTCATCAATTGCTTTTCTTGTAATAATCTTTGAATATTGAATGAGATATTTACTTTTGGACAGATTTAGACTGTGTATTAGATGATTCAGAAAACATAATGACCATTGTGTATCACACCTGTCATTTCACTAGCAACTACCATCACAGTGTCATTATTAATGCATGATGCTTCTGGTATTGCAAAGACGTTGTTGGTTGACACGTGTAAAATATGCGCAATTGCCATTGTTGTGTTCTGAATTAATTATGTGGTAAGCACACATTTTTAGATCCAGATAAAGTGAAGAATATTTACAGGTCCCGATTATTACTAAAATAATCATTGACAAAATGTCACGAAAACTGCTTCGAAAAAGAGAGGCCCTCTCTGACAGTGTGTCAATTTGAGCATGATTCGAGTTGTAACTTATTTTTAACCAGTTTCAAAAGTGTCAAAAGTGTTTTTTAACACGAAGTAGTAAGCCGTTTTTGTAATGTATTTACAACTTTATTTCTTAGTTCGCAGGAACGACTTAACATTCACCTGTATCCAGTGATTCAGTTTCAATAAAACATTTTGGTAATATACTCACAACTTTTCCCCTAACTGCCTGGAAGTCGCTTATGAACGTTGTCAGCACTTACCATGGATATGTTATGGAAGGATATAAAACAACATTCTTTCTTTAAGCCCATGCGTGGCACCGCCTAAAAAATTATGTGGTCTCAGCATGCGTTTTTCAGGTGTTTTAAAAATAACGAACAGGATTGCCTAGCAACGGTTTCTCAGAGAGAACAAAAGAAATGTAGAGTCTTATTTCGCTTGTCCACTTCTGTTGGATTGCATCAATTTCTCAGCTGCACGCAAATTCACGCAAACTCTGTTAAAGAAAATAAACAGCTTAATATATAAGTTTGATAATGATTGAATCCGACATTTAATTTCCGGAAATCTCCGGAAAGTGAAGAAATTTGTTAATTATGTAAGTAAGAATATTATGTTATATCTCCGTTATGTGTGCATAATTCGACAATTATTAAGTAGAAAAACGAATACAGGATCTTTAGTGGTGTTGCCCTTAACTTTCGTGAAAATTACAAAAAAAATGTATTGATGATAAACACAGCTTCGAGAAACAAAACAGGGAATTAAAGATATTGCTTTCCAAGTTGACGGCAGCAAAATGACGGTGCCGCGCATTCAAAGCATTGCAGTGATTGTGAATGTTTTTGACATTCATTAGCACGCTTTATAGTATCCATACAGATGTTTGAATATATTATGCTTGAGTTGTCCCTCCTTCCTAACACATCCCTGGTTACAATAACGCCGTGCCAATACACACACTGTTCAGCGCCTAACTCAATTATTAGCAAATTGGTTTACATGTACATTCATTGCTTTCACGTGCGGAATCAAGCGGTTTAAGCCTGCGCCTATTACCAATTTATTCTTTAAAAAAAAGTCTACAAACCCGGCCGCAGTCAACTGTTGCGACGACGATCATGCAGAATACGAAGTCGAAGATGGGCTTCCACGACCACATTCATCTCGGCAACTTCTCTCTCGATGAAAATCGCAATTACTTCGATGACCACAGCAGTCGAAGATTCTTCGTTCATCCTGGGTTCAAACCGAAATTCAACCTCCTTGATGGTCTTGCGGACTTTGTCGATCGTGATCGTTCGCATGGCCATGGGACAGACGACGTTGAGATCAAATCACTCGATGGCCTTCTGAGATGGATGCGTGACCATGCAACTGAGCTGGAACGGAAGGGAATCATTAACCTGGAACCAGATGGGGTGAAAAGGTATGACTCACGTTTCTGTTATGTCCTTGGTACCTAGGCTAAGGTCAGGTTGGACTATGCAGCCCTGTCCCAACCTGTCTTTAGGCCTAACTTTAAATTTACATTCGATTGGTTAGTCAAAAAATATAATTATGATCAAGAATGTCTAATAATAGAGCCTGGAATACCATTTTCGTTGTGTAGATCTTCGCACGATTTATGCACGTCATACGTTATGGTGACCCCAACCAGGGAGGTGTTACGAAGGAGTAAAAACTCGAGCATAATATATTCAAACATCTGTATGGGTTCTAAAGCGTGCTCATGAATGCCAAAAGCATTCCATAATCATGACAATGCTTTGATGTTCCATGTGCCGTGCCGACATTTAGCTGATGTCAACTTGAAAAGAAATTTCTTTAATTTCCCATTTGTCTGTAGACGTTTTGTTTTTGACAAATTTGTTTGCAAACTTTAAGGAAGTTAACGGCAGATAATGACAGATCCTTTACTCTGCTTTTGTTTCGAAAAGTATTGAGGAATCATTAAAAATCGGACATATAAGCTATTTTTATTACTTACAAAATTGGCCAATTTCTTCACTTTCCGACAACTTGTGCATCTGGGGGATTCAACCACTCTCAAAATGATATATTAAGCTGTGTATTATCATTAACGGCGTTTGTGTGTGTTTGAGTGAAACAGAGATATTTCACTTGAAAAACTTGTTTATTTGTGTTTGCTGATACCTGTTATGCTCATGGAAGTATTAACAGAACGGGACAAGCGAAATGAGACTGTAAATTTCTTTTGTCCTCTCCGAGAAGCCGTTGCCACACAATCATATTCATAATTGTTCAAACACCTGAACAGCACCTGTTGAGAACACATAACTTTTCAGCGGCTTGGCACATGGGTTCAAAGGAAGAAAGTTGCTTCATATCCTTCCATAACACGTCCCTGCCCCAACCAAGGCTTGTCCGACGTTTGTCCGAGCAGAGAGGTGTAAGGAATGGAGTCAGCACGAAGTGTAATTTATTCCGACAGCAGTCGCGTGCATTGATATCACAATGGAATATTTGACGCGTTTGGCTTTTTGATCGAGGGAGATCCGCCGCCAAACAAGCAAGACAAATGTAGGATGCATTTTGAGGAATATATATTCTGTATGCGCAGAAGATTTCAGAACCACTTCATGAACTGAAGTGCATGTGCAGTAGTATTACATGTTATAAAGATACGATTGTGTGAATTTCAGATTGTATTGTTTCTTCGTTTTTGTGATAAAAGGAGAATACTGTAGAAAACATACCAGAGAAATGCCTCCATATCGCACATTTCCGAATCATATTTCCTTAAAAATATCTTGTAAATCGTTTATTGAATGTTTCATCTTTCATGGAAACAACCTCAATTTCGTGTGCGGAGGTGTCCGAAAAAGTAACAGATCAAATTCTTTCTACATTTTTTTCAAAATTTCCCTTCGCTCACCCCAAAACTAATTCACAGTGCGTGATGTAAAAAGATCAGCTACGAGCTCCCAGCGAAGGCTGAACGGTTGACGTACTTCTCAAAACAGATTTTCTTTTGTTATTCAGAGAAGGCACTACCTAATTAGAAATACAGCTAATTGTTTAAAACACCTGAATGTCTTGAATTTTTATGAGGCGGCGGACCTCATAGATCAAAGCAAGTCTATCCGAGCGCAGTCCATCCATGATAGGTCCATGGTCCGAGTAGCAACAAAGTTCGATAGATCAGTGTGCGTTCAACCATTTGAAACCGAATGACGAAATACAGGTGAATGTTACAACGCGCATAATTTATGCAATGTGAACACATTACGAAAATGGCTTACTTATAACTTTACTTAGACATAAAATGTCAGTTAGACCATGATAATCCATAAAAGACAACTAAGCTCCCGGAGTGTGCCTCATTCATATCAGCGTGTAACTTTAGGATTATTCTCATTGTTGTAAAATTGTAAGGTTAATGATAAACGTCTAACATAGTTAGGTCTAGACTAGGTCTATCTAACGTTATTTAGCTAAATACATCTGGAATAATAGGAATCAAATCTCATCGGAAAGGAAATCTAAGAAATCCAAAATTAAGACGATTTATTCTGAAAGCATGTCAATTTTAACTCTTCAGTTCTCGCGGCACAGCATGTGCTCCATATAAGTAAGAACTGCTGGGCTATTCTTTCGGACTAGCACTGTTCAAACATGCTGAATATAGCTCGGAGAGCGAGTGAGAAGCATGGTGAGAGTGAGAACATGATACAAGTATATGGGAATTTCAGAGTAGGCCTTTGCTTTCGTAGAAGTCAGTTACTTCCATATTCCTTTATTCTTCTTCACCTTCATCTTCCATTTCTTGTACGTCGGCTTTTGCTTCTTCTCCTTTTTTTTTTTTTTTAAATTCATCTTCAATTTCTTCTACTGCTTCTTTTTCTTTTGCTCCTTCTTCTTCTTTTTCTTTTTCTTCTTTTTCTTTTTCTTCTTCTTCTTCTTCTTCTTCTTTTTCTTCTTCTTCTCCTTCTTCTGATTACCATTGTTAAAAAGGTTTCAAAGGACACATTTGTTCAGGGAAACAACTAATGTGGTCGTTATAGGTAGGTGGTCCTTCTAAACGAGTGGTCACTGAATCATATTTTACCGTGGTCTTATTCTTTGTCACTCGTTACCGCCAGCCTCTCCGTGAAGTTTGTGACCAGACGCGGCGCCCTTCATGACCTCTTCAAAGCTGCGCACCTGAACGACCGGTGCGAATGTTACGTAACCCTGTACCGAGGGACTTACTACTTGGAGCAGCTCGACATCCGGGACCAGAGGGTGAACCCCAGAGACCCGGACGGCATCCAGATGTACAGCGGGAAGAAGTTTGCACAGTACTGTACAAGTGGTACGAATCATCGTCTTATTACAAGTAGTAAACATCATTGATGGACTTGTAAAATTGTCTAGATTTCTTCAGTTGTTTCACATGTACATACACAACTTGCATCCATTATTTTAAGCATCACACCACAAAATGGTCGGCTAGATGCTGATGAGAAATGTATGAGAAATAGCGTAGAAGTAGAAGTAATACAAGTATGTAATAGTAGGCATAAACAAAATAATTAGAATAGTGCATCGTATAAGAAGAGGTGTTTCTGGGCCATGTTGCATATAGGTTTTCAATTATTGTAACATACCCTCAATGATAATTACCGTGGCAACATACAATGAGCTCTCATGATTGCACCTGTTGCCATGGTAGTTACCATTGATGGTAAGTTAAAATAATTGAAAACCTATATGCAACATTGGACAGGTATAAAAACGGAAAAACAATCTTTTTGAAATGTCTAAATACAATCTCAGAAATGTTTACGTTCTCCAATGATAAACTTTAAAATGAAATACTCGTTCTTATGACAAGTGCGTCTTCACTTTTAAATCATTCCACCACCTACACGCGTTTGTTGTGCAGCCGACGGCGAGTGGCCTAATGCGACCGCACCGATTGACGACAACCGATCGTACGAGGCGGTGATGGCGACGCGATGCGGTGACGTTCCCGTCCTTTTCAGCGTCGAGGTGCACGCCGAGGTCCGACACAAGCCACAACCGATGAAGAGGAACGGTCCGATGGTCATCCGACGTCATTCTACTCATCACAACTACGTCAATATCAGGACGACTAGGGAGTTTAACGGAGTAACGGATATTCAGCAGAGCAAGGCTTTCTTCAGGTGTCGAAAACTTTTCAATCAGTTTTTTTTCGGAAAAATCATACAAACATTTTTGTTTTCGTCTAATCCATATTCTTTCTATCGTGTTAAAAGAATGTGGAAAAATCATAACCATTGATATATTTGTCGGTGATGAATTCCCTTTCCTCTACCTATTGAGAGTTCAATACTCGATTCGTCATCTATGATCACAAATGTTCACGTGTTTTTTTTTCTTCAAATCAAGTTAGTAATGTACCTCTGAATTTCACCCCGTACTACCGCCGGCAGGAAGAAGTTGTTCCAGTTCTGGTCTCAGAACCACATCGCCGGCATCCCTCGAGTCATCCTCGGCTGGCGGGACGAACAGAGTCACGTGATCACCAGGGTGGAGACCTACGTTACGGAAGACATTCCCAGCATCCCACTGGTAAAGATTGCTTGACGAATTCTAATTGATTCCGATAAGTATGAATTGAATTCAATTTGATTTATTGACATCATCATCGGGATAAAGGATATTTTGTCACAAACAATCACGCTGATTTATAATGATTACATTTCTAGTTTAGATACAATTTCATACATTTCAAGTTTCAAAAGACATCCTTATAAAATCTGTGTGAACATAAATATGTACTTTTATTGTTTAATTCATCACCCACGCGTTGTGATAATTTGTAACTTTTTGCAGTTCCAACAAATAGTAAGATAATGAAAGAAAAATATCAAAGGGAACCTCAGTACCTTAGTTGCTCTTAAGATAAAAAAAAAAAAAAATCTAGTAACTGGGCAAAACACTTTAAGGCAAATCGGACAACTAGCTAATAAGATGGTTATGCATGTTTTATTGATACAAATATTGATATTTTGGAGACAAATTAGCAAGCTCTGCCATGAGGCTGTGATGTCATAAATTTGATTATTTTATCTGCAGTGCACATGGGACCCCGTCAGGTACTACACTATGATGCAAAATCTCTTCGCAGACATTGCTCAACATGTCACCGATGACGACGCCTGGTATGTAAAACCCCGCCCACCCCTCCATACACACACATACACACACACCCCCTTTTCTCATCTTCCTTCTCCAATTTTATGGTAATTTTCCCTTCATCTTCTTTTCCGTTTTGAATGATGATAGCTGGAAATATTAGTTGTTTCCACTCCCCCATTTCTTTCTTTATCTTTTGTTCTGCCTCTCTATTCCCCTTCTCCCTCTTCCTTTTCCATACTTAATGTTTCCTGTCACCTTCGCCCAAATTGTTTTTCCCTTCCACTATGTACACTCCTAGATCTTCTCAACTACTAGTACTTCTCATATTAATTTATCCTCATTCTATTTCCTCTTTCCATTGACCCATATCCTTCTTCGACACCTCGCCTCCACCTGCATCTCCTCCTGCTCCTCCAAGTTCTCCTCCATCGTCCCTCCTTTTCCTCTCTCCACCCCTCCCCCCCCCCCCTCCTCCTCCTCTCTCGTATAACCCCATCTATATAGTGTGGTGTACCATCTCGTGTTGGAGCAAACGGAGCACGCCCCCTACCGAGATATGATGCTGAAGCTGAGCGAGAGACGGTTCAAAGTGGAGGCGAAGAAGACCGACAATCGTTTGAGAATCGTAAAAGACTGGTTCATCCGTGATGTTCTCAAGGCCACAGCAGCCTCATTACCATGACGACATCATCACAAATGATTACACTGGAGTAGGCTCCATTTGTCAATCATGACGGACATAACAATCCATAATTGAGTGAACATGTATCCCACGATCATGAAGATGTTATGTGATATTTCAATTTTGTGCAAAGAAGGGTGTAGCTTAATCTTATGGAGCAGGATAACAATTGTCATTGTGGTTCTTAATTGTATCATCCTCTCTGTGTTCAATTAAAATATAAATTGATGCCTCTTCTACATATCACTCCTACTATCTCCTCCTACCCCTACCCCCTCTCCCTCAAATATTTTCTTTCTTTCAGACGTCTGCATAAGACCTGCTTCATCCTTCCAATACCCATACCTGGAATTGCTTTGATAACATGATGATAAAATACTTTCCAAGTCCAAGCATATCAAGAACACTCAACCAATCTCAACTTGCCCTCTTAATACACAGTATAATTTTGACATCAAAATGTACGTTTGGGTGTGTTTTTTCGCACACACACACACAAAAAAAAAAGTTATACAAACAGCTGAATGCTACATGCGTCTTTATATTAAAGTATTTTCTTTTGTGGTCAAACAGCTAACCTTTAACATGTGTAACGAGCAGATCGAAAGAAAAATTGTACGATTATGTCACTTTCCGTTTGAATGGTTTCAAATTACAATACACAGTAAACGTTGTTTGACTTGTTGGAATGTTTTATTGATATGTACAGTTTCCTCGTGATTAATGCAGTTCATTAGATCAGTTTTCATAGTTCATGACATAACGCTGTCAACATGCATGTATACCATAACGAATCATAGGAGAGAAACTGTGTACAGCAGGAGAATCGGGCGTTGTATCTTAAACCATTCGCAAGATTTTAGTTCAACATATTCAAAGATATATACTTTTCTATTTATTTATACGTCATGTTCCAGGGAGCTTTTATCATTTCTGATATTAAAATGATTCTTACTAAGAATTAACCAAAAGTGCAATGCTTGTTTTTGTTGTATTGATTTCTGCTAAGTGTGTTCCTCGATTCTTCACAGTTCAGAGGCAAATAAATTATAGGAAAAAATGATAAAATGCACAGTACATTAACCAATGAACAAAATTCATTTTAAAAATGAATTTCTATTACATGTATCATGAACAATGGAAATAACCAACCTTTCTGTCATTTCCTATAGTCTTCCGGCCAGTCTTTCTAATTGCATAGTTTATCACGGACCTTAATTTGTATAACTTTTACCAAAACACCTACAAATATGTCTTTTACTGTATGTAATCGTCTATTAAACTTTACAGTGTTTCTCTTATACGTCGAGTTATTTAAATTAAGTGTCATTGCATGTTCACTTATATTACTTGTGATGTCATGATACTCCCATTAAAAGATGCATTTGTTATTCCATGCAGTTAATCATTGCATCAAAACTATTTGTATACTTCCGCCACGAAGTGGCCCGAGGAATTATGTTTTCGGGTTGTCCGTCCGTCCGTCCCGAATCCGTTTAGGCAATATCTTGAGAACCGTGCTCCAGATTTGCTTCAAACTTGGTACATGTGTGTATTGCATAAAAACAATGAGGTGTGTAAAATTTGGGTCAAATCTGATTGAGGTGAAAGGTCAAAGGTTAATGAACTTTGTGAAAAATTGCCCGCAAATTGACTTTTTTCACAATAAATCCAAGTCCAAGGATGTAGTTCTCATTAAACGTGGTACACTGATCCGGATCACTACTTTGGGATAGACTGATGAAAGTTTTGGTAAATTTCCTGAAATGTCAGAGGTCAAAAATCAATGAACTTTGCCAAAATTGGTTAAAACTGCCCCAAACTTTATTTTTTTCACAATGGATCCAAATCCAATAGCGCATTTCCAACCAAACATGGTGCAAAGATAGATCACTATTTGGAGCTAGACTGTTGACATTTTTGGTGAAATTGCTGAAAGATCAGAAGTCTAAGGCCAATGAACTCTGCCAAGAATTACCTAAAAATTGCCCCCAAAGTGATATACTGCAAAATAAATCCAAATTAAATTGTGCATTACCAACCAAACATGGTGCAAAGACGGATCACTACTTGGGAGTATATTGATAACATTTTTGGTGAAATTTCTCAAAAGTCAATGAAATTTGCCAAAATTGGCTATTTTTGACACTGAATCCAAATCTAATGATTCAATTCAAACAAGACATGGTACAGAGATATGTTACTTCATGGAGGTAGACTGGTGAAAGTTTGGGTAAAATTCCTGAAAGGTCAGAGGTCAAAGGTTTATGAACTTTGCCCAAATTTGCTGAAAATTGCCCCAATAATTAATATTTTTTAAATTAATATTTTTTTTTACAATAAATCCCAATCCAAGTATGCATTTCAAGAAAACATAGTACATAGATGAATCTCAAGGATACAAGGATTGATTTAGACAGACTGGTTAGATTGGAAGTCAAAGAAGTAAGAGGTCAAAGGTCAAATGAACATTGCCAAACTTTGCTTAACATGTAAAAACAGAATATGATATTTTAATTTCACATAGGAATTCACTGGAACATTCCCAACTGAGCAAACAGATTTTCTGATAATAATCTAAATAGACAACGGAACTAGAAAAGAGGCGGAGGCATATCTATCGACTGAGTGGCAGTCGAATTGCTCTAGTTTTACTTTTTTTTATCCTCGTTTGATATATGACTGTTCTTATATTTCTACACCTGCATGTTATCATGAACGATCAAAATGAACAACCTTTGTGTCATTTCCAAGTCGATAGGCCAGTTGTTCTAACTTCGTAGTTCCCACGGACATTCGTTCCGTGCATGAAAAGTGCACCAACGGCTACAAGACTTATTCTTTTATAATCGTCATAAATCTTTACACATTCCAAACATTTATGTTAGGAAAATACATCATGGGGATGCATGGAAACGATACCTCCCGACTAGATATTAAAGACAACCTACTAGATCTCTCCGGACACACGTCTCACTGTCTTACCACATGTCTTGTGATTTGGGTGGATAAAAGAAGGAATACGTGATCTAGATCTAACTCCCCTCTGAGACCTCCGCGCATGCAGTTGGAAATTGATGGCACAAACAGAGCCAAAGGAGAAGACCAATATTATAATCAAGATTATATTATGGATTTTTGGATATGGATATTATGGCACAAATGAAATATTCCTACAAAAAAATGGCTCTTCTGCCGGCCGACACTTGGGCCTATGCTGAAAACAATTTATCCCATGCGCTAATAACATGTGAAGAAAATGTTATTTTAACTGAATTTTTACGAAGTTCGCTCGCTCGTGAAAAAAGCATTTTTGATAGTCAAATGAGGGCCCCCTTTGAGGTTTTCGTATATCAAATTGAATGTTTTTAAAAGGGAATCAAACAATAAAGATTGCTAAACGTTTGAGAAAATTAGATCTTATATGGAAATTCTAAACGTTTGAAAATCTCTTGTTCTTGGCCTAGATCAACGGTTTCAACGTACGGTTTCAAAACTTTTTTTGCGAAATCGAAATCTGTACTTGCAGGACATGGTACCGCTAGTTTTTTTAAATGTCGAGATGATCAAAGTCCAGTACCGAAATATGCGTAGACGCATTTTTCGTACGCCGACTTAACAGAGATCCACTACTCCAAGATTTAGGTCAAATGAGGTCAAACTTTGTTATTCTCACACTCAGCGGATCGCGGAGCTTCCGAAAAATCGGTCAGCGAATAACAAAGCTTTCCAAATCTCGAGCTGTGTGAAAGAGTATTTAGAGCTGAGAAACTTCAGACCTTCAAGTTAGATCCAGTCATTGTATTGTCCTATATTTGGAATTTTATTTAAAATGCGGGACAAAAAGAAAACAGTTGTAGTAACAGGTAAGAACATGTTCATTCATTGTGTGAGAAAGGGTCCTTCACATGCAAAGTCACGTCAATGCAATGGAGCTTAGTGTGATGTCTATCTGCGGTGTGCTGTGGCCAAAGCTGGGCCACGGGAACTTGTTGTGTGACTGTGTCTGACTGTGAGGGTTACCGACTGTGAGCTGTGCTGCAGAGTGTTGACTGTTGATGTTGGTTGGAGTACGTTTAAAGACAAGGTGTCCCATTGCCAATAGTCATGAAACTTGCCTGGAAGCAGCAGAGTAACGATGGTGTGTATAAAATCTCACAGTGAAAGCATTATCACATTTTCAGAAGTGAAAAACTCTCCTTGTTTACATTTGAAACGCACCGACCATGGCAAGCATAGGCCTAGTCGAATTGTAGGTATGTGAAATGAGAATTTCAACTTGATTAATTCTGAAAAAACTTGGTATCAACTGAAAGGTCTAGGAAAGACAAGTGCAGTATTTTTTTGAATTATTCAAATCTGATTGTTATTGAAGAAATTACAGCATTTTAGAAATCGCAAAGCACTGCTTTTTTGTATACGGTAATTGTACAGTATATCAATAGGACATATAAAAATCCTTAATTTTTTTTTTTTTAAATGATGCCATAATTCACATGCAAACGCTAGGGTTAACTCACAAATCCATGATGCCGCTGTTGGCGTAAACCGCCGCTGCTTCGAGGTGGAGCTCCCGGTTAGCTAACGTGTACAATAGTACTGACATGGAAAATGGCGAAGATTAAAAAGAGTATTTCGCAACAATAAATTTTTATCAAGATTTCAAAATGTGTTAAGTATTAATCAAAATCAATTTTTATATCATTGAAATAAATTTTATTTACTTTATAATCACAATTCCAATGACCTAACATTTTCATTGTTGTATTTGCTCGTGTAGAACAACTACTGGTAATTGTTTTGACAATTTTTTTTGCACACAGTAGTTCGTGGTCTCACGTCTTCGCTGATACCTTCTTTGTGCATATTGGCATTAAAATGTGAGAACAGTGAAAGCTTTAATAAGGGTAGCCCCCTCCCATCACAACATCAGCCCTGGTACAAAACATAACATGATTTGGGACAGTTTCACAATAGCACGCGCATGGAGATTTCACATTGTTCCTGTCTGTGTGCGGTGCAGATGAACATGAAGCTCTCATGTAGTGCATGCACTGTAGAGCGGACCTATGCAGACCATGGCGCACAATGG
The DNA here is from genome assembly GCA_963669155.1 of Arbacia lixula. Taxonomy (NCBI): domain Eukaryota; kingdom Metazoa; phylum Echinodermata; class Echinoidea; order Arbacioida; family Arbaciidae; genus Arbacia; species Arbacia lixula. Next base: position 8,824,540 of record OZ022578.1, read on the forward strand.
TCTCGTAAGTTTTTTTGTCCTTTGGATGGCCAGGTCAAAACGTAAAAATGTAGTGATCGCTATAATTTAATTGTAATTTTGCTTAAAGTTAGCTTACAGTTGTTTTATTGGGAGGGAATTTCTGATACAGAATCTTCTTTCATTTTTCAAAGTTTTCACAAAATGTTATTATTTTGACCTGCAAAAGGGAAACCTTTAATATCTTAAATATTAAAGCGCAATACCCGGAAGTAGACAATTCATGTAGGCGTAAACATTTGTCATTTTGTAATTGTCTCTGAATTATTTTGTACATAATAAACAGGAAAACTAGTAGATCTGCAATACTACCTGCTTTATTTTTCTCTCTTGTACATGTATTCTCCTCTTTTTAAAGTTACTTTTTTTTAGCTGCTCTTGTTTTTGTGAAATACAATCTTGTGTCTTCTGAAGTTCTGGCCTGGTCAACCTTGCTGCAATGTAAGCAGGCTTCTGGTCAAAGTGACAAAGTCACATTATGTAGCTTACATGTAGGTCTCTAGACCCCCCAGACACATGAGAGAATTCACTGGGGATTAATAACTGAGACCCATGATTTATCAACAAATTGATAAACAAATATAAGCACAGTTCAGTATGGAATCGATTTTATCACGTGTACATCATTTATTACTTAAAAATCATATTTAATAGATGGTTCTAAAGCTTTACACTTTTTTGGTGTCTGGGCTTTTGTCAATATTTTCTCGTCGTTGAATCTCAATTTTTTGCATCAGAAAAGCATTGAATTGTGTTTTCATTATGTTAGTGTTTAACTTGTTTGTAATTATTAACATACACTGTACAATAATTTATTCAGAAAACGTAATGTTTTGCTAAAAGACAGCTTGATATAATCCATGTTTACCTGTTACTCTCTGCAGTAATAAGTTTGATCGATCAATCTGTAGAAGAAAATTTCAAAAGTAAAAGAAGACCATGCGGGACTTGAATCTGGCTCTACTGCTTGCTTGGCAGCTACATGTACACTATTCACCAGGCTACCGCTTGGCTTAAAATGACAGGAGTATCATACTTTATCCCTAATGGTAGCCTGGTGTGGACAGTGAAATCAATTAAAAATGTACACTCCAGCTCAAAGGAATTGGCATCTACGGGAAAGGGAAAGCGAAGAAAGGGAAGGAGCCGCAAACAGCGGTATATTTTGTCCAGTTCAGCATGAAACATGATGCTTTTGAGGCTAAAGCATCATGTTTCATGCTGAACTGGACAAAATATACTGCTGTTTAAAATTGCGGCTCCTCCCCTTTCTTCCCTTTCCCTTTCCCTTTGCCAATTCCTTTGAGCTGTAGTGTACATGTACCTCTGGCCTACGTCGCCCAAAGCTATTACGAATGGCACTAATACTAGAATGTTACATGGCTGGTTCGTCCAAAACCTACATGCACCATCACAGCTTTTCACACCACAAAGTGATGCCTTGAGACAAGGGGTTAACCACTGCCCAAGCGTTGCAATAGGGTATTATGTACACTCCAGCTCAAAGGAATTGGCATAGGGAAAGGGAAAGGGAAGAAAGAGAAGGGCCGCAGTTTTAAACTGCAGTATATTTTGTCCAGTTCAGCATGAAACATGATGCTTTTTAGGCTAAAGCATTGTGTTTCACGCTGGACACACTGGACAAAATATACCGCGGTTTAAAACTGTGACTCCTTCCCTTTGTTCCCTTTCCTTCCCCTATGCCAATTCCTTTGAGCTGTAGTACACTACAGCTCAAATGACAAAACTCTGTGTATTACAAATGTAAACAATGATAGTTTTTCACATTTCCTGAAAGGCTTTGTAAAGCTATAAATGTCAGATTGCATGATGTATGCATGTTATCATTCTAAGATACATGTAAACTGCTGATGCATGCCGAGTTTTCATGACTTGCCAATAGCTACCGTGTCTTTAAGCCTTATGGAGGAATATTGATTTTAATAGAGGACATTTTATTTCTTCCGTAGTTGACAGAGAAGCTATATATACTGTACCGGTAGTTCTATCTTAGCAATGGAACAAATATCCTGGTATGTACTGTACTGTCATGTTCAATCATGAGCAAGCTGTCACTGCAGTACTGTACACGTTATGTATGTACCAGCACCTAGTATCATATGTCTTTTCATTGTGATAAGACTGGGTGTGTCTCACCAAACTGTCTGTAAGCTTCGAACAACTTTACGCATGACTGATGACCTACATGTATTCTTGTGCTAATTGAGATATACCCCAATTTGTTCCTGTTTTAAAGGGAATATACTGTACTGGGAAGACAAAAAAAAAACTTCAAAAGGGTGATCTAGAGCAATCTTCCTGCCAGTGGTTTTAAATTCATGTATTGTCCATTTAGAAACTTGCTGAAAGTGATTTGAAGGCTTTGTAACTTCCCAATATATATCCTTAAACATGGTGGTCTCAGTTCATTTCCAACAATCCTAATCAAATTTGACAAATCATAAACTTTGTATTTAGGTGCTTGTTAATGGCAAGAATTTTGATAAAAGATCAGATTTCAAATTCATGGAGAATTTGATTTAGCACAGGTCACCAGTCGTGTGGAAAGTTGTTTGTGGCTTACAAACAGCTTGATGAAACACCCTCCTGGTGTATTCATGATGAAATCACACCATACATGTAGACATGAAGCAGCTCTAAAGGGGGACGATCCCTGATAGAGTTGAAGTGAATTAAAGAAGAGAAATCAGAGAAATAGATTGGGAAAAGTTTCACATTTGCACAGTAAGATTACAAGGTTTATTGATCACAGATTTTAAGACATATCAATTTGTTCCTTCTAGCATTATTGTGAAGTCTTTTTTTTTCTTATTTTATTTTTTCCAATCTTTCCAATCTATTTCTGTGATTTATCTACTTTTATTTGGGGTTTAATTTCAGTACATGTACGTACACACTGTACATCAACTCCATGTTACGTCATGGTTAGCACTTTACACATACGCATGCATACAGACACACAGACATACAGACATAACAGACACAGAGACACACACACACACACACACATATTGATTGAATGCATTCCAGGCATTTCATTAGCAATGCTATTTCTGTACATGTATCTTGACATATTTGAACAGCTCAGGGCAAAACTCTATGTACAGTGCATGCACAAATGATTAGTTACCATAGTAACACATGCATGTTTAATGTTTATATTAAAGGCCCATGAAACTGAGCTCTTACTGCACGATATCGTCTACAGAGGGCACTGCATTCGGTTGCGGTCCTATTAGCCCCGCCCTTAATGATGATTAGAGAGTTATACACAACAATGGCTGCCTTCTGTACTTTGACTATAGTAAGCTTGGTACTGTACCTGTACTGTACCGTACCTGTTGTCTCAAATGTAATATATGTAGTTCAATATATTTTAATCTCAACAGGGTTTGGGCCCTTGGTTGCACATTGTTAACAATATGGGCTGAATGTGCATCGTGAACCTCTATTAAAGTATAATAACCCAGTTTACATTTGAATTGTAATCTCAACAGGCTTCGGGCCCTTTGGTGAGCATGATGTGAATGCGAGCTGGGTGGCTGTGCAGGAGCTGGAGGGAATGGGGCTGAAGGACGACATCGAGCTGGTGGTCAGAGAAGTACCAGTCATCTACGACCAGGTGGACGCCACGGTCCCAGCCCTCTGGAAGGAGTACAATCCAGTGGTCAGTGGTCAATTATTCAGTCAAAATACATTTTTAGCTATAAAAAACACAATCTGAGTGTGTATTAAATAGCATTTGTTCACCTCACCTACGAATCCACAGCAAACCAGATAAGGGGGTGGGGGTGTGGGGGGCATCAGGAATTATTTCTTTACTCATGCTTTAGCGCTTCAATTTTTCTTTCTGACAAGAGATCTATTATAGTTGCAATATGTGATACAACAGCATGCGGTCATGATGAGAAATTCAACTCTTGAGAATAAAATTATAATTTGTTTTCTTCATGATACCCTTCTACATGGAGGCCATGGTGTGGTTGATTGACATGTGTGGTGTACAATGGGTTTATAATGTTCTCAATCAAGTATTTCATACACACAAGTTAGATGGTTCTTAAGCAAAGTGAAAATCTTATATTGTCAAAAGCTTATATTAAAAAAAAAATCATGAAATATCACAAAATCCTACAAATTTGACATCCCTCAATTTTATACTTTGTCAAAATTGATTTTAAATTGGATTTAAAATTGTTGCCCTGTTAATGATCAAAAGTGTGGATGTTTAAGCATCTCCTACATTCTTTCATGGTACACTTCAGTTATGAAAAACAACCATTCAACATACAGTTTATGTGTCATTAGTCATCAGTTCAAAACTCTGACTCACATGCAGCTTGGTAATTTTATATTGGTGCCCTTAGGTAGCTTTAGAATGCTACCATTCTGTTATGTGGTGTTTTAACAGAAAGTAACAATTTTAGTGAAAGGGCTTTCTGGGGTAATTTCAATTTGCAAAGAAATTTTTAGGCATACACCCAGTAATAAGGATAGCGTGCTCCATCCTGTAAATGAACGAAAAACAAGTCAGACAAAAATCTTGGAACCAGACGGGATTTGAACCTGCAGTCTACTGCTTACCGGGCAGCGACTTAACCACGCAAGCTATTTCTAGTTCACGGGTCAAGACACGACAACATGGAAACAAATACCCGAAAGAGTCTCATTTCATCTGACTCATTAATATTCATGAGTAGTCCGCCGTAGGGACAATTCGGCTAGATTTTAGTGAAAGGGCTTTCTGGGGTAATTTCAATTTGCAAAGAAATTTTTTTAGGCATACACCCAGTAATAAGGATAGCGTGCTCCATCCTGTAAATGAACGAAAAACAAGTCAGACAAAAATTTTGGAACCAGACGGGATTTGAACCTGCAGTCTACTGCTTACCGAGCAGCGACTTAACCACGCAAGCTATTTCTAGTTCACGGGTCAAGACACGACAACATGGAAACAAATACCCGAAAGAGTCTCATTTCATCTGACTCATTAATATTCATGAGTAGTCCGCCGTAGGGACAATTCGGCTAGATTTTAGTGAAAGGGCTTTCTGGGGTAATTTCAATTTGCAAAGAAATTTTTAGGCATACACCCAGTAATAAGGATAGCGTGCTCCATCCTGTAAATGATCGAAAAACAAGTCAGACAAAAATCTTGGAACCAGACGGGATTTGAACCTGCAGTCTACTACTTACCGGGCAGCGACTTAACCACGCAAGCTATTTCTAGTTCACGGGTCAAGACACGACAACATGGAAACATGGAAACATGGAAACATGGAAACATTTACAGGATGGAGCACGCTATCCTTATTACTGGGTGTATGCCTAAAAATTTCTTTGCAAAAAAAAAAGTAACAATTTGTTTTTTTCCCTGATAAAACTCAATTAATACATCAATACATGTACTTCTTAAGCTCATTAATGCACCCTGTAAGAGTTGGAGTAAAATAACTGTCAAAGTAACCATCATTGAAAGAAAAGAAATCATTGTATTCTTCAACTGGAGACAAGTGAAACATGGCACAGAAGCTCAAGGCAATTAAGCACTTACAATGCAAAACAGAGCCTCCCCCCCCCTTAAAATAGCAAAAGGGCCCCTGTGAACAAAATTAATTTCTATCATGAAGAGTTTTATGCAGAACATGGTTAAATTCAATTCAAATTTATTCAGCACTTTTGTAAAAACATACAATATACAATAAACAATACATATAAACAATTTTGAAACACATTTAACAACGAATAAACACAAATCAGACATAACCATATCAGCCTTTTGAAAAAAATGCCTTGGACCAATAGGAAGGCCACGAAGGCCTTATTAAATTGGTCCACATAACTCACTATGAACATTTACATGCTACAAACCCACACAGATACACCCACACACACATAAAAGACATACATATTACATAATTAATTGCACAATTATCTTAAACTTTTTTACGTTTATGGTTCAGCGTATTGGTTTCATGACATCAGGTTTTGTAGCCCACACAAATAAATCTAATTTGTTTCCCTGCTGCATATTCACTCCTTTGTAAACAAGCAATGATGCAAACAATATATAGAGAGGAGTACATATATGCATAATACCGCCAATGAGTAATGTTTGCATGGTTGGGTTAGCACAAAACAATAGCAATAAACAGATTAGATTCTCTGAAAACCTGGGTGCTTGCAGATGTAGTGTTTAACACTGTGGTGTCACAAATTGTGCAGCCTTTTCAGTCTGCAAAGTTGTGTGCATGGGAATCGAAAACAAAAATTTGCAATTTGCATTGAAGTAACCACTAAATAGTATGCAAATATTTGTCATTTAAGGTATACAGATAATACTTTGAAGTCAAATATATGGTGTTTGCATAATTTGTAATTTTATTGAAAATATCATATTGTATCAAACTCTTCCTGATACTTGGTATAAGATCAGTAATATTTAAAGACACCTTTTGACGAAATGGTGTTAAATATGTGCCCAACTTTGCACTGTCATACACTTTTTCACAGCACATCATGTGAGTGACTTCTAACCTTAAATACAATGTGTATGCTAAACAGGGTGTATGTTCAGCTTTCCTCCCCCTCCTTCCTTTCCCCTCTAGGCTTTTGGCTACACACCACTTTCGTGACATTTAGTAATTATCCCGATGTGTCATCTGTCGCTGTGACAGGATGCTCGCTAAAGACATTTATCCTCAACCCCTCATTCTAGCAAACCGTAGACAGAAAAGAAGTAAATTATGTATGTTAAATGTACCACAGCATGTACATTACATGAAATTCATGCATTTATCTGTTGCACATTTTGTATTGAGAGTCTCAACACAGTACGTGTACATGTATTCTAGCCTGGCTGCCAAACTCTTCAAGGCATTTCCAATTTAAACGTAATTATTAAAGAAACGGGGCCGGCTGTAATTTGATGATTCTTAAATTCCTTCTTCGGATTGCTTGGATGGAGATAAGAGGAGAAAAAAATTAGTGATTAATCTTGCAAGTACATGTAGGAGATTTAATAAGTTAGGTTTAGCTTAGAAATGTTCAAATGCCTGGAAGCCAGGCTAAGAATTTTCTGCTATTTGACCAAATATACATTCCATCCCTTACTCCTCATTTGAGTAAACCATGGATTGACAACGAAGACAAATTTCATGTAGAGTGTACATGTAGTATGCTGTATATGAAATCCATTCATTCAACATGATATGATATTACAAACTGTTTGACAAAATATGATTTATCCTCTACTCTTTGTATACCATTTGAACTCTGGATTGACATGGAGGAAACATTAAGTTTTGTTATTCACTTTTTTGTATATTCATACAATGTGTAATTCATGAGCATGCACTGCAAATTTTGTATTGCGAAATTTAACACATAGTGTGTGATTGGGTATTTCTATGGATATACACTGTACTCAATTAGAGTAACTAAAAAGACAACTTTGAAAAAAGATAAAACTAAAGAAATGAAAAATCTTATAAATTTAGTTCAAATTCTTGAACAAGTTTTATGTTGTGAAAAGTGCAAATGTTAAAAAGTAAATAAGATAAAGTAAAAAAATATGGAACTTCATTTGTTTTTGTGTCTCAGCACTATTAAAAGCAATTGATAAAAGATTTTATTCAAAGGTAAGTTCTGTACAACCATAAAGACCATACATTGTACACGTAGCTACGTGTTTCCATGTACAGTACTTGCCAAATAACCTTGATCTGTTATCCAATAATGTTCTGCAAACACTGGTTGTTGCCAATCAGATAAATCAGCAAGGCTTACAGAATGTAATATGTACATATATAGACAATCAATTGAGAGGAATGCTTTACAAGCTGCAATGTACACCGTATAAAGATGCTTACTATTTGTCCTTCATGGACATGTACTGTACATGTACGTTGTATGTATGTCAACAGATTATGGTCTGGTGCTGAAAGATCGTACTATGTCTAGACTATGGCCTTTGTCCTTGTGGTCAAGTACAGATCCATGAATACATTAATGTACAGTACAGTGTGTATGTCCTACATGAAGCCTAGTGTGCTGTCACAGGACTACATGTACCTTGGTACACCAGGGGAAAAAAAAAATATTTGCGGGGCTACTTTTTAAGCCTGATTTCATGAAGGGAATGTATATTACATGTATGACCCATTTCGTGGAAATTAATTTTTCAGTGGGGCACTTTTGTTATTTACAGGATCCTTTATTGTGTGACAGGGCCCAAAGTTGCCCTGAGTCCCCTTGTACAGTTGTAATGATTGATGTCCACCAACAGGTTACATAGTGTCCACTGTACATGTAGATGTCCCCACTAACCACCAATTATGTGACTGCACTTGAATTGATGTGCGAGATGGAATTGTTGAATTGTTATGCCTTCCGCCACGAAGTGGCCGGAGGCATAATGTTTTCGGGTTGTCCGTCCGTCCGTCCGTCCGTCTGTACGTCCGTCCGTCCGTATGTCCGTCCCGAATCCGTTTAGGCAATATCTTGAGAACCGTTAACCAGATTTGCTTCAAACTTGGTACATGTGTGTATTGCATAAAACCAAGGAAGTGTGTAAAATAGGGGTCAATTCTGATTGAGGTCAAAGGTCAAAGGTCAATGAACTTTGTGAAAAATTGCCCCAAATTGACCTTTTTCACAATAAAGCCAAATCCAAGGATCCAATTCTCATGAAACATGGTGCAAAGATGGATCACTACTTGAGAATAGATTGGTGACATTTGTGATAAAATTTGTGAAAGTTCAGAGGTCAAAGGTCAATGAACTTCGCAAATATTGGATAAAAACTGCCCAAGACTTCATATTTTTCACCATAAAACTCAATCCAAAAATGCAATTCTCATGAAACGTGGTACTAAGATAGATCACTACTTGGGAATACACTGGTGACTTTTTTTTGGTGAAATTCCTGGAAGGCCAGAGGTCAAAGATCAATGAACTTTGCAACAATTTGCTAAAAATTGGCCCCAAATTGATATTTTTCACAATAAACCCAAATCCAATGGTGTAATTCAAACGAAACATGGTACAGTGATGTATCACTTCATGGAGGTAGATTGATGAAAGTTTGTGTAAAATTCCTGAAAGGTCAAAGGTCAATGAACATTGCCAAAAATAGCTAAAAAATTGCCCCTAAAGTAATATTTTTCAAAATAAATCAAGATCCAATTGTACAATACCAACCAAACATGGTGCAAAGATGGATCACTACTTGGGGGTAGACTGATGATATTTTTGGTGAAAATTCTCAAAGGTCATAGATCAAAGGTCATTTGACTATGCCAAAATTGGCTAAAATTTTTAGCCAAATTTAACATTTTTCACATTGAATGCAAAACTAATGGTTCAATGTGAACCAAACATGGTACAGAGATGTATCACTTCATGGAGGTAGACTAGTGAAAGTGTGTGTAAAATTAAACAGGTTTTCTGAGAATAAATCTAAATAGAGTTAGCATAGAGGCGGAGGCATATTTATCGACTGCGCGGCAGTCGAATTGCTCTAGTTTTTGCTGACTTTGATTTGTTGCTTGTCTGATCGTTGTTTGCAGTTGATGGTCCACACAGGTGTGTCCAGTGTGGCCTCAGAACTGACCTTGGAGCAGCAGGGCCATAACAAGGGCTACAACAAACCTGATGTCACCTTCAAGTACCCAGAAGAAAAGGTCAGTTTCAGTTGTTTAGTCGCTGTTGTTCAGGCAATAGTTACACTTCCCTGGGTCCCTTCTTATATTTGTACTAACCACTGAATATGGAATGCCAACTGTCAGCCTTTCCTTTCCATGTGACTTATTATGATTCTGAGACTAAATTAATGATGCATTGACTAATTTTATCATAAACTCCACTTTAAATGCTAATATTGCAACAACAATATTCACATTTTTTATTTGAAATCTGGAGCCATATTAATGAAACCTTACTAACCTAGTTGATCTAAAAATGCATGCAGCTGAATGCACTTTAACAACTAACTAGGCTTAGTAAAGTTTCATGAAAATGGCCCCTGATCTTTCCAGCTATGAAAGTTCATGTTCCATCTGTAATCTCCATCAATGTTGTGACCTTTTTTTGTTATTCTCTTCAGAACTGTAATTGCATTACTGGTGGGCCTGACTGCATCCTGAGCCATATAAACATGGCTATTGTGTGTAATGATGTCAACCGCCTGGAGACCTGCCCAGTCAAGGCTGTGGTGTCTTACGACGCTGGCAGGTGAGGGGTTAATGAGAGGAGAAGGCATGGAAGAAGGAGAAGGGAGCCAGGATGGGATAAGGGTATAGTCTGGGTAACCAGGCATACACTACAGCTCAAAGGAATTCGCATGGGTAAAGGGAAAGGGAAGGAGCCCCAGTTTTAAACCGCGGTATATTTGGTCAGTTCAGTTCAAATATTATGCTTTAGCCTAAAGCATAGTGATTCATGCTGAACTGGACAAAATGTACTGCGTGTCAAAACTGCGGCTCCTTCCCTTTCTTCCCTTTCCCTTTACCCGTGCCAATTCCTTTGAGCTGTAGTGTAGGTGTTAACAGACTTGGTTATGTCTATACACCTCACAGCCTAGTAACTAGGCTGATAAGGGGTACGGGGCTACAAACTCACTGACCCGCTGACCACAGACAGATCAAATACTCTACCTGTGGGCTAGTGGATACTTAAAAGATTTTACTGGGTTTTTACTGAGCTTTTACCGGGCAAGCATTTGTATTCTTAAAGCAGTCCATGTGTATGCATTAGGAAAAACAATACAGAATAAACAATTCACCAGATACATTAACATAAAAGACATTTCAAACATGTACTTTAGTAGCAAACAGCATGTCCTACTTACAGCCTTTAAATTTTGGCTACTTTGTGCCCCAGTCATAAATATTGCAAAGCTAACATCACAAAATCATGATTTATTGCAATTACAAGTGCATTTTGGGGCCTGAGAAGGCTACCTTGCTAAAGTAAATGTGAAATGAAATTGCCATGGTTACATTCCTGCACAAATGTTGTTTGTATGATTGTTATGTTACAATATTTGAATCATTGCAAAAGAGAACTTAGTATAGAATAATCCACTTTTTTAATGTATTCATAACTTTTACCCTAAGTTTGTAGTAATGCTGCATTACAATCATCAGTAGCTAGTGATTCAGTTTCAATGGATGGAATGTGCTCTGAATCTTTTAGTTATTGCTTCTTGGACAAACCTCAGACAAGCTCTGGGGATACCGTTGGAACGAAGGCGTGACATTAGCATCCATAACATAATGGTCTATTTGCTTGTACCTTCACATCTGCCCTTTTCTGTTTCCGTCCAGATATTTATGTGGGTACAGCTACTACCTGTCCCTACACCATCGGTCAGAGAACTCTGTCTTTATACATGTACCTCCCCTGAGCCAGCCTTACTCCGGCCGGGAGCTGGCCGAGGGACTCCGAGCTGCAATCCTGTCCATGCTGCAACAGATCGAAGAGCGTGACGCATCATCGTGACGTCAACGCAATCCCCTCGTATCAGTGGCAAGCACGCAGAAGTAGTATCAATTTTTTCTTTTGATGTCATGGGCACCATGTTTTTTTTTATGTATATTCATGCTTTTCTTTCATTTAGCTGATCATGGTGATCGATTATGTTGCCATAAATGTCAATGAAGTTGACAGAGATGAATGCTTATATTTTAATAGCCTAAAGTTTAAAGCTGATGTTTTCAAAAGATTAATTTGCAAAAGATTAATCCATGGACTACGCTGGGTGTAGGTATTGAGTTGAAGTTCGTATGCCTCTGCTATTATCATGAAGCTTTACAAAAGCAAAGGAGACACATATTTTGAAACTATTTTGTTGGAATCAAAAGAAACAAAATATAGACAAGTTTAATATGCAATTGTGTAATATGATTTTAATTGGTGCCCATGTAGCAATTGTTATTAGATTCACAATGAAGTCCATATCTCATATAAACATATCTCTCAGATAGTGTAGGAATAAACACTAAGAACAGGCTGATTTGGGGAAAAAATAATAGAATAATGATATGAACCACAATGGCAGAAATTAGGGCAAAGTGGGACAAATTACAATCACAAATTATTGTGTGAAATATAATCTGCAGCCATTAAAACCTTTCTGGGTAGTTAAATTTGTTCCATAGAGTCGTTAATATACGTGTAACTTTCATTGTCGTTGTCATTGTTCACAAAACATAAAGATGACAATGCCTAGCACAAGTGCATCATGCATGCACTTAGTATGCAATATTTGATCATGTGTTAAGCATTTAAGATCATAATCTTATCGTTTTTATTTTCCTTAGACTCTTATTGATCTGCTTCTCTGGTAAAAGCCAACTTGTTCTTAGGGCTTTGCACACTGTTAAGAAGTTATCTATCGACCATGTGTCAAATGAACTCTGTATGCAATGAATGCATGTACATTATCGGTGTAGAGCTAGAACTGGTTAGTAATATCAGTGTACATTAGATCTCGTGTACATACTTGTACCATACCATCTTGTGTGTGTGTGTGTGTCTGAGCTCAATGTATTCTTCATGCAAAGTGTAGAATCCAGTAAAATATGAAATGGTGAAATAAATGTAACATGAAACCATAGAAAGTGTGAATTAGGGTGAGTTGGGCAGAGATTACTGTAGTCTTGCATCTAATAGTTTTAAGTCGACTGAATCATCTTATGTCTGATCCCACCTATCCATTTCTATGTCTTGAAATGTGTTTGTATAGAACCAAGGTTCTTGTGAGTCTCGATTTCATGTAGAATGAAAACCATGTGTAGATTCTCCTTTTGAAAATGATACATGTATAAAGAGAAAATTGTGCTAGTCATTTTAAACAGAACTTTGATACCTAGGGTGTAGCACACGGCCTATTATTGCAGAGTGCAAACTAGAGTGTATCTTAATGGCCATGCTTTGTTCTGCATTGCAAAGCTGCAAGTACTGTGATGCCCATTTCATCTGTCATGTATTTGCATGCTGCTGAATAGTAAAATGCCTGTAGAAAACATGAAATTGACCATGTCATTACTTTTACCAAGAGGGTGGACAAGAGGGATAACAATGTTATGGTATTTTCAAAATTAATACTGTAAATACAGTTAAAGTTTGATAGAAATTTGTTGGCTGCTAATGTGGATAATTATAGATTTCTTGCATTTTTCTTTGGAGCGATTGATACTCTACACATTGATAATAGGAAAATATATGACATTCAAGGCATTGAAGTGTACTCACATGACCATCTCATTTACTTTCTTTTTGTTAAATAAAATTCATATTTATACAACTCTACTTAAACTTGATTTACAGGTTATTTTGAATATTGTCAACCTACGCCAGTGTGACTAACACAAACTCAGGTTTGTTTTCTTTCATTTTAATTCATTTGTTATTATTTTTCAACAGTGTGAAAAGTTTTTATGTTTAACACCTGTTAATAATAATATGTCTTGTTACATTAGGCAATGACTACCGCTGAAACCTGAAGGCTATTTACTCCCAGCGTGAAGCAGTCGGAATAAAATCTTAATAGTTGCAAACATTGCCTTAGAATATTCTGCCAACAGATAGGGGATACATGTACATGTACCAATTGCATGTCGAAACACACACTTTTTCATGGTATTGTGCAAACATTTTTTTTGGTAACATGTAGTAATATGAGCTGATATTAATCATGATTGATGTGGAACATGTATTATTTTATTTCTTGACTTTTCATCCTCAAACTGAATTCACAATGTAATTGATGCTAGTGCCTTTGTTTCATTTTGGTCAGAAAGTCAGATAAATGTAGAATGGATTAACGTGTCTTTACTTGCATTTAATTGTTGTTTGTAATTGTACAGTACCTAGTGCTTTCCAACCCACTATGGTTTTATCACTGATTCCTTCAATTAAGCACCTGCTCTACCAGACACACTCTTAATGTGCACAGCTGGTATGTAATGCTCTCACCATCAAAATAACAATTAGAGAGAGTCAGAGAGATAGGAGAAAGTGATTACAGTTTGGACATATACAAATAAGGTATAATTCAATTTACCAGCAGTCAGAAGTTAAGTATTAATACATGTGGACACAAATACTAGACATGCTGCTACGGTTGCCAAGTTGAATAAAGGGAAGAAACTTTTTAATCTAAATTGGAATATGGCACCAAATGCTTGGTCCTTTCCTTGGCATATTTCCCCATAAGCTGGCAATTTGACCTATCTTTGTATTATGGGAATATTCATCATTACAGATTATTTGTCCATATAACGTCATGACCACAACTGTTTGCATAACAGGGTTGCATTTTTGTTATTTCACAAGTTGATTGCATGTAGTGGTATGTACAAACAAATGAGTCAGAGAAAAACACGAAATCTAATATATTTGTTTCAGCTGTAAATGTACATACACTGTACAAATACATGGTGTAATATATTTCATGTACACATATTGTACTCAATGACTGAAAAGATTTAATTGTGGTGGACAGTATATCTAAAGCTCAGTAGAGTTAAAAGTGTTAGGTGTTAAGAATCATTACTAACACTAAAAGGACAGCATCGAACGAGAACTTTTAAATTAACAGTCATGAGACTGTAAGATATGCATGTCATATTTGCAAAGCTGCCCTGTACATACAACATGTACATGTATGTGTTCATTTCTGTTTTTGACAACTTTCATCTAGTGTGTAATGTCGATCATTATTGAGAAAGAAAATGAAATGTCCATTGTATGTGTACATCCCTTTTTGGCAACTTTGAACCATTATGTAATCTTTATCATTATTGAAGAAGAAAAATGAAATGCCCCTCACTTATTGACTTTGTATTGATTATTTAGATTGCTTGCCTGTGGACTTGTACGATATATTTTGTTTCTCTTATCAACACTTAAGGAATGTGTCGTACCATACTAGTTTTTATTCACTGATGAATGTAATGCTATGAAAAGGAGTAATATTAGGGGATGGTTCACATTATTTTTCTGGTATAATTTCATACAATATACATGTATGCATTTAGACCCTCTTAATTACGGTACTTGATTTGATATTATCATACCATGATTTTGTGCCTGTTTTTTTGCATGGTGTTGGTCTACACAACACCTTGCAGAGTTTGCCTGACATAGCAAGAACAATTGTCTGTATAGATCAGAGCATTGCTGAGAGCAATACTGCTGTAACTTACCGCTCATATATCTGGGGCCGTATTCCATAAACAAGATAAGCATGCTTAAGTCAAAAAATGTAAGCAATTTGTCTTTTCTTCTGTCTAAGACAAAATTCTTAGCCAAAATGCGTATTCCATAAAAATTTGGCTAAGAATTTTGTCGTAGAACTTGGCTAAGATTTTTTGCTTAGCTAAGACAGATTTAGGATGTATGGCTAAGTAACTTTTCTTAAAATTGTACACTTAGTATTCTATAAACTACAAATGGCTGAGAATTTTGCCCTAACTGTAAGACAGCTGTGAGTTGTCTTAACTTTGGGGTAGCAGCATGGCTGCGCACAGTATGGCAGCTTCATCCACCGTGCGCTTGCACCATAACCAGCATGACTGCATATTTCTGCTAAATGCGCGTTAATTTTTATTGTCAAAGGTTGGATGCGCGATTTCTTTTACGCATAGCCATTAGTAAGCAAGATGTAAGATTAACGGAAGAAAACTCTAGGCAAAATGTGTACATATTTGACAATTGCACATTCTCGTTCCAAATACCTCTATTTTCAACTTGCATTCATACTGGTGAAATGTCGGCACGGTATGTATAACATCACTTATCTCATCTATGATGACATTGCCCCTATGGCAAATAGGAACTATCCTATTGAGCCCACAGACAAGGTATGCATAGCTTTAACGTTAGATTCAATGCTGGTGCGATTTTTGCTTTAACACGTAAAATGCATTGACTTTTCACCGCGGGGGAGCTGTTCGTGGAAGTACGAGTGTGATGAAAGTTGCGTGACGTCACCAATTTTCTCATGACGTCAACGAATTTTAAGATTTGGCTTAGCCAAATCGTCTGACCTAAGAAAATTTGCTTAAGTTTATGGAATACCGTTAGGACAAATTTCTTAGACAAGAAAAACGCTAAGACAAATTGCTTAGACTTGAGCAAAAATTCTTAAATGTTTATGGAATACGGCCCCTGGGCACTAAGGAGTGTAACAGTATAAATAGATGGCAACTCGATTCCTGTATTGAATTTCTCTGGACGTTTACAGTATGATTGAATGGATAATTTGTGTCTTTGCAGTATATACCTGATCCAAACCTCTGTATATAATGGGATATGGCAATTAATTCCAGTATGAATGCAATGCAGTAGGAGAAACAGTATGTGGGTATACATGTAGGCACCTTGATTACTTACTAATACTAGTCTTGCTTTCACGCTGTTGGATGATTCTAGTTCAAAGTACCACAACTCTATGTAGTCTGTTACTGCCACAATTAATGCTCTTTTCTCTCTTTTCATCACACATCTGGAGAAAAACATAGAGAGTGACTCATTTATTGCAGCCAGATCTGTTCATTGTAGAGATTAGAAATGTCCAAGAGCCTGGAGCCAAGACTACACAATATTTGCTTGATTAGTAGTGTTTTGGGGATGTGTAGGTTGGTGTTTGTGTAATATAATTGTTTACACGGTGCATTTTATCATGTCGAAAGGGGAGAAGGGTACTGAAGCATTACTTCATGAAGTATGCTGGCATCAGCTTGTTTCATGGAATTTTTTGTATGAGTTCTAAATTAAATACAACCTTGGTATGAATATAGAGGGTGTCTGAATAATTAGAAATCTCCCCAATAAAGCATAAAAGCGTGACTTTTCACTTGTGTTTTGGGACTTTGGATCAAATTCTTAAAAGTAGATTTGCAGTGAGCTGACCGTTTACCCCGTAGCACCCCTTCCCCCCCCCCCCCCCCCCCCCCTGCCCATTAGAAGCAGCGTTGAGGCTACCTTGGGTTAATCACACCGTATTATTAGGTCCTTTTCCTTCTTTAACCCATTAGTGGGTTATTCATCACAAAGGAATACAACTGTATAACCATATGGCGTTACTGACAGTTGCAATATTTGTAGATATCCTGCATGGAAACCTATGAGGATCATTTTGAAGAGCTTGTATCCACAATATCCACAAGCCACTTCATGTAGAATCACTTTCGTGACTAACAGAAAAAAGAAAGAAAAAGTTTTCAGAAACAAATCAAAAAGCAAAATACTTTCGTGGTTTCAATAAAAGTCTGACTCTCTTGAAGAGCTTCAAAGCTAACCTTATTGCGATACCACAAAGTTTGTTTTAAAGGGGATCTAGTGTCCTATAGAAATAAATTCTTCATACATGTTATGTACATGTAGAAAATGCAGAGAAAGCTCCAGACAGAATTTTATACTATAATTGTGAACTCTATAGATTGGAAAGAGTATAAACCAAATCCCTTAGTCACCAGTAATTGGAAGAAATGCCCATTGAGGGAGCACTGCATGTATTTAAAGGCAGAATAATTCAGCATGTTATGGTATGCAGAATCCCAAGTTATTTTACAGATACATCCCATTTGATTCTGGAGTGGCATATTGTCTAGAAGCATGAAATAATGCCTGTAAAAGAAGTATGGGAAGATTTTCTTTTTCTATGTGGCTTCTTGTCAACACATGTAGAATAAAAACCTATGTATTTATTAGATTTTTGTTGTGTGGTGCGTGGATTATTTGAAGGAGAATTCATAGCTATGAACACTATGAACGTGGTCTTCTGTTACACAGTTGAAATTTCAAAGGGATGCTTTAAAATTTTGTGCGCGTGACAAAAGACCGTGTACGGTAGATAGTGGAAGAAGGATTAACGTAGGTCTATAAAATCGGTAAGTTAAACCACCACTCTCATTACAATTATATCATTACAACTTCAGGACTGTTGAATCTTACGTGTTTAATTGATTTTGAGACTGATAGAAACGAGTGGTATGATGGTTGGTACCACATCAACATCTGTCACATTTATTTCATTCTGAAAGTAATCACGATGCAGTGGATACCAGTACGGAGTCTAACAAGAGGATGGGAGGTGATTGTTAGAAGAGAGATGGTGTGATAAACAGAGAGAGAGAGGTGGAGGAGAGAAAGCATCATGCATATTCAATTGTGCAACACTACTGTACAACTGGCATTCAAGGTGACAAGGCTGGAGGTCAAAATTTAGACAAACGTTCATTTTTCAAATTTTCCTCAAGCTTTCACTCATTTACTAAAAAAAAAAAAAAAATCTGCTTAAACAGTATGGACCAGCTTGCCATACAATGTTGATTTTGTAGGTCTAACCTTGTATTTTCTTGCTAAAAAATGGAGAGGTAAAGACACAATGAGAAACCACAACAACTGAACTCTATTTATACCCATTTTATTAAAATCATCTAAATAATTCAATCTATAAAATTATGACATATATATATAATATATATAAACGGGTGAATGTACCTCACAAAACCTGATGTATGGAATATCAGCAGTACATAGATCATTAATAGTACAATAACATATAATTACATGACTTGTGAAAAATAATCATTCTGAAATGCATATAAATATCACTTTTCACCTCAATATACCAACATGACAAAACATCTACTGCTCCCAATGTGTATAAGAATCAATTATTATAGGCATCTAGCAAAACTAAAGCCCCTAAAACATACTCTGAAAGCTAATACACCTATGAACATTTTATGGAAATGAAAAGTGAAGAATGAATGTTGAAAAATTATAAAAAGATACAAGGAACATAAACTGTGCTACCAATACATTACATGACCAACATATTCCAATACACAGGAGATGCGCATGTAAACATTACAAGTAATAAAATAAATCTAAACAGGATTTTGAGCAAAATGAAAAGGATATACTTTTACAATCAAAGGTCATATTTAATGTTCCAATTAATTCATATTCATGTGATTCAATGAATAGTCTATATGCATGTCAATCTGTGAAACTTTTTCTCAGAAAATGTAAGTTAGCTTTGGTTAAAAAAATAAATAGCCTTGCCATTACCTTGATAGGACTGTATAAATATTTACATTAGTTTGTTTCTGCACTTGAGTAAAAAGTGCAAATGTTTATTTGTTTCACTAAAGAAAAAAGGTTGTAAGAAAGTTGGAATGTATTCCAGTACAAACAAATGTAGAGTAATCTCGAAGTTATTGAATGTGAAAGAAGGTTATCTTTGTGAAATACATGTGGGCATCAAGCCAATACCAAACTGGTAAAAAAAAATCCTGAAACATTTTTGAAAGCATCTTAATACATATCTGCAATAATATTCACTGAATTTGACTTTGGTGAGAGAGAGGGGGGAGGATAGGGTTTGAATATAATCAAAATGTACGATTCTAAGAAGGTATTTCTAATAATAGCAATATGATGAGGAGTGGCGGTACATCTTGGTGAAATATCGAAGTGTGAAGAGAATACACAGGAGTAGCACAAAAAAACCTCTATTAGTCTGTAAGGAAGAAAGTAAAACTGGTGTGATAAGTGCATTATGAGCACTGTGAAATTCTGATATAAACCTTCATGAAATATACAAGAGAATGAAAAAGTAAAGGTAAACTCTTATGAGTCGCAGCTCAATATGCAGCTCAAAACACAACAAACATTGGGGAACAAACATTTTTCTATCTATGATTCATAAATACATGTCTAAACTGACGTCACATACATACACAGACAACACATGGGGAGCTGAGACCAGATGAAACAATAATTATGTACAAGTCATTGCTAAAAAAAGATGATATAACACGCTCCGTACAAAAAAAATACAAAATAGTACTCTGCTGATACACTGCACTTAACATAGATTTCTCTTTCAGCAATCTCTAAAATAATGAGCATCTGCTTCTTCCTGAACTTGTGAAAGACTTGATTTCTTTTTTAAAAACCATGCAACTTCATGTATTGAACCACGTGATAAGCTAAAGCTCTACATTCACAATTTTGCCAACAGAAATCTGTGATAGATAGACACACTGTAGTATTTTGAAGGTTGCCAAATTTTGATTTGAGAATGTTATGCATGTGTGTATATTTTTTAGTAGACAACATTAACAATTATCAAATGGTCAAAAATGTTTTGTTTTAATACATTTATAAAGTCTTTTTCTTCAGGGAATACACAATGAAATATTTATGTGTATCGCAGTGCACATGTATTAACAATGTTTTAAAGAGATAATTATTTCACAAATGAAGCTGGAAAATGTCAAGCGCAGATAGTAGGCCAAAGTATGGGAAATGGATGAACAGAACAGTATAGGTATATGGAGAGAGAGGGAGAGAGAAGGATTGAGTAAGGAGAAGAGAGAAAGAGGAGGAAGAAGGAAGAGGAATACAGAGGGATGAAGGGAAAGACAGAAGAAACAAAAAGGGGAGGCAGAAGGGGGGTAGAGGGAGAGAGAGAGAGAGAGAGAGAGAGAGAGAGAGAGAGGGAGAGAGAGAGAGAGAGAGAGAGAGATGCACATAGACATCAGGAACACAAGGATGAGTGAGAGCGAGATACAGGTAAAAGAGGAAGAGTGACATGTACACGAAGAACTGAAAGTTAGAGAGAGAGGGGTAAAATCCAGAGGGGTTGCAAGAGACATGATGTAACTTAGCGTCAGCAGCAAAATATTATTTGTCACATCCAATCTGTCACTTTTAAAATTCCTATTGTTGTCTTGACACCATACATGTAGCACTATGACATCACATAATGATTTCACTAAAATCAGCCCAATCAGGGCTTTTACACTATACAAACCCACAGACAGCTTACTTCTACAATTACCGGTATGTGAAGATACAATGAAATAAAACTTACATACATGTACCACACTATAGGTATTGTACTGTTTGATTAGTAATATACACATTCATTCTTTTATATACAATGTTCAAATCACATTGAAAGTCACAAGAGTCAAACTCATTCACCACAATCTACATGGCATTTTCATGACCTGAATGTACAAAATTCAGCCTAAAAATTTGCTGATGACCTAAGTACAGAGAATTATTTTGATCAAGGCATGATTTATTTTTTTCATTCATACATATACGCACAAATATACACAGTGATAAGTCACCATAGTTATTGACTTATGTCAAAAACGCTTTGCCCATTCTTTACAAAAAGTAGGACTGAATGAATCCCATGAAAGGCACAGTAAAAATCTTGCTTACATGTACCTACACAAGAACAAAATGTGGAAAATTACCTGAAATAAAGTATTAGAATGATGTAAAATGAAGTAACAAAAAGACTTTGTATGATACATAAATCTATGAATATGATTAAGTGTAAGTTTTTACCGCAAAAACAATATCCTATGGGGTCCTACTAAATGTTATACACAGACAGTACAATGGTATACTCAGCCAAAACTAATACAGAAAGCATACCTCTTTTATAGAAGAAATACATAAAGTGATACAAAATGTGCAGCAAATAAAAGACACTATAATCCAGGCTATACAACTAATTAATAATTCACAAGCATGCTAGTTTGTACAAGTACACATAGCTAGATCATTGAAACAAGACAGGCTTAAGGAAATCTTAGTTCTTATTGTTCACATAGAGACATATAGACACTCCAGTGGGTTTTGTGAATGTGTTCATTTTTGATAACAGAAATATGCAATATGTCACAATATATGTGAACAACACCTCACTGTGGCATGCATACATATTTCATTTCTACGGGGTCAGATGAGATACACGACATGTAGGTCACGGTGCATTAACATATTTAGCAGAGCACCACTTCCAACATGAGAGCAGTAGAAAGAAGGTATCTTCCTGAAAGTTTAGATCCAATCCAATCCACACACCATGTTAGCACATAAATCAATTAGGCATAGGGGTCCAGATGTGTGGAATTCTTTACCAAATAAACTTTGCAATATGTTGACGGAACATTTGTTTAAACGTACTGTCAAGCACATGCTCCTCTCTAACATGTAAACAATTGTTCATAACCTTGTTTTGATGATAAGCAATCAATTTGTTTTGTTAACCTGATGTGAGATTATCTTACATTATGTGGGCCATAGTTTCTATGACTACTTAATGTTCTTAGTGTATTTGTTTTGTCTGTTTGTTTGTTTTTTGGTCTATTAGTCGACACCGACCTGACATTTTTGTTCTTGTTTTGCATCTGTTTCTTGTATTATTCATATCATTGGCGTTTATATTTTGATATGAATGTGACAACTCCATATTAAAGTGGTTCATTGGGCAACCTCTCCTCCCCCCCCCCATCTCTTCTCATTTTCGCTTGTATTTTCTTTATAATATTTTTGTATAAAGTGTAGGTAAGGGTTATATATCAAAACAAGCAAGTATTACTTTGAATGCATGTTATATTGAGTGTTATCTTATCTGCATTTGTTATGTTTTTGATAAGAAAGGTGTGGCAACCCTTCAAGCTGTAAGCTTATATTGTCAGACCTCTGTATGTTCAACTGTGTACAAGTATATGTATGTCTTGATGCTTTGTACATAACTCTAATAGATTATCATTTGTCACATGTATACTTTCTATGCTATTTTTCGTATCACATTGTTTGTTATTGTTGAACTATGCAGGAATGAATAAATAAATAAATAAAATAAATGTCACAACATAATTAGACTCTAAGCTAAAATGTATCTCTTCCGCTGCTCATGGCCAAGTGCATGCTATCCTTTCAATTGCAATTCAGCCAAAGCAGCCTCATTTGGTACTTCTACATTTCTTAAAGATATATAAGCATGTGTGAATATGTAAATTTGATCTCTAAATGAATATGCATATTTTGCATAGGAGTCAAGGACCCATGAATACACATTAAGGAACTTCTTCATGAAAGACAGTGCATGGATGCTTGTGGTCTATGGCCCAATATCTTGTACAAAATGCTGTGTAACTTCTACAAGCAGCCTCAGCTTGGCATACTTTCCTTTTCTACAGAGCGTTCATCTCACAGATGTTAAGCTTCATAAACATGGATCATTACAGACCTTTAAATATACAGCTTTTTATAAAACAAGACACAGGCAAAGAACTAGAAATTGATTATTATGATACAACTGTACCACACGCATGATATCTACATTACTGCAGCCTTCTACTGTCAGCCTCTATGGCAATACAGCCTCTAAATGGCATCAGTACTTTATAATTGACACATACTTGGAGCAGGTAAGGGGGGGTGGGGCGGGGGATGGGGGGTGTGGAGGTGGGGGTGGGTGCAGGGTTGGGATGTCACGCTACATGTTTGCCACATAAGACTAGAGCAATTCGACTGCCGCGCAGTCGATAAATATGCCTCCGCCTCTTTACTAGCTCTATTTAGATTTATTCTCAGAAAACCTGTTTGGTGGGCAATGAACCATTTAATTCCTATGTGAAATGAAAATATCATATTCTGTTTTTCCATGTTTGGCCAAGTTTGGCAATGTTCATTGACCTTTCACTTCCAATCTAATCAGTCCGTCTAAAGCCATCCTTGTATCAAGTTTGTTTAAAATTGACCAATTTGGGGGTAAAGTTCATTGACCTTTGACCTTTCAGAAATTTTACCCACACTTTCACTAGTCTACCTCCATGAAGTGATACATCTCTGTATCATGTTTGATTCAAATTGAACCGTTAGTTTTGCATTCAGTGTGGAAAATGTTAAATTTGGCACAATTTTTAGCCAATTTTGGCAAAGTTCATTGACATTTGGCCTCTGACCTTTGAGAATTTTCACCAAATATATCATCAGTCTACCCCCAAGTAGTGATCCATCTTTGCACCATGATTGGTTGGTATTGCACAACTGGATCTTGATGTACTTTAAAAAATATTACTTTTGGGGCAATTTTTTCGCTAATTTTTTCAAAGTTCATTGACCTTTGACCTTACAGGAATTTTACCCAAACTTCCATCAATCTACCTCCATGAAGTGATACATCTCTGTACCATGTTTGGTGAGAATTGCACCATTGGATTTGGGTTTATTGTGAAAAATGTCGATTTGGGGACAATTTTTAGCAAATTGTTGCAAAGTTCATTGACCTTTGACCCATGAACTTTCAGGAATTTTATCAAAAATGTCACCAGTCTCTTCCCAAGTAGTGATCCATCTTTGTACCATGTTTCATGAGAATTGGATCCTTGGATTTGGATTTATTGTGAAAAATATAAAGCTTGGGGCAGTTTTTAGCCAATTTTGGCAAAGTTCATTGACCTTTGACCTCTGAACTTTCAGGAATTTTATCTAAAGTGTCACCAGTCTATTCCCAAGTAGTGATCCATCTTTGTACCATGTTTCATGAAAATTGGATCCTTTGATTTGGCTTTATTGTGAAAAAGGTCATTTTGGGTCAATTTTTCACAAAGTTCATTGACCTTTGACCTTTGACCTCAATCAGAATTGACCCCTAATTTACACACTTTATTGGGTCCATGCAATACACACATGTACCAAGTTTGAAGCAAATCTGGTTAACGGTTCTCAAGATATTGCTGAAACGGATTCGGGACGGACGTACGGACGGACGGACGGACGGACAACCCGAAAACATAATGCCTCCGGCCACTTCATGGCGGAGGCATAAAAATCTTTGGTTAAGAAGCCATTAATCATCCTTTAAAAAATAGTTCCTGCCGGTTGTAAACTGCAGTGAAAGCTCAAATCTCCTGGGCCACATCGTGACGACATTCATCGTAAAATCAAAGGACCGTGAAAATTGGGCTATCAAATGAGTTAATCAATTAATCATCTGAAACTGATTAGCAAAACTTGTTGGCAGTGAGAAGAGTAATGCTATTTCATCAAGCTGGATCACAATCAATCACCCCATGTTTAATCTATTTTTATTGATTGCAGTCGACATGAAGCAAGCACACAGCCACACATTTAAACCCCATTGTCTCTATATGTGCACACACTTTACTTGCAGTTCACCTTCCTGGGAATAGGTATCCAATGATTTGTGATAAGAGCCATGATCAAACTAAGTACTGACATCACTATTTGCAAAAAGTTGAACCATGGCAAGTGTTAGAGTAATTACCGGAGTTTCTGTGCTTTCATAGGAAAACACTCAATCATGAGGTTGGAGGTTTAACTCCCATAACAGTAGAGCACTCAAACATATTATGCATAGACTCCCACCTTCTTCACCCAAGAGTACATACAGGTGCCCCTGGTCAGAGGTGAAAGCCAATATTGAAAGAATAAAAAATGGCAGGCAGCGAGGAATACTTGTCACTGAGTGGAGATGGTACACATAGACAAACTTGATGTGTATGCGATCACCGGGAAATGGAATTATAATTGTACAGTGCTTTAAGACCCATGTAGCTTCCACAGTACAGTTTGTCAGTACCACTGCATGGTATAACAAGCTATCAAGCAGTCAGTAATGAAATGATACACAATGACTGCTTTGTTATGTCACTTCACTTATGACACACCTTACACAGACTAGCATAAGATACTAGTCTTCTGTGAACCATATTCTGATACTTCCTGCTCAGTGACTAGCTTTTAAAAGTGTTCGCACGGTGGGCCACTTTATAAGGCTGCTCTTCGCACATTTGAAAGCTTCGGTAAATCATTCTGTTGGTAAAAGCACAGCTATTTGAAGACAATACCTGAAAAGAAAAAAAATAACCAAATATCTCTAGGCACAAAAGTGAAATGAAAGCAATTATTGGCTTAGAAAATCATTGAAGACTTATGTAAAGTATACATGCCATAAAATCAAATCAAACTCAAACTACAAATGCACTAGCCTACATGTAAATACTTGTATACATGTATACAATGTATTCACACTTCTGTACCCATGTGTACTGTCCTTAAACTAACAATGTTTTAACATTCAACTTGTCAAAGTAGTTTCATTGATATAAAATATAAATGAAAAATCATTCATTTGTACAAGAATGACACACAAAATGATGGGGATATCTTACAATGGTCTTGGGTTTGGGTCGCAAAAGAAGACTGGAAATTGTATCACTCTCACAGCATCTGCTATCATGTCTCATACTAAAACACCCATGATTAGTAAAATCTATTAGGACACTTGCACTGAACATGATGGATTGTGATAAAGTCAAACATGGTTTAGAAAACTATGGTAGAAATGTATCAAAAGTGAATGTAGTGAAAGAAATATCATAAAATGCAATACAGTAAACAAGTCTTACAAAAATAGGAGTCTGCTGCACATATTGGCCTGCTATTGCCCATATTGACTACTGCACTAAATATTGATCTAAGGATGTCACATCATGAAGTAATAAACTCATTTTAAACAAAACGTTCATTGCATTCGATTGAGAATACTATTTAAGCATAAAATGTTCTAATTTATATTCAGATTGGGAGGAACCTTCCAAAGTACTGCTCAAACTATAAAGATCTTGATTATTCAGATACTGATTTTAGTTAAACAAGCATTGTATGGCAGGGGCAAAGCATTTTAAGCATTTGCATAGTTCGTGCTTCAATCTTGCAATGCTGGAATACTGGTGCTCTAGTAGTAAAGTCACACAAAGAAATGACAATATCACTCAAGTTGTCTGCAGGGCAGGGGCTGGTTGGATCATGAAAGCTGTCTGGTTTGTGACTGAATTTGCACTCAAGGCATATTAGACATCCATGAAGATTTCAATTTCAATCTTCTTTTCTCGTTAATATTTCCCCCATTTTCTAAGCAGGTCAACACACTGAAAGTAGCCATCATTTGCCTCATGCCTCATTTGCTAGACTGAAGTCTGATCATTTCCAATCATTCACAAGATGCAAAAATATATAATTTGCTTATACCGACGTGAAAAAAATTGCACTATGCTCATACTTTGTGCTCACTCTACAAGAAGGGAACATTAAAATCCTCAGGGGTATACACAGATCATATATAAGTCACTGACGGTCAAATGACTACAGTGTAAAGGGGCAATGAAGTAGGCAGCTGAATTTGGTCCACATCAATGAATAATAATGAAAGTGTTCCAACAGATCAAACTACTGGCTTGCTCCAGGCCAGGCAAGCATACAATGAAACCATCTACATCAATTCAAGTGCTTGGCTCGAATTAAGGAGCTCATCTAAAGATGGAATGCCCATTGTCTGTGAGTATGGTCCCTAACGTGAGCAGTGTAAGGCCATGTAAAACAAGATTGGGCAGACCGCCTTCTTAAATAGGGCACTTAAAATTATTCACTCATTCCTCATCAGCAAACAACCTCATTCATGGTTGCTTAGAGATCAATATCAACTCAATACTCAGTTTTTAACTTCTCTGACTGTTATTCAGGCATCAACATTAGTCAACTTGCTACACAGTTAATAACTTCTTCATGATTATAATATCATTTAACTTGTTACTCAGTGTACAACTTTGTTGATGTTTATCTAGACATCGACATTATTCAACTGGTTACTCAGCTCATCTGCTTCCTTCAGATCGTGTTCTGAGACACTCTTGGCGGGGCCTCCATTCTCTGCCTTCTCCTCCTCAATCTTATCCCTGCTGTGTGAGTTCCTCATGCCTCCAGCCTTGCCATTCTTGGCACCGGCGTCCTTGATCCTCATGCTACGCCCTGAGGTGATCATCTCCCCGAAGCCCTCTTGGTGGGCGAAGGCATATCCAGACCGGACCGAGCCGGGACGCGACTTAGCGCTGCCCAGGCGCGACCCTGGCCTGGCGCTGCCACCCCGGCTGATAGTGCTGCGGGTGCGCATCCCCTTCAGCTGGACGCTTGTTCCCGCCTTGGCGCGCCGGGACTCCTTACGCTGCAGGATGCGGACCTGATCCGAGAGCGTCGGCTTGACGTCCATCGACAGTGACCGTGTGCCGAGGATGGGGAAGAGCAGGATGACGACGACAAGGAGGATGGTGAACCAGAAGGTCGGCTGGATGCACATGAAGAAGGTGACACCAACGTAGGTGAATGTGGCTCGCAGGAAGGCATACAGAGGCTCAGAGTACAGCAGCAGGGCATACAGCCAGTACAGCAAGATACTGCCCCAGATGCATATATGGCTGAAGATGGTCCAGTATGACGTATCAATGGCAATCTGGTAGCACGGGAAACAATGAAACATATATTGACCACGCTTCTTTCCAAGCCCAATGTTATAAAACTTTGTGTTACATTATACTACCTGAGAACAATCATTCGTTCACCAGGGCTCTTTCTTATTTTTATGTGCAGGAGCTCTTGATCTCCTTCACAATGTACAGTACTTAGCATCTAGGGATTTCACACCGGGTTTCACACCATCAAGCTTCCGCTCACACTGAAATTTCCTTTGTTTTCTAATATCTCTCAATACTTTACAGTAATACTCAGTATCCACGTATTCACAATATGAACTGATTTACACATGTATGACTCATTTTACTGGATGTATTGAAAATCAAGCAGGAAAATTAACAAATCATTCAATTTAAAATCAGGGTTGGGTTGCCGTTCAAACTTGGGAATGTCAATTACATTTGTGTCTTGAGCTATATCAACACATCCTGCACTACGATCCCACATATTACATGCCAGGGCCTGATTCAGGCTTTAGCAATGAGGTTTCACTTGTGTGATGCATGTGGAAGCATTGATCCTCCTTCTTTTGTTCTGTTCTCATCAGTTGATAGTTGTTGCCATTTTGGTTTATAGCCTGATGAGCATTTGTTTGAGTAATCTATGTTCATGTTATTATGTATTGTATTATTTGTACACGGGGCCTCCAGGGAGAACAGTGCAAGCTCACTGATAGGGCTACCCTGTTTAAAAAAAAGACTCTTAAAAGAAACAAATATATGAATTTAGCAGCAGAAACTGGTTAAAAACTGACCTTGAAGTTGACGATGTGGACGAGGATGGTGGCCACAATGCAGCCAAAGAGGAACTGGGTGTGGATGGGCTGGCCACCAGGAGCCAGGTTCTCAAACAAGGCACCTGCCCAACCAAGCAGCAAGGGAGAGAGATAGACACAACAGAGGAGTTACAATACTTCATTTTGTCTCATGTTGCTCAGTTTTATTATTGTAAAGCAATATTTGAATATTGTTTTAACATGATTAGGTTTTCTGGCTTTGTGAACCCTTGTCTAGTTTGGATGTCAAAATTTGCCATGGAACTGCAGTAACCAAAGGCATGTGGCTTAATTGTGTTCCATAAGGCATTTGAAGGTTATTCATAGCCTTTTCGTCTATTGTCTGAACAGCAGATTGTATAGGTGTCATGCTGCTTACAATCTTGGTGGAAAAAAACAAGCCCACATATATGTGGGCTCAGTGGATTCTCAGTGGAGGTGTAAAAACAATATCAAAGCCAGTTATAGAATTAAAAAAAAGGCCCTTGTATTACAAATTAAAATTCAGAAAATAAAAACTTTGAAATCTTTCAATTTTCAAGGTGAATGAGAAGATCATGCCATAGAACATGCTCCTCAGAAACACTGACCACTGAGGATTCTTCTGTCAAAAAATTATTTTCTTTTCTTTGATTTCTCTTATGGAATGTGTGGAATGAAGAACAAGGCCAGGGAGGTGACTGTGCCGTGTAACAGACTCCTCAGAAACACCGGCCAGTTAAAAAAAAAGAATCTTCAAACCATAAAATTCAGACAAATATATACTTTTCAATCTTTGATTTCTCTTACCGTATGGAATGAAGAACAAGGCCAGTGAGGTGACTGTGCCGTGTAACAGACTTCTCAGAAACACTGACCAGTTAAAGAAACGATTCTTCTGACCAGGCTTGTAGAGAGCAGGAAACCGGATACTCATGTCATCATTCACATCCTGTGACCAAAGCAAAAAGAGTTTATCATCACTATTCCCGTCTCGTAAATCTTCACTAATAAAGAGAAGAAACACTATTGTACAGAAATTGTTGATGTAGAACAAATAAACACATCTATATGTTTGTGTGTTTTTGTTTGCAGCTGTTATAAATACAAAGTCATTTCATTAATAGAATTGTTGGATTCAAACATTTTATGTGAGCAGAATTTTTACGTTTAAACCCTATGCAATGTCTTATAAAGAGTTGAGATTGATCTGAATTGATCGCAAGTCCAATCCCGTATGTCAAATGTACAGTTACTATTTAAATGAGATGCAAGTCAAATTGCAATCAATCATAATTCTTTACAAGACAGGGCCCTAGATCTTTTAATCTCTTCGTGAGTAGAATTTGGGGATTTATAGGCTAGGTTAAATCTAGCCCTTCTTTGCAAATGTGGGCCACTGTTTGGTGATTATAGCAGGCTACAGACTGACCTGGTCAAACATGCCGAGGGAGATGACTGGGAGTGATGTGAAGACTGTGTTGTAGCCAGTGATGAACCACTGATCGTAGACCGTCTGGACGAGGGAAAGCAAAAAGCACACAGGAATGGTAATTCTTAAGTTGCATGAATTCCTTCAAATGTGCTTACTTGTTTATTAACACACATTTTAATGGAAGCATACAAAGCTGGATACCTGAATGAATTAGTCAGGATTTAGTACTCTGTTCAGAATTTCAGCCCTCAAGATTCATCTCTCCAAGTGAGACACCATGGCCCCACCATTGTCTAAATATTCATTAACAAATTGTTTTTTATAGAATGAATCATTATTGTACTGCCCACCTTCCATCCTTGGTGTGAATAACAAAGGGAAGCTGTGGTTTACATCCTCTTTGAGAATACAAGCCTTAGAGATTATCATCTATTGGTACCTAAATCATCATAGCCGCAACCCCGCAAAAAAATCAAATCAGGGCTCTGTTGCCTAAAACTAAAAGTTACCATTGATAGCAGAGTTACCATTAATGATAACTGCTGTCAATGGTAACTTTCATGGTAACACCGCTCTGCAACCGGTTAAATTCAAGGTTTCCATAGAAGTTGCCATTGGTAGCAAAGTTACTATCAATGGTAAATTCTATGCAACTGGGCAGAGAAATAACTTTTCCTTTCATAGACAAAACGATTTTCAAAAACAACAATTGTACACGTCCATACTCAGTCTGTGGATCATTATTAAGTTAATCAGGGCTTCGCACCCATGACTCACCATGGCAGAGTAGCCGCAGAAGAAGGCAAACCAGAAATGGCAGACAGTGAAGGCAAAGTTTTTGTAGAAGAAGTAGGACAGGAACTTGCACATGCGGTAGTAGGACCAGCGTCCGTGGACCAGGAGGAGGCGCTCCAGGTAGCGGAACTGGGCGAAGGAGAAGTCGCTAGAGAGCACTGCCTGCATCCCTTCCTGACCACTGATCCCTACTCCAATGTGAGCAGCTGCAGCGTGAGGCACAAACAGATGGAGAATAAGACATATATATTTTAATGTTATGTTAATGCCGATTTCATAAATAGCCCTTATGATGCATTATCATTCTAGAAGTAAAGTTGGCTTTGATGGGAAAGATAGGGGGGTAAGGAAGCAGGGGAAGAAGGAGATATTTCCTGGATAATCAGCCTGACTGACTGGTAAGGGGCTTGTCTACCATAACATGGAAGCTCATAAAAAGAGCTCAGGACAGAGATTTGTGGCACTCCTGATTGCCTTCACCACAGAGAGTGGCACTTGGACAGATGATGAAACAATCTGAAGTTACCATGTCTCCACGTAAATAGAAGCAGGTGACTTACTTTTGATCATGCTGACATCATTGGCTCCATCCCCAATGGCCAGAGTGACCGCACTGCGATGAGTCTTGACCAGGTCAACGACCTGTGCCTTCTGGAGAGGAGTGACCCTGCAGCAGATGACCGTCTTGCAGTAGCACGCAGCCTCCAGGAACTCCAGCTCAATCTCAGGGTCCAGCAGGTGAGCCTGTAGGGATGGACATGAAGGACAATGGGGGCAGGGGTCAAGATATAGCATAGGGAGAGCATTGTGGTCAAGTAGTGAGCGCTCTTGACTATTGCACACAGTGGAACACCACCGTAATAAAGTAATTTTATACCATTATATAATGCGCAATAATCTAAATTTTCTTTAATTTTACTGATTAAATTGCCATTAAAAAGATTGTAGTGTTCTATTTTACCGTTTCAAAATGTGTACAAAATCCTACTATTTTGATTGAAACTTTGAGCTAAAAAGTAAATTTTGATGATGATATAACTCACCAAGGCGGCGCCAGTAACGACCATGGCGAAGCTGTAGATGTCGCCGAGCTCATCGAGGTCCTTGCTCTGGTAGGAGACATCATCATCGTTGAGCTGGTCCTTGTCCTTGATGCCCATGACGTCTTTGATCTTGACCAGTGCCCCCTCCAGCTCCTCCCTGGCGCCGTCCCGGTCCTTGGACGAGATGACGAAGATCTCGTTGAGGTCGTCGGTGAGCAGGCGGCAGGAGTAGCCAATGTTGATGGCTGTCTCCTGTTTGTCACCTGTCAGCACCCAGAGCTTGATGTTGGCCTGTTAGTGAGGGGGGAGTGGAGGTGGAGGGAGAAAGTGAAGCATTATTATGACAGTCAAGGAGTGGTATGCTCAACATGAACTTAAGTTTGACTGAAGTCCCCTACAATCCATAACTGAGAGTATCCACTATTGGCGCACTTTCTGCAGACTTCCAACTGACTTAGGTAAGACTTCAGTTTCGTTCAGAATACTACCTAAGGCAAAAGGCAACTATAGCATTTCATGACATACACTCTAAGCTTGCTTTCATTTAAAAGGTAAGAGGTCAAGATTACCGTCCGTAATCAGAGCAGAACTGTGTTTTTCTCACAACTGGGTCCCAATTTTGTTTAATTTTTGAAGTTTATCACTTTGGAACAAGTCCATTTTACTCTCACAAAGGGTCAAAATCTTCAGTGATAAGATTGTACAGGCTTTGTTTGATGTTTCACGTCTCAAACATTTTCAATCTAAGAGCTTTAGAAAACATGGGGGTGGGATTTAATTTTATTTAAAACAAAATGTTTGGATGTAGTTTTTATGTGTTTGAGGTTTTATCCCCAATTGCTTGTGAATTCATTTTCAAGCGCTGGTCAGAGAGAGCTCAGGCAAGGCCTCACCTTGTGGAGATTCTCGATGGTCTGCGGCACGCCATCCTGCAGCTTGTCCTCGATGGCGGTGGCTCCAAGGAGAGTCATATCCTGCTCCATCTCTTCATACACAGCGTCTAGAGCAGCTTCTCTGTCAGTCAACGCCACCCTACAAACACACACAGCAAAGGTAGGGTTAAAGACAGGGTGGCCCATTTACAAAAGTCATACAACTCTCCAGGGATCAGCAGGATAATCTAACAAGAGCATGTATAAAATCTCACCATTATAGCGTCACGAGCATTTTCAAGAATAAAGAAAACAATTCTTGTTTACGTTTGAAATACAGCGAACATAGTCAAGATTCATAATCATTTTGTCCCTATTAGCGTACGATGCATTGACTGCATGCACTCTGAAGCGCACCATTCCTCCAGACTATAGGTTTTGGATGACCATCACAAAATCTCATCAATATCACTAAAACTTTGCTTAAAGTCAGTTTCCAGTTCTATTATTAGGACGAAAGTAAGTTCTAATACAGTATCCTCCTCCAATTTCCATGTTTTTAGAATGTTTTATTTATTTGACCTGCAAAAAGGATACCCTGTCTAAGACCTTCTCAGGACCATCCATTGATAGCTACATGGGCCCCAATGATGCACTTCACTGAATGTTTCTTATTATTGTGCACCATGCATGAACAACACACTTCATTTATTTACCTTGAATATATGGGGAAATTTTTCAGAGCTAGTGTTTCAGATTTTTCAACCAAAATAATAACAAAAATAATTACAGGTCCACTAGTCCTTTCCACTTCCACCCCTCAACTTAAAAAAAAATTAATAAAAACCCTTCATCCCTGTAATGAGTTAAAGGAATGGTAAACTTACGATGCTTCATGGTGTTTCTTGCGCCACTCTAGGTAGGTATGCTGATCAATCTCCTTCATGGCCAGACACAGGGTCCGTAGACCTTCGTTGGCAAACTCCTGAGTCACACAAACAAACAGGGCACATTGGCTCATCAGTACACAAATACTATTGTGTATATTCATTGAGTCATTTACCCAGTCATTTATTCATTTATTCTGGTGTAACAAACGCTGATCAGCAGAACAGACTGAACAGATCAGCTTACAATATAATGAGTGGAAATACACAATGACGATTACAATATCCAATCTAAACAATTAATAATGTAATACATCTTACTAGTTGCAGGTTCAAGTTCACGCCTCGCCTTTTTTTCTCAGATTGATTAAACAATCTCAATACTACAGAGACCAACAGCAAAAAAAATATCATATCAAGATATTGTCAGATTTTCAATTTTTTTTCAATTTCAATTTTTATTCATATTTCTGTTCAATACATGTAAAATAAAAGCAATAATACATCAGCATAGTCAGTCTTTGACATAAACAAAACTAGTATAATGATGCAAAATATTACATAATGGTCAATATCAAACATACAGTGGATATAGGTAAAGAAATATGAAAAATTTCTTTATTTCTCAGAGAAAAAGTTGCATATTTTGGTGCTAGACACAGCTTTCTTTCCTGGTGCTACGCTGTGATGTCAACCTCGCAGTTGGAAATTGGCCTGTCCGCTGCAACCAATAGGTGGCGCACCATATTGTGAATCCCCCAAATTGAACCAATCAACCATGTTCTGGCAGTAAGCGACTCACATTGAGGTGCTCAGTGGTGATGTCTTGAAGCTGCTGGCAGGAGGAGCTCAGCCGCTCGTAGATGACGGTGTCGGCTCCTTTGCAGAAGAGCTTGAT
Source organism: Arbacia lixula (assembly GCA_963669155.1). Lineage (NCBI taxonomy): Eukaryota > Metazoa > Echinodermata > Echinoidea > Arbacioida > Arbaciidae > Arbacia > Arbacia lixula. The sequence continues at coordinate 8,859,430 of OZ022578.1, forward strand.
CTTCTGGCCCTGCTTGACGATGACGGACATGCGCTTGCGGACATTGTTGAAGTCCAGGATGTGCAGCAGCTCATACACATCCTCCTGTCCCTGTACGTTGAGTGTGATTGTGGTCGGAGTGCGCGACTAAAACAAGAGAACAATTTATAGTTTAATTAGTTTCTTTCCTTTCTGTAATTGACAGACACGTATACAGTGAAACCTGTCTATAGTGGCCACCCAAGGGAAACAAAAATTGTGGCCTTTATACACAGGTGGCTGCAATAGACAGGTTCTTAAACACATAATCTCTCTCTGGAGGAATCATTTTAGTGGCTACTTATATAGACAGGTTGGCTGCTATAGACAGGTGACCGCTAAGACAGGTTTGACTGTTCATGTATCAATATACGTCCGTGGAGAAAGGGGAAGCCCCTTCACCCTGCATGATGTGTTTCATAATGTTCCCTTCATGAATTAAAAAAAACCCCACATAACATATAAAATGCTAGACAAAAGGGGAAAAATAAAGCTATAAATACCCACAACATTTTAATTCTCCAATGTATGTAAGAATCTCCAAAATATATAGTTTTACTTTGGAAAATGTGTATGAAAGTGGACAGCATCGCCTGCTGAAGAGCAATTCATATAATTACTGCAACACCACACTGTGGTAGTTACAATAGTTAGAGAACTATGTTGCTCACCATGAAGACAAAGCCAAAGTTCCTGGCTGCTCCTACCAGGGCTGCTTCATCTGGAGACTGGGCCTGATACACCAGGTTACCTGCACAAGAACACATAACAGAAACATCCTGTCATTGCTAGATCATTAAAATATCCACTCAATCCATTATATCTAAACTAACTACGCCACCAATCAATCTAATGACTATTTCCCTGTAAGATACAATTATGCACATCAACAACATCAACATTTTTGCTTTAGATGCGATACAAATTCACAATTGCCAGAAAACATGTCTAACACATAGATATTCATCACAAATATCCTCCACCAAAACTAGGAAATTTTACAGGCATAGATAAATTATTGACAATATTCCTATACCTGGTTCCTGTCGTAAATGGGTTGAACTGTAGCTAAACTATTGAACTACTGATTGCACACATCAACTGCATTCAATATTATGAAAAAGTACTTAAAATTGAGTTAAAACTAGCTGGCCAGTACATTTCTGGGGACTTGGTATACCAAGCAAGGCCCTATCTTATGGACATTTGTGATTGATTGCAACTTGACTTGCATTTGATACCAATCGTAACTCTATATATTAGAGATAGAGGCTTGGATTTGTGATCAATTCAGAACAAGTGCAACTCTTTATAAGACAGGGCCCTGGTTCCTGTAGTAAATGGGTTGACCACACATATCTACTCAGGACAAGAGGCATCTATGAGGTCTGGCCGTACCTTCACTATCCTGCTCAGGCATGACGGTGTGGCAGAGGGAGAGCAGACGGAAGAACAGCCAGCAGTGCTTATCACCCCGCTGCACGGAGTCCAGCAGGCTGGGGTCGTAGAACTTAAACCCAGGCTCCCGCAGCTCATTGGCTGAGAAGTCCACCAGGGGCGTGTCCTGCAAGACAGGAGTTTAGTCATGGAAACATGAGGGAAATGCCAAAAATACCAACAAGAGACGGGCATACAATCTCTGTGATGCTGGGATTGTAAATGGAGTTGGCTCTGTTCATGAGACAATCTTGATAATACAATTATGAGGATATGATTTAAGTAATTGTGCCAATGATTAATCAAGTTAAACAACAATTCCTACTACCTGCATTTCAACATTTGTATGTATGACTTTACCCTTTACTTGGTATTTTTTGCTTGTTCTATAATTTGTACAATTCAAATGTAATGTTACTATTTATTTTGTTTTTATACTGAAATATTTTACTCTGAATAAGGAAAGACACAAAATGCTTACCTCTGTAATGTCCAATATGTCTCCCTCTTTGTTCTTTAGTTCACCAAACTTTCTTCCCCCAATGGAGGCTTTGTTGAAGGTCATCAAATTCTGAAAGAAAAACACAAAAATATGAAACTTTTTAAAAGTCTGAAGCACAGATGCAAGGTGGGTGGTAAACATGATATAAACATATTGTATAAAACTCATAGTTGGTGACCTCCTATGGCAGGAAAACGGAATATCATTGAGCAAAATTCAGGATTGTTATATTCATGTACGTTCTATATATGGGAAAACAGGAGAAATCTAGGCTCATATATGCGGTCCGAAGATAACAACTAGAAGAATAATTCCCTTTTAATGATGTATTTGCTATGCACACTCACGAGAGGGCTCTTGGCCATACAGTGAAGCCTGAGATCAAATGCACAGTAATTGCAATCAAATGCAATCAGCTCCATACATTTAATGCAGTCTGACTGCAATAGATTGCAATGGCCTAACTGTACTAATGGTATCAAGCAGGCATTTCAAGAGTTCTATACCACGGAAGACTGACCTGTGTGAGTGTGCCAGTCTTGTCTGAGAAGACATACTGGATCTGCCCGAGCTCCTCGTTCAGTGTGGTAGACCTAGCTTTGGCTCCGGTCTCCTTGGGGTCGTAGTACATCTTGACATCCCAGTTGATCAGCATGCTCTGGAACAGCCGAATCATCTCCACTCTGCAGGTATTGAATATTAGGGGAGAAGATTGATACTTCTTGAAGGACAGCACTCACTTGTCCATGAAGACACCTCTTGGGGTAGCATTCACTATTAAGATAGTCTTTTGATACATGTACAAGATTTCAAATGGACCCTTTGAAATTTTGTTTGCCTAACAAAAGACCACGTTCATAGTGATATGTAGACAGGTTTGATTGATTTATATCCCTTGCAACATGTAAAAAGGCACAAAAATCTTGAGAAGTTAGTGATTAAACTTTAGTTTCATCCAATTAAATTCACTTTGGCTTATTATTCATATGAAAACACAAAAGTAAACGCAGTACGGTAATCCAAAGCCTAAAATCAAGTTCTCATGACAAAAAAGATTATGAAAATAGACTACAAAACAAAACAAAAAACAATGCAAAGAATCTATCATTACAGTAGACACTGATTGATTTTGTCATTGGTTTGTAATTTGAAATCATCGGTAAGCTTATATGCAACATATCAATGTATTTTCATTTCCTGTCAAAAAACTAAGAGGAAAAACAAAATAATCAAAATCAAGTACGAGAGACCCATCTTCCTAGAAGAAGGTCGTCAAATGCATAAAAGGGACAATCAGTCTTCTGATGTCACAACAGTTGATCGCAAAACTACAGAACACTATATGTTCAAAAACAAATTTGACATGTTCAACTAATAATAACTCAATCAATGTCTACTTGAATACCAGAAAATAATCAAGGCATTAATTGAATCTCGACATGGGTGAATGTGAGGAGACTCACGTGACGTAGAGGGAGATGGGCACTACGGTGTTGAGCACGATGACGTAGGAGAAGAAGATGAGTGTGGAGATGATGGCAGCGTTTTCATAAGGCCAGGGCAGGAAGACCTGGAACTCATTACCAATCTGCAGCTCCCACATGGAGCATAGGATGGCACACACCACACACATGATGATCAGGAAGCCAAAGATCTGGGTGGGCCACAAATTAGTTAGGTCATTTTTAGGTTTTCTGTTATTTACCAGGGCCAAGTTGCATACAGATTTTCAATCACTGTATCTTACCACCAATGGTAACTATCATGGCAACAGGTGCAATAATGAGAGCTCATTGGATATTGCCATAGTAGTTACCATTGATGCTAAGTTATGATAATTTAATACTTATATGCAACATGGCTCTGAACATCAACAATTAATTCACAAGATGTATTAGGAGATCACTCTTACTGCATCTTTATATCTGACGAATCCATGATCTATCTCTCGAATAACTTTGAAGAATATTATTCTCTATCTCTCTGATATTGCTGAATGTATACTGGTTCTCTAGTAAAGTACAAGTACCTAAGTAAAGTGCAATATATTGACAGGGCCACTTTCTTGGATCTATAATGACTCAACCTTATTCCACAGAGAGTACACCTTAACTACATCACAGTTTTCCAAATTCTAGTAAACGTAATTTGGGGACTAGCCCCATAAAACCCTATATGATCAGCTATAACCATCAAGTAATTGGGCTTCTGGAGAGTGGTCATAAACATGGGAAACATGATTTGAGGGAGGGTAGTGGTCACTAGACTTATATCACCTAACAGTACAAGTACTCACAGAGATGACCATCTTGTTAAGCAGCCTGTCCAGACTCGTCCTCTTAAACTTGGCCGTGCCGCTGTTCTGCATCAGCTTGGTATCCTTCCCAGCAAAGACCACGATGCCGTAACACCAGCCTGTATTCCGCAATCTGCACCAAGGGAAACCAGAGTGATAACAACATCAAGACATGCAGATGTAGTAGTCATGATAAAAAGATTGAACAATTTGAATAACTTGTGCATATGAATTGTATGTATTTTGTAATATTTCAATAATAATGTGTATTGATTTTGAGACATGTGCAATTCAGCTGCAGACCATGTTTTGATTTTTAATATACCATTTGAATTAACTGAATTGAAATTGAATTGAAAAAATCTGATAAACTGCCCTCATACAAAACCTGTATCAGCAACTTTCTTTCTCATATTCAAGTTCCTAAAAAAAGAACACTTCCATATTTCAAGTCATCCTTTGTAGCAGAGAAGCAGCACCTAAGTCAGCCTCCATGTTTTGGGATTTATATAACAACAGATGAAGAATAAATCATAACTGAAATAAATCAATTATGTACAACCCACTCATTCTTGGTGCTACATACCTGCAACCTCTGAGCATAATCTGGTCGTTGGCGAGAGAAAACTTGTCTCCCGCCCACGACATCGCTCCGTCAAATTTATCCAGCACATTATTGGGGGCTTCACACCGGATCTCACCTACACAGAAGGAATCAATAATAATGATGATGAAAATGATAATAATAAGAATACACCTTTCTTAGACAGTGAATATCAGCATCCTTACGACAGTCCACATGAATTGTAGAGGAGACAAAGAAAGCCAGACGTTACCAATAGGAAGAAAGAGAAAATGTCATATTTTATCTATTACCTAACCAGCAATAGTGTATGTCTTACTACACAATTGTTTAATTTCAGCAGGATATTAGTTAACCCTCTCAGTCCCATACGCAAGAAATTGAGTTTAAGGTCATGAACTGTTTCTGCCTAATTCACAATATCAGGTACATGTAAGTAAAGAATGCTCCTATCAGATAAGACTATGCCCATAAAATCAGATGCTAACATAATTCTACATAATTTTATCAATCATGAAAACATGGCTAACATGAAATACTGAATAACAACAAATATGAATCTACAAAATATTTAACTTGTGTACAAATAATTAAACAAATAATGATCAATAAATGTATTCTGCTATGTACCAATTAATAGAAGAGAAAGAATGAGAAATTAATGGTCTTTAAACATGAATACAGGTGTCACTTTATATGGAATTTTTAGGGTTTCAGCTCTTTACATTTGTAAAAGTGAAAAGACGGAAAACAAAATGTAAACTGTGAGGGCGCCCTACCGCTGAAGTTGGTCAGCCTCTCCAGGTCCTCTCCGAGCTGGGAGGTTTCTGGAAGCGCTTGTCTCACTTTCAGATTAGTTTCTCTGGAGAAGGGAAAGAAAGCATATCATTTGGACTGTATATCTGATTTGATAAATTTACTTTCTACTTGAATTTCTATACATCAAATGAGAATACAACAATAGATACAGTGTCAATTTGGACATATATTCTAGAATATTAATATAACAAATATGAGTGAAATATAAATAACGGGCTATTCATAATGATCCGAAGCTCGATGGAATGAAAGCCCAATCAGAGGTTAACAGAAGGTTATGTAATGTTTGACATATCACACACCTAAAGCCATATTCATGAAATGTGATGAAATCTTATGACAGAAACACTATTTTGAACCTCTTTACTGACTTTACCTTCTCATAAAGGGAAGGGAGAGAAGAAAGAAAGGATACTGTCAAAATATATATTGATTCATTCATATAAAATTAAGCAAAAGATACAGATGAAAAGAGCGACACTGTTTCGATTGGTGGTGGAGTTAATTGAAGTGTGGCTCACAATCCTTATCTTGGTGTGTGCGAGTGGTGTTTGCACCGTTCATCTGCCTTTTAGATGGTCGCTTTAGATGGACTGAGCAGCATCGACCTGGGTAGTGCTGTTCAGTGGAGTAGCACAGTGGCAACACCATGCATTTCCTACATTGGGGACTACCTATGGTTGCAAGTGTGAAAGGCCCTAAATTTAAAAGCGTGTCTGGTTGTTCACACTCACCCGTCCAGCTCTGCGGTCTCGATGTAGACCAGACTGTGTGGCTCGCTGGAGGACAGGAGAAGGATGTCTGCCGCAATGAAGTCATTGTTCTTCATGCGAATGATGTCACCCACCTGAACGTGCTGCCACTGCACTGATGTCAGTCTGGGGAGAGGGCAGAAGACAGCATGAGGATGGAAACTTTACAATTAGACTAAAAATCAAATACTGTAAAATTATCATGCGATGTTAATTTTTGTGCTTCTTGCGCAAAACAGAGCAAGTTCAAACTTTATATCACTGTAATATCATATGTAATTTTGTGTAATTACACTGAAACTAAGTAGGTGTATTAAATTGAAAGTTACAGCAAAATATAAAGTCAAGATACCTTTTCACATTCTCTGTAATCTCTGTAATTAATTATCCCATGGCATTACACCAACCTTAATAAATGAACATTTAAAAAAAACTTGAATCATTGATTTAAGCTCAGTTAGAGCAAATTTGAAAGAAATTTGGATAAAAAACAGATCACCCAAATCCAACACAATGCTGTTACACGTTATACACACATTTGTCATGGAGCAGCAGTACTTGGCACACACAGGGTGAATAAAAGTCAACTTACTCTCCATTGACCAGTACAAACGTCTCTCTATGGTTGACCTGCCGGTCACATTTATGTCTGCTCTGTAAAAACAAACAAACAAACAAATACATGTGTCCATCAGAAATATACATGAATACAATGCATCTCTTAACCCGGTGCTTACTGATAGATTTTCTGGCTTTGTGAAGCCTGGTCCTGTGAGGATGTCAAAATTTGCCATGGACCTGCAATAACCAAAGAGTTGAGGCTTAATTCTGTTCTATAAGGTTTTTAAAGTTTATTCATGGCCTGTTGTCATTTGTCCAAACAGCAGATTGTATGGGAGTAATGCTGGTTAGTATCTGAGGGGAAAAGAGCCAACTCACATGTATGCGGGCTCAGTAAAGAATTGTCCAATTCTGCGTAACAGGGTTCAGAGATTAGCATTAAGTACAGACCTTCACGGATGGTTCTGAGGTAGATCATTTCACCAGTAATACTCGGATTAGTTATTACAATGATATGATGGTTTCCATGGGAACCCATGAGAATTGCTGCCAATCTTGAAACAAAGGGATATGAAAGTGTACTTGGCCTGGTTTACAGGCTGCCATGCCATCAACTATTTCTACTCCAAACTCTACAATAAAGAGGTCTGGTTGCAGTAGACTTACTAGACTATTCATTCTCTCAGAAGGGGAGAATTGGTCTAGTTTGTACGTCATCTGAACGTAAACATGTTAACAAGTGATTATTTGGATAAAAAATGTAAAGCAGCCTGAAAGCCATGCTAAGACCAACTGAATGAATACAATGTCACACGAGCAACATTATATAAAAAAATGATCAGTGACATTTTGTACAAGACATTTTTCTCTTTGGGTTTCAAACACAATAGTTCCTTGTGACAAACATACATTTAACTTGATATCAGTCTAGCATATATATCATATTAGCATGGAGGTATTAAGGCAGTGGCTGCTGGGCAACTGATACTTACAATGTCGTCCACAGCATCTTTGATGGCAGTGACTCCCAGCACCAGAACGAGAGGCAGAGCAGTGGTGACAGGGTTCAGAGACGAGATTGCGGGAATCACCTAGAAACAACATCACAAAATACAGACTTTGAATAAGGGGGTACCAAAGGATTCAAAATTATTTGATATTTTTGCTATCAAAATCAGAAGTGTAAAAGCAGATTAGTGCAAGTTTACAAAAAATAAAATAAGAAAAATTATCAGAGAGTTATGAGCTATTGACTTTTTGCCATTAAAATCAGAACAACTTGTAAAAGCAGATTGGTGCAAGTTCATGAACAAATGAATTAAGAAGAGTTTTCATCATTTTTTAATCAGAGACACAAGCCCTGTAACTGACTGTGAGCCAATGATTTTCTGGTCATTGGTTTGCTACATGCATTTGCTTCATGCACTCTGAATATTAATAGAAAGAGTACATGCATGGACCACTGCCATTGCAGGTACATGTAGATTCAGAATTCAAGGTAAGTAATTCTTATGTTCAAAAAGTCAGAATTTATCAACATTTCCCCGAGCATTATCAAACTCTCATAAATCTTTACAGTACCTCTGATTACTGGTACTTTTGACTTATGAATAATTGACAAGACATGGTATAAAAATATATCTCTGACCATTTATTTCCTATTGAAATTAAGTTGTTTTTAAAGTTTACCCACTAATGTCACCAAGTCAAACTTGGCAATATTTCCCTTCCACGAAATGTACCCAAAATACTTGTCAATGTTATTGTAAATGAGATCAAATCTTGAGTTTAGTTTGTCATGTGACACTCAGTTCATGTTGCGGGCCCAAACTACATTTATAGTATGTGCAATACCAGGAACAAGTACAGTGTACTTTGGTACTGTTCCCCTCACCTGACCACGCCCCCTCGCCTGACCACGCCCCCTCACCTTACCATTTTATACTATACATTTATAGTATGTGCAATACCAGGAACAAGTACAGTGTACTTTGGTACTGTTCCCCTCGCCTGACCACGCCCCCTCGCCTGACCACACCCCCTCACCTGACCATGCCCATTATAATAGTGGAGACGGAGCTTACCTGTAAGATAAGCAGACAGATGAAGTAGAAGTTTGCAATCCTCAGCAGCTGCTCAAAGAGGTTCCTGGGCAGGAAGGTGAAGATGTTGTACTTGGATGTCTTGATGTAATTGTTCTGCAGAAGACAAGGAAAAGACAAGACACAATGAAGACTCACACATTAGCACGGACCATTTCACTCTCGTCTTGACCCTCTCATTACAGAGCCTTGAAAACTACATTGAATTATTACATACCTCCACACCTATGTACATGTATTACCGAAACTGTTAATGTCAATTAGACAATGCTATTATTACAAGGCTGCAGGCCGAGAGATAATGGCATCATTTGAGATCACCGCTGGGCGTAAAGTTAAACCATGTCCTGAATATCAGTGCAGTTTATATTTGTTTTAAACAAATAAACAAAAATATAATAAATCAGTATTTTACAAACATCAAACAAGACTTTTCAAAGGCAAAACTCAATTCTACATTGATCAATCAACAGTGCATGTTAGCATTCACATCATTTGACATTATTTGTACCCAGCATTGCACATTACTTTGACATTGTATTCGCTTTAAAAATATGTGCCAGCCAAAACCAAAACCTGCACAAGTTTGAGGGTCATCACACAAGTAAACACAAAATAATGGCTATATGAAGAATTAAATCATTGATGAAAGTTGCAGTGTACAGGAGATAAAGATCCAGGAAATAACTTTGCACAGTGTACATCAAATAGAACCCTCCAAGAAGCTATTTGATCCAACGCTGAACAACTGCATACCAGGTTACTTCTATTGCATACCAACTGAGGCATGGCAAAACTTTTATCGAGGTTGCATGCCTGAGTAGATTTTATACATCTACTAAGACTCTGAAGAATAATCGAGGTAAGGAAATACGGTGCCTGCACATGTACACTATAGATGGCAAGCTGAGTGTACAGGTACAGCACATGTACTCAGGCTTGCATGTACTACCTTAGTGTGATTTTACCATTCATATTGTTACATGTGTACACCAATACCAGATGAAAATGTTTTTGGATTAAGTTGAAATTGAGCCTGTGCCTGAGGGCTACATAATAAAGGGTGAGGGGGAGGGTGCGTGGGAGGAGATTCAGGGTCTGTTTTCGTTTTCTCATCACAAGGCAAATACAGCTCTAGAGAGTCAACTTTGATTTCAAAGGAAATCCTGCTTTGCGGTTGTGGGTTTGTCTGGAATAAAATATATCCTTATTCTGGGTCCTGAATGTACATTGAAATGCCTCTACCTACAGATGAGCTCAAACTACATAATATGTATGACATACATGTTTGCTTTGGCCAAAATTAATGTACAGTACATGAACTGTACACAGTCATATGAACCCTTTGTGGCCAAGATAATGTTGCTCTTTGCGATTTGTACATGAAGAGTTTTGATAATGAAATCAAAATGTCACTGTAGTTTGTATAATGGTATTGTTTTTCACATTTATACATTACCAACTCGTACATGTTATGTATTTTGTCTTTTGTTTTGGTCAATATAGACACAAATTCATGTAGGGTAAATGTACATGTATACCGAAAATGTACATGTACAGTACGTTTGAAATCAACCCATTTCATGAAGTGAGGCCGTTAATCCAAAAACAGAGTTACAGAGCATGGAATTAGATTCTAAAGGCGATGTTTAAGACCCGTCAGAACCTCCCCTCTCTTTTCTGAGTGAATGCAAAAATCCTGCTCAGCATATAGCGAGATTTTGATCCTGATGGAAATCAAGTGGCAAATATTACCACATTGAATACTACTTTGCAGGTCAGATTTTACTCAGCTTTTCTCCACTGGATTGCAATCCAAATCTCACTTGTGTGTCTGTGTAAATCCCCTCTAGTATCATTCTTTACAATGTGTCTTGAAAAAAATATTGGCTGATCTCCAATCTATGTACTATGTGCTGAACATGCACATGTGTGCTTACATGTATAAACACATAATTTTTTTTCTTCTACATGTGTGTTTGTGTGATGAGTGCATTTCTAACTAGAGCAATTCGACTGCCACGCAGTCGATAAATATGCCTCCGCCTCTTTGCTAGCTCTATTTAGATTATTTTCAGAAAATCTGTTTGTTTGGTTGGAAATGTTCCAGTTCCTATGTGAAATGAAAATACCATTTATTCTGTTTTTCTATCTTTAGTGAAGTTTGGCAATGTTCATTTGACCTTTGACCTCTTACTTCTTTGACTTCCAAACTAACCAGTCTGTCTAAATCCATCCCTGTATCCTTGTGATTCTTGTACCATGTTTTCTTGAAATACATAATTGGATTGGGATTTATTGTGAAAAGTATCAATTTGGGGGCAATTTTCAGCAAATTCTGGCAAAGTTCATAAACCTTTGACCTCTGACCTTTCAGGAATTTTACCCAAACTTTCACCAGTCTACCTTCATGAAGTGACACATCTCTGTACCATGTTTGTTAAGATTGAATCATTAGATTTGGATTCAATGTGAAAAATAGCAAATTTTTGCAAAGTGCATTGACCTTTTACCTCTGACCTTTGAGAAATTTCACCAAAAATGTTATCAGTCTACCCCCAAGTAGTGATCCATCTTTGCACTATGTTTAGTTGGTAATGTACCATTGGACTTGGATTTACTTTGAAAAATATCACTTTGGGGGCAATTTTTAGGTAATTTTTTGACAAAGTGCATTGACCTTTGACCTCTGACCTTTGAGAAATTTCACCAAAAATGTCACCAGTCTCACCCTAAGCAGTGATCCATCTTTGCACCATGTTTAGTTGGTGATGTACCATTGGATTTGGATTTAATGTGAAAAATATAAAGTTTGGGGCAGTTTTTAGCCAATTTTGGCAAAGTTCATTGACCTTTGACCTCTGACCTTTCAGGAATTTTACCAAAAATTTCATCAGTCTATCCCCAAGTAGTGATCCATCCGTGTACCATGTTAAATGAGAACTACATCATTGGACTTGGGTTTATTGTGAAAAAGGTCAAATTTTTGCAATTTTTCACAAAGTTCATTGACCTTTGACCTCTAAACTTTCAGGAATTTGACCCAAAATGTCACCAGTCTACCTCCAAGTAGTGATCCATCTTTGTACCATGTTTAATGAGAATTGCATCCTTGGATTTAGATTTATTGTGGAAAAGGTCATTTGGGGGCAATTTTTACAATGTTCATTGACCTTTGACCTTTGACATCAATCAGATTTGACCCCAAACTTACACACTTCATTGGTTTTATGCAATACACACATGTACCAAGTTTGAAGCAAATCTGGTTCACGGTTCTCAAGATATTGCCGAAACGGATTCGGGACGGACGGACGGACGGACGGACGGATGGACGGACGGACAACCCGAAAACATAATGCCTCCGCCACTTCGTGGCGGAGGCATAAAAATAACTACAGCTGAACATGCACATGTGTGCTTACATGTACATGTATAAACACATAATTTGTTTTCTTCTACATGTGTGTTTGTGTGATGAGTGCATTTCTAAAAATAACTACAGCTGAACATGCACATGTGTGCTTACATGTACATGTATAAACACATAATTTGTTTTCTTCTACATGTGTGTTTGTGTGATGAGTGCATTTCTAAAAATAAGAACAGAGTTCTGGGTGTGGTCTAGTGTGTAGTGTGCAGACACTTATTCAATATCAGTCAAATAAAATGAAATTCAATGCAATCACAACTAAATGATACATATATGACTCCAATTGATATCTTTATGGTTGTTAGACACTTATGAAATGAGAACATGTTTAAATATATCTACACTTAACAGGTCAAGTATGTACAAAGTGATACATATGGCTCCAATTAATATCCTAAATGGTTGTTAAACACTTACATACTGTATGAGAACATGTCTAAATATATCTACGCTGCATAGGTATGTATAACATGTACATGTACGTCTACAACGTACATGTACAGGCATTCATGTACTGCTACATGAAGGATGAAGGTGATGTACAATACAAATGTGTGGGAGTGAGACCTTTTGTGTAATCAAATCAAGGAACTTCAATCACAGCCAGGTCTACATACATGTATACAGTATGTACATGTACATGTACATGTACACGTACAGTTCGTCTACATCATAGGCTGCAGTCTTCTCCTTTATATGCTGCAATAAAAGATACTTAGAAACTAAATGCAAACTGAGTCTGCACCTGTAGACTAGCCTGTTTTTTTTCTCCCTCTTCAAGACAGCTACCATGAACAGTGACTTATTGCTCAGGCCAAGGAGTGCAAAACAAGGGGCACTATTTGCTTGTAATGGGGGCACATACATGTAGACCTGAATTCTACTGAACCAGGTAAATTTCCAGATCACAAAACAACTTGCTGTAATGTAGTTTGTCACTTACAGACTAGTGAAGAGTAAAGAACCACCTTTTACTGTTTGTGTGAATGTACATGTACAGTAGAAGAAGTCATACATTACTAGGTAAATTATGTCCATGCATGCTATTACTTCATACCTTACTCTCGATGTATTTTTGTCATGACTTGCAACTTGTGGCCTATGGTACATAATGGAAAGTGGCCAAATTTCATGACGTCAATGCATCAAATGGAGATTTCATTTTCTAATCACAGGGCAAAGATTAGCTTCTAGAGTGAAAACTCAAATTTCAAAGGATATCCTATTTTGTGGGTTTGCCTAGAAGAAAATTTGTCATTTTTCTGGGTCCTGAATGTACATCCTCAAACTTACAGATGAGCTCATCTATGACGTCTTTTGCTTTGACCATATAAATTAATATGTACAGTTGAGGCAAAAGGTTTACATACGCCCATGGAATTCAGTAAAAATTTGTTCGCCTGCCAACCATCGTAAAATTTACTATATCTTCAGAAATATAAATACTACCATGACGAATTTGGTATCAAATAAAAGAGCGTATTAAGCTCTTTTACATTATTGGAATGCTGTTGGGATTAAAATATATTTCAGGTGGAATTTTCTTTGAAGAAAAAAAGTAATATTCATGTCAAATGTATTCTATTGTTTGTTATCATATTATCAAACATTGTTTCAGAGAAATAAATGTCAAATCTATGATTTATATTACATTTTCTATCATGATATATAAATCATCAATGAACAACAAATTTATGCTTGTGTTAAGAAGTAATTAGCAAAATTATGAAATGTTTTTGTCAAGTTTTTATTTTTAATTTGTCTAAAATATGAAGATTTTTGTGGAAAAAAATGACACCTAAATATTTTTCAGCTCCTGATGACAAAGCAATGTGATGAAGGGGCATGACATGTTTGATATCAAATTCTTCATGATAGCACAAATATTTTATAAGATACAGTAAATTTCATGATGTTTGGCAAGTGTCATATTTTCTTTGAATTTCCTGGGTGTACATGTAAACTTCTGGCCTCAACTGTGAAGAGTACATTTGATATTGACCCCTTTCTGAGCAAACTCATGCTGCTCTGTGGGATTTGTATGTACTGTACATCAAGAGTTTTGATCAAAATTTAAGTTGTATTGTTTTTCACTCTTACATTGCTGCAATACTACAGTACATGATGTACTGTACATGTACAGTATACACTGTACATGTGTAGGTCTTGGTCTGCAGCATTTCAAACAACATTTGCTCAGCTTTATTTCTTGTGTGCTTTCGTATATGCAGTTACTGTCTGCTCTACAAGGGCAGGACACTTCTTTTTTTTATGCTTGTGAACATCAATTCATCCCAAGCCGCTGTGTCAATGTTTGTAGAGCACGCAGTGCATTCTGGGTACTGTACATGTTCATGCAATGTTAACATGGAAACAAACCAAAAATGAATTGTAGGGGCTTATTTTAAGGCTTAATAAAAGGGAGTGAATTCCATGAACAATGCTTAGCATCATCATAACCCGTGGAGGAAATGTATTATTATCCTGATTTCATTCATTTTAGCTGATAATACTGATGGACTATATCTTTGACCACAGGGAAAACAATGGTGGACTATTCAAAGAAAACCCTGATCCTGTGAGTTTTGGGTGAAATATGTCCATGAAATGTATTAAAAAGCCCAGATCATTTCCATGCAAAATATAATATGTATAAAGTACAGTACATGTACACAATGAAGCAACCTCAAAACTACAATGTCATGTACATGTACTAGACCTATGTTAAAAAGAACTTTTGACCCTCTTGAAAAATAATTATAAATCAGTTTCAGCTTACATCAAGCTGAAATTGACACATCAGACAAGACAAAGACAAGGGATGTCGATTTTTTTAGAGACAGATTTAGTAACATTTCATTTGTGATTAATTTTCATGTAATAATCCTGTGAATATTTATTGAGATTTTCTCTTTTGGACAAATTTTGATCTAAAAATGTGTGTGTATCAGATAATTAATGCAGAACACAACAATGGTCATTGTGCGTCACACATGCCAACCCCCAACTTCTTTTCTGCCAGAAGCATCATGCATTATTAATTATACTGTGATGGCAGTTGCTAGTGGGGTTACAGGTGTGATACACAATGGTAAGGTACACTGTAATTGTTGTGTTCTGAATCAATTTTCTCTCACACACACACATTTGGAGGTCCAAATTTGTCAAAAATTGAAAATTTCATAAAATATTCAAGTGATTATTACATGAAAAATAATTCATGAAAATGCCACAAAACATGTCTCTAAATAATTTAACACCCCAAGACTTTATGATGTGTTAATTTCAGCTTGTTTTGAGTTTAAACTGATTTTTAATTATTTTTCAAAAGTGTCAAACATTTTATTGTACATGTGGTATGTAACATTAAGTTGGGGTCATTTTGTTGGGTCATTTTGTTGGGGCCTATTTTCCATATAAGTTGTTAATGTTCAGTCATCCACAGTGTGCATTGTATGAAGTTCAAAGGATACTCTTTTCCCATAAAATGCACCACATTAGAATACATGTTGTCCACCTTTATTAAAAAACACATTATTTTAACGTTTAACACTTGAGGAACTAAAAACATGATAACCCCACATATGGCTTGTGTGACAATATTTGGTTTGCCTATTAAATAGCCGAGTGACTTGCCTGGGCCATTAGCTGTGTGCTAGTGGGTTTTCATGATCTCATGCGCAGTGTACCATAACCAGAGCAGCCTACTTCAATCTGAGCATAGACCGTGATCTGAGGGAGCGTCTGGAAAGCTCTTTAGCACGGAGGCAGGTGAGCGTGAGCATCCACACACCCTGATATGATCGATGCCAGGTAATTACACGCTCTTGTGTTCAATCAGTGCCAGCATGCCCTTACATGCAGCCTAGCTTACAGGCTGTGGAACATTACAGATCCAAACTACAGGATCTAAAGTCATGTCTAGTATACAAGACTAATTACTTATTTACCCCAGTCAAAGCCACACTTCCCAGAATGAGGTGGGAGAAATATTTAAGAGCTATTAGTCTTCTGATGGATTCCAGCCTCACTTGAATTATAGATTTTATATTAGAAAAAAGAAATGTCTAACAGCCTGAAAGCCAGGCTTGCTGAATACGTAGACAGGAGCTCTACACTCGGTACATGATGTATGTACTTTGAAAGTTCATTATAGACAAATGGAATCAATGGAGGTGGGTAGGGAGGTGAATGAACGGTGGCTCACATCCTCCTGGCAGCTTTGATATTAAGCTCCTTCAGAAGAAATTCAATATCTACATGGTTACCATTTTTCGTAATGTATTCACGACTTTCTCCCTGACTGCTCATAGCATGCTATTGCATTCACCTGCATCTACTCATTTAGATTCATCGGTGGAATGCGCTTTGAATATTAGCTGTTGCTACTCGGAAAATCCACGAACGAGCCTTGGGGTTTTCATTAGTAACATAGGCCTATTGCTTGAAAGATGTGCATAAAACGTGCATACATGTACCGGTATCATTGGTATGACAAAAATGATCTATTGAATGGCACACTATACACACATATGCACACACACATCCCACCCTACCTCAGAAGCAAACATGCATAGCCCTCCCTTCCCTTCCTTTATCCCCTCTCCTTTTTCTCTTGCTCTCCACGTTTCTCCTCTTTTCCGTCATCTCCTTCTCGTGTTCTCCCTCCAATCCAACCCTCTTCCCCATCTTTGTGTATATGTTTTTGTTTGTCTCCTTTCCCTTTTTCTACAATATCAACACCATGCTACTATAATTACTACCAGTAACACCATGGGCATAAATCGCTCTCCAAAGGGGAAGGGGAGGGGGACATGTTTTTTCTCAAGAAGTAAACGCTGAGCGAGCCGGGGGGGGGGGGGGGGGGGGATATTTGATATTGTGGGGGTAGTGGGGGACAGGACCGAAAACAGTGGGGGGGGGGGGACACTTGATCTTGTTGGCGTACAGGAACGAAAATAGTGGGGGGGGGGGACATGTCCCCCCCCCCACCCCCTTCCCCTCTGGTCAATAGACCATTTCGTAATTACACCATGGTCGGACAATGCACTGAATAAATACTACTAGACTGCTGACTGGGATTGTTTCATGAAACTGTGTTGGATCATGGATGTAAAGACATTTTACAGTGTGCCCTGAACAACAATAGAAGCAGATGCACATGGTGGAATGTTCTTTCACTATCTTCTCAGAGCTGAATAGCTGTTGCCATATTTGCATGATAATAGATTGAAATGTGGTCGACTATCTAATGAATTCCCATTTTACTCTGTGAGTTTGGGAATTGACCTGAGGTCATTTACTGAAAGCAATAATCTGCTCATGCGCAAATTGCAATTACGAAATGGCTTATATGCAGTACTCTCCCTGTTCAGACTAAAGTAGAAAAATGTTTGTGCAAACTTACCGCATATTTAAACTTTGAGTTGAATCCTCTGTCGTTTGCCTTCAATATCCGTTCCTTTTCTGTAAATGGAGGTAAAGAAGAAATCCGAGAATATAAATCAAATTGTGTAATCAAAATATCCTAATAATATACATGTAGTATATATGCTGTACAACAGTAATTTATCGCTTTCAATACTACAGTATGTATACATGTAGCTGACAGTGTGTGTGCAATAACAGTGGACGATGAGCACAAGTTGCTTAAGATTTAAGGATAAAACCAGTACCAGTACATGCAATTACTTGATAACAGGTTCCCATGTTCAGGGTTTATAGAATTTTGAGGTAAGAAAGGTTTGCAGATGTGAGTTCTACAACAAGAAAGTCAAGTACACTATTAAAGCTGGAAGTTCTTTAAGACAGATACAATGTACCGATATTGGGCTTACCACAAACATGTAGTCTACAATGTTTTTAAACTGTTAAAATGTACCATGGTTATGGTACATTGTACATACACTCCAGCTCAAAGGAATTGGCATAGGGAAAGGTAAAGGGAATATTTTGTCCAGTTCAGCATGAAATATGATGCTTTTTAGGCTACAGCCATTGTGTGTCATGCTGAGCTGGACAAAATATACCACGGTTTACAACTGCCGCTCCTTCCCTTTCTTCCCTTTCCCTTTCCCTCTGCCAATTCCTTTGAACTGGAGTGTACATGTAAACAATCAGGAATACAAATACAAATTAATTGCTGGGCTTCTTGTCAATCCTGATATCATGAATCAAGCACACTAAACCATGCTGTACATGTATATCTGAAAATATACAAGTTTCACAAGGTGTGTCTTCATTTGCCTGATTAGATGAAATAGCGAACTATTTTGCTGATCTGGGGAACTACATGTAGCCTGATGTTACAATCGCGTCTTCATTAGCTCGAAACTCGGGATAGGTAAGCCCGAAACTCGAGACGAATAAATTATCCCGATGTTCGCACATACCAGCAGTGTGCGATGGAGATGGCCGCAACCACATGGCTTCGGTTGTGAGCATTCACGCCCGTGTAAAAATCTATTACGTAAACAATGCCTTGTGCGCGCTGATGCATGCCGGGATCGAGAAATTTTCATGCTAAAGAAAACGCTCTGGGCTAGCTTCAGCTAGTTCACAAACTAGCTCGTGCTAGCTTCATTTAGCCCAAGATTTCTTGGGAAATTTTCTTGACCAAATAGCTAGCTATATGAAGATGCAATAAGCTAGCTATATCGTGATCTGGCTAGCTAACCCGATCAGAACAAGCTTGCTATTTCGTCCACATCGGGCTAATGAAGACACCCCTACAGAGGTACAGGTGTATATTGTTATCTACAGCGGCTCCTTTTAGTATTTGGGGGGGGGGGGGGGCTGAATGGCCACAGGCCTGTACATGTCACTGATAACAGTGTGTGACACTTGAGAGAAGGGGAGAAACTCATCAAAACAAAGGACACGCTGTCACAGAAGTCTCAGTAGCCCCGTTCATATACCATATACCGCTATTATTACCGATGCACATCGGTAAGCAAGTTTCCAGCGAGCCGCAAAAGCACTGTTCATATACACCCCCAAAAGTCGTAATGTTGCGGTGTTTTGGACAGCTGGAGTCTGTCCAAACTAATGATGACGTGTTCCGCTCAGCCATACATGTACGAGCGGTAGGATTAGCGACCCACATGCCAGAGCGCGATGCAAAAGGCGCAACATTTACGCCTATTTTGCGGACGCAGTTTATAAGATTCACTTACCGCAATATTGCGGTATTATTACTAGGTCTCGATCCGCGAAAAAGCCGCAAAATAAGCGCAAAAAAGGAGGAAGCAAATACCGCATTATTTGAGCGATTCCCGTTCATACACGCAGCTATCGTTAATGCATCGGCAAAATTGCCGCAAATGTTGCGGCTTTTTCGTGGATAGGCGGTGTATATGAACGGGGTTTATGATTCACACGCACAGTGCATTGCCATCCCACTACCATCCCTTCTGTAGCCTAGCGTCAAGACTGTCCAGTTTGGCCTTTTCCTTTCCCACCCACGCAATGCCACATTCACAACTATTCAAGTCTAGATACAAGGTAATGACCATTTAACCTCTGAACATCTCTTCTAATAAAACCTGTTCACACCACCTACTGTACAAACTTCTGTAAAATAAGCGCAACATTTGCAGCCATTTTGCCATTGCATAACTGATTGCTGTGTATATAAACGGGAATCACTCAAATAATGCGGTCTTTGCTAGTCTGCAAGCCAAGTTTCATTATTTCACATGTTCATATGTATGATAGTTATCATAATAAGCCAGTGGAGGCTAATACTGAATTGAATTAAATATAATTGAATACATTAGAAAAAAGTAGCGCACAGTGTAGAGCCTAGGCTAGTGCTACATCAGATCAATACCACTGCCTTGCACCCTCCCATACAAACAGCAGAGGACAAAGGGGCGTGCAGGGTGATCAACACACAACACAGATGTTACACCTGGAGACAATTCAATTACCACGCACAAATAAAAGAACACAAAGTTATCATCTAAATATCTGTACTTATAACTGTACATGTATACATGTGGGCCTATAACACATTTGCAGTACAGTCACATACCTACAGGTACACTCTCCATGCATTACAGTGCGCTTTGTAGTACAATACAATACATACCAAACAACACATTTATCATCAGCCACATACATGTGTCCACAATCCTTAAAAATTATTGGTACAGTAGTTCAGTATACAGTCTGAACATCATGCCATAATATGGATAAGAATTCCAAGCAGCACTTTCTAACATTTTAAAAAACATATTTTGTGATTTTTTAACTGGAATTTTAATATGGCCAACTGTCAGTGTACAAAAGACAAGATTTATGAAAATGTGAACACAGTACATACAGTCTATACATATTAACATGATAAGAATGAAAAGTTATCAATGCATCTTCCAACAGCACCCCAGTATTGCAACGGGTACCATGAAATATAACGTAGTAAATCATGGAGTTGCCCATTTCAAAGAAACATCACGTGCATGAACCTGTATCAGATGTATCATACTGCTGGCAAGAGCTACAAAAATGGGAAAATCTGCAATATAATGATTAGCTATCATCCTGTAAATTGCATCCTGTTCACTGGAAAGGTCACACCTTCAAACAGAACGTAAACACAGGTACATGTAGGAAGTATGACATGGCAAAGTATCCCATTTAAAGGGCTACTAAATTAGAAAAATAAGTTCCCACCAATCTATGTAAAATTATCCACTAAAAACGAATTTCACATTCGTTTGCCGCAATAAAGTCTCATTTTGACGAAAATTTGAAAAAACGCACGCCTCCAGTCACGTATGAGAAGTCAAAATTCCATAGATTGTACGGAAGTCAACAATAGACCATTTTCGTAATGTATTCACAAGTTTTCCCCACACTGCGTAGTAACGCGTTATTGCATTCACTTGTATCTTGTCATTTAGATTCAATGGATGGGATGCACTTTGAATCTATTAGTTGTTGCTACTTAGACAAACCTCGGACAAGCTTTGGGGTTCCCATTGATGACGTATTGTTTGAATGGCGTGAATAAACCATTTTTTTTACGCCGTTGGCATTGATGGCATTTTGACTTCTCACACGTCACTGGAGGCGTGCGGATGAGTGGGAACTTATTTTTCTAATTTAGTCACCCTTTAAAGTCAGGGTTGCCCTAAAAATGTGTTTGTAAAAAATATGGAAAATGGAAGAAAATTACTTTACGCACTTCCCTCACAATATCAGAACTGAAAACTGACTTTGAGCAGAATCATATTAATGGCTAGATTTTGAGTACCGGTAGGTTTCACAAAACCCGTCCAAAGCCTATGATGGTCCACCCTAAAATTAAGTTGGTTTCATAACAGCAGAAACATGAAAGAATATATTAGTGAAGGTTTGATTAAATTCCATCAAAGGATAAGCAATTTATGACACATGTAGTTTTAAAGTTTTGATTTTGTGACGTCACATGCGAGGTGCTCTCCCATACATGTACACTACAGCTCAAAGGAATTGGCATAGGGAACGGGAAAGGGAAGAAAGGGAAGGACCTGCAGTTTTAAACAGCTGTATTTTTGTCCAGTTCGGCATGAAATATGATGCTTTTCAGGCTAAAGCATTGTGTTTCACGCTGAGCTGGACAAAATATACCGCGGATTACAACTGCTGGTCCTTCCCTTTCTTCCCTTTCCCTTTCTCTATGCTAATTCCATTGAGCTGTTGTCTACATGTCTGCTGTGTATTTTTTTTTTAAATATCCATTTTCTGAATAGGATATTCTGTAATATGCATCATTTCATCGATTGAATTTGATAATATCATTAGAAACAGGTTTTTACACACAGTATACCTCTATGAAAAACAAATTATTCCTTCACTAAGAAGGTGGTTCGTGAACCACGAGTCTCGCCTGATTACGCAATCGGTAAACAGCGCTTTTTTTCAAATATTTTTTTCAAACCTTTTGACCCCTAGATGACCTTTGACCCTATCAGCCTCATGAAGACACATGTGGTATTATCCAAGGATCATTTATACCACGTGTGATCATAATTGGTGCAGAAATAAAGAAATGAGAGCAAGTCAAACGAAAACTTTAAGAAAAATGATGCAAATGGCCTTATGTCATTTGACCTTTTGACCCCTAGATGACCTTTGACCCCATCATTCTCATTAAGACACATGTGGTATTACCCAAGGATCATTTGTACCAAGTTTGATCACAATTGATGCAGAAATAAAGAAATGAGAGCAAGTTCAAGAAAAACTAACATCTTTGTAACAGACCAACAGACTAACCGGAACAGTGATCACTAGGTCTCTGCCGAACTTTGTTCAGGCGAGACAAAAATAGAAAAAGAGCAATTTATGGAATCATCACACAACATACATGTATGACAGCACCTTTAACATGACATCACAAAATTGAAATTTCAAAAGATCATAAATCTCTCATCCCATGACGGATTTTTGTTTGCAACTTGGGATGATAACATTGGCAATGAAGATCACACTAGTCTACAGCTTACCTTCCTCCTTGCCCATGACTGTGCCTCAGGAATTCCTCTTATATCAGCTCATCCAAACAAACTGCCCATTGACCTGCATGACACACAAGTAGAGAAAGGATGAGATGAGTGATAATGGAAGATGACCATGTACTGCACCATGGGCTTCTAAGGGATCATCTCAGTCAATGTACACTACAGCTCAAAGGAATTGGTATAGGGAAAGGGATAGAGAAGAAAGGGAAGAGCCGCAGTTTTAAACCACCGTATATTTTGTCTAGTTCAGCATGAAACATGATGCTTTAGCCTAAAAAGCATCATGTTTCATGCTGAACTGGACAACATATACTGCGCTTTAAAACAGCGAGTCCTTCCCTTTCTTCCGTTCCCTTTCCCTATGCCAATTCCTTTGAGCTGTAGTGTACGGTCATTGAAATATTAATGTGCAGCGTAGAATCTGAGATGCTACTGTATACCTGCGTCATGCACAAACATGATTTAGAGAGTTTGTAGATTTTTTTCTTCCGTGATTGGCTGCTGGTTCATACAGTATGGTGCACTCAAGCATTCTGTACTTTGTACACAGTCTGTATACTGAAGTTATGTGTATTATGCATGGTCAGGTACAGAGCTTTAGGGTAGGTAACATCATGTAGTGCAAAGTACAACAAAATGAAGCACACAGTACTAACTGAACTGCACTGGTACATAGCACAAATTAATGTGACCAGGCAACACTGAACACAGTATACAAAGAAAGAGGCTGACACAATGTAAAGTGTACATGTATGTTTGTGCCTTTCATCCATTTGTAAAGAACAATGTACATGTACACATACATGGTACGTGCTCTGACAACTTCATTGTAACGTGTTTAACAAGTAAGGAGTGCTGCTGGAAATTACAAAGTCAACTACACTTACGTACATGATCATGTACTACATGCACATGTCCACTGAACATGTGATTGTATTCTGTATGATGTGTGTATGTGTATAAAACACATTTTCATTGGACCAGAAATGCACTGTGCAGTAGCACAAACATACAAGTACAGGACAATGCACTCTGTTCTACAAAAGACTTGTACACTCAACAGCAATCAGGCAGGTACTATTTGTACAATTCATTAATATCCCATGGGTCTAATTATTTTGATGCGCCAACAAGATTACTGTGTGCACCAAAACGGTATCAATCAATTCTGCACTAAAAATGCCCAAAATAATCAGAGCAAATTGAAATGCATGGTACGCCAATGATTGTCATCGCTACGCTCTGGGTGGGTCTATTTCCACAGGCTGTCACGATCGAGAATCATTTCCATCACCCACGCATGTTTACATGTATGGCATAGCCTAGGGTCAAGACTGAGCCTGCTTTTTATTTCTTCTACAGCCTGTACATGTACTACAGCGGTCAAAAGTAAACTACATGTAAGCCTGGACATGAAGACTACAAGTGTAGCTAGCCGACACGCTCCTTCTCGGCCCGGAGGAAAGCAGGAAGAAGAAAGGATGATTTGTCTACTCTACTGGTACATGTACAGGGTGTGTCCAGATTTCCAGAGCTTAGTCACACATGATGATGTTTTATTCACTAACTCCCAAAGTTTCCATCTCCCAGATATACAGTGTACATGTATCACGGAGATGGAAAATTTGGTAATCAGTAAATACAGTGTACAAGTATCATCACTGTATTTTGAGATGATCTTTCTGGTAATGCATACTACACTAACATGGGTGTTTCATGCAATCTACAGTCTACATAGAAGTTCATAATGTAGGCTAAATGAACATTTTACATGTACATGTATGTATGTAGCTGTCATGTCCAACATGCTGCAAAGGTTGGGCTTGATGTAATATCAAATTCCCTCCCATTCATTTTACCATCTCAAGTACTGTGAAAGAGGGAAACTTGTCTCCTGTATGTCCAGACTTACATGTAGTTTTTTCTTGCACTGCTCACATTGCAGTCATACATGTCAGGCAGATGAAAAATTTGGTAATCAACTTATCATGTTAATAAACAGCTGACTAAAAACATTTTGGAATTGATCAAAAATCATACCTAATATATAACACAAATTTGGAGGGGAGAAGAGGTTTTTACAAAATATATCAAAAGGCACCTTTCATGAATTATTTAGAAAGAGTATTTTTCATGGAATTTCCTTTTTAGATTCATTTTCAAAATCATCAAAAGACATCATTTAAATATGATGGTTAAAATGATTCTTAACTCCTGACCCTTGAAATAATTGGGGTGGACTTTCCCTTTACATGTATGAGGAATACAAGGGGCAACACATAAGTGAGCAATCAGAAAATCGGACCCGATTATCAATTTGATTGCCACTGTGCATGTTTCACTTTAGGCAATCATACAGTTTTGTACCAACACGTCCATGCATAATGTAAACAAGTATTGCTGGATTTGGTTACTGTTTATTGGTGTCCTTGACATACTTTAATCACTACTTGGGGCTAAGACTTGAGCTGCTTTGTATTCTGTATAACATTGGGTGCACTATACTGTGGTCTAGACATATGTGGTACACTATACATGTACATGTATGCATCTTGTAAAGTAAAACCAGCTCGTCATTGTTTTTTTCCATAATGCTAAAAGTAACAGATGTTAATATGACGTTTCATATCATCAGGCCAACTACAAACCACAACCCACAGCCTCCCGGATTTCCTGCAACTTGTAATGTACATGCAGATCAAGGAAGTTCACTGGTACAAGTTTTCACCGAGCTTCGCACACGTCATAGCCTCGTAAAAATTAACGACATAGATTTTGTGAAGCACAACGATTACAATAAATTAGCAGAGATATACATTCGACATGAACGTCGACAGTGAAAACTAAAAAAATCAATTGCTTTCAAATGAAGCACAACATCAGAGGAACAGAGCAAAGAAAAATTGAGGGAAATTTGACAGAAATACATGTACCATACTATGAATTATTATTATCATTTTTGTATTATTATCATTGGGAATTCATGATTCATGAGGATGTGATGTAATAGGCTCATGAAGTGATTAAAATCGGAATCTTTTTATTTACTGTACAACAACAGCTCAAAGGAATTGGCATAGGGAAAGGGAAGAAAGGAAAGGAGCCACAGTTTTAAACCGTGGTTCATTTTGTCCAGTTCAGCATGAAACATGATGCTTTAGCCTAAAAAGCATCATATTTCATGCTGAACTGGACAAATATACTTAAACTGCGGCTCCTTCCCTTTCCCTTTCCCTATGCCAATTCCTTTGAGCTGTAGTGTATGCCCAGTGTGCATTCTAAAACTGCAGCTCCTTCCCTTTCCCTTTCCCTATGCCAATTCCTTTGAGCTGTAGTGTATATCCAGTGTGCAACTACTACAGACAACTGAACTCGTCTGGATCTGTCTGCAAACTCAGGTTTGCTCTATATGAGCCTTTGCTGCCTTGTCTGAAGGACGTTGTTACTACTTGTATCCATACAGAACAGTAGACATGCATTTTGACTTCATGAATATTCTGCTACATACATTGCACGTCCATCACACAATCAGGCATCATCGGGTGCCAAGTGAGGTAAACACTCAACTTGTGTCTGCAGAAACATGTATTGTACTGTACATACACAGATAAAATGCTAGGATTGTACTTTGATTACTATCCCTTTGTAGCATTGTAAATGTTTGTGCATGTAAATCATCATCAAAGTATATTGAAACATTAAAAGTGTCTTCCTTTTCTTCTGATCTTTAAACAAGAAATCTGTAAACACTGTATGCATTGTTTTTATGAGTGAGAGTAATGGGGGAGAAGGGGGGGGGGTTACTATGCAGGGGCTCCTTTTATGTAATGTAGTACATTATTATACAAACATCCTTTCAGGAATTACATGTACCGGTACTGTACATACATGTATGCATAAGAGACAATCTTTTGTATCAACTGCTCACTGACTGACAAGAGCTTTAGCCAGCAAAGGGAGCAAAAACATTCCACCACAGAAATCATGTCTCTACAAAGCCCAACTGGATGCAGCGCACCTACATGTACAACATACATTTGAAACTGTACATCATGCTTACACTACATGTATGTATGTACACTCCAGCTCAAAGTAATTGGCATAGGGAAAGGGAAAGGGAAGAAGGGGAAGGAGCCGCAGTTTTAAACCGCAGTATATTTTGCCCAGTTCAGCATGAAACATGATGCTTTTTAGGCTAAAGCATCATGTTTCATGCTGAACTGGACAAAATAAACCGGCTCCTTCCCTTTTATGCCAATCCTTTGAGCTGTAGTGCACCATATTGAATGACTACATGTACCAGCAAGTTTCCAATTCTGCTCAGAAACCTGACTGCAAGAATGAACGGTAACCTGGGTGACGTTAAACATTAAAATAAGTGATGGGTGCAATTTAATACTTATTGGCAATCTAATAATTTAGTACAGTTCATGTAACTCCTAGCTCTTGCTGCTAAAAGGTACCGGTATCCCAGGTCTAGACCACTCAGTTGTATAAATTCAGTAGATAATATAAGAAAATACAGCAGTCTAACTTCCCTCAGAATGTAAGGACTGAAAAGTGACTTTAAATTGGTTTTCTTTATAATGGTTTCTAAGGGATTGTCTGGTAGGTCTTCTAAAAATGTAGAACTTTCAGTAACTGCAGACAAATACTGACAATGTTATGAACAGCACAATCTTGTTAACTTAATTACGGATGTAATCCTATTAATGCTGTACATGGGGAAGATTCTTGTCAAGTCTGTGATTTGAATGGCATATACATTGTAATGTGATATTGAATGTTGTAAGTTAAAATTTTCCTGTTGCATTAGAAAACAGAATGAGAGGCAAATAAAACATTATTACAATGTACATGTACATGTATGATTGTCAGTTGCTTGAATATCTGCATGTTTCATACACATATCAATGTAATTGTATGATGATATCATGGCTCACAATATATAAACTCTGTCTGCAAAATTTCACATTATCTTGAATGATTTTAACTTTAATAAGTTTAAAATACATTTGATATTATCAGTGGTTAATTTTTAAATCCATTTGATAATAATGAATGCATTCCAGACATGATTAGCTTGACATGATTATCTTAGCCAGGTTTGTACAGTATGTTAATTACCATCCTTTCATCTCAGCAGCCTATGTATTGATAGTGTCCTAGCCTGTAATTGTTCCTGCGTTTTGCACACAGCTCAAGCAAGACTGATTTGAAATCAATAATGACCTTAATGGCCCCAAGGCCATGAAGCCACACAACCTGTCTCTAATGAGATGTGTGCATCCCTCGCAGAAAAGGGAGCCCAGAATAGAAGGCAGAGGCCTAGGTTCTAGGCTCAAGAGTGCATGGGCACTACATGTACTTGTAGACAATGTCCATTTTACATTGCAGGGGCTAAATCCCCCGGATGTCGGAACCCCTGTGCCTTCTTTTCACTAGGACAGAGAAGGTGCGTCTTCATTAGCCCGATCAGACGAAATAGCGAGGTATTTTGCTGATACGGGGAACTAGCCTGAAGTTGCAATCGCGTCTTCATTAGCGCGAAACTCGGGATGCATAAATTATCCCGAGTTTCTCACATACCAGCAGTGTGCGACGGGAATACATGTAGGCCATGACGGCATGGCTTCGGTTGTGAGCTCGCATTCACGCATGTATAAAAACCTATTACGTAAACAATGCCTCGTGAGCGCTGTTGCATTTTCAGGCTAATGAAGACGCTCCGGGCTACCTTGAGCTAGTTCGCGAACTAGCTCGAGCTAGCTCCATCTAGTCCAAGATTTCTTGGGAAATTTTCTCGACCAAATAGCTCGCTATTTTGCCTGAT
Source organism: Arbacia lixula (assembly GCA_963669155.1). NCBI lineage: Eukaryota > Metazoa > Echinodermata > Echinoidea > Arbacioida > Arbaciidae > Arbacia > Arbacia lixula. Next base: position 8,888,274 of record OZ022578.1, read on the forward strand.
CTGGCTAATGAAGACGCAAATAGGCAGCTGTTTCGTGATCTGGCTAGCTAACCCGATCAGAACAAGCTCGCTATTTCGCCCACATCAAGCTAATGAAGATGCACCTAGTGTAGAAGTGACACTATACGTACAACCAAAAGGGTTAAAACATTTTTAAACATTATGCAAATAATACCAGGTGTATAGCATTGTCTGGCTAGGCAGTCAACCAAATATGAGTTACATATTACAAATATATAGGTACACAATGTACATTACACAGTCTAGACTCATGAGAGATACATGTAAATCAATGCTGATATAAAATTTGCATTGGCAAGGTAATATAAATCAATATGAAAGGTGTAAACTACATGTACATACAACTACACGAACATGAATACAATGATGCAACCTCATTGGACCGGTGGTTATCACACCCACTAAAATACATGTGTTTCAAATAGTATGATGTCTTCACGATTAAATTTTTATGTAAGTTTTACATCCGGTAGTATGAATACAATGATGGAGCTACAAACATAGACTACAAACATAAACCTTAATAAGCCTAGTTAGCTGCTTAGGTGCATTCAGATGCATGCATTTTAGTAACTAACTAGGCTAGTAAGCTTTTGTGAATATGGCCCCAGTTTATTAGTCCTGCTAAAAGCCACCAAGAGCAGCCGAGAGCAGCAGAATTACTGGTTACAAATCGATATTCCGAAGGTTCGTTTATAAATTCCTAAGGTTTGTAATTCCAAAACACGTTAAGTGTCCATACCTCGATGCTCATTAGTCAAAAATAGGAAAAAGGGTTCATTAATCCGAGCATTTGTCGCATAACATTCAGAATAATGAAACTTTGGAATAACGAGTGTTTCCCGAATAACTGTAGTCATGGCAGTCATCCGCAGTACTGTCAAAAGCGGTGCTCAGTGAATCAATGTCAAGCATTTATGAAGAACTTCAAGCAAAACTGTAACACATCTCTTGGCGGCGTCTAGGTGGTCTCTGTGGCTTTTAGGACCCAAGTTTACTACAAAGTCCCATTTTTTATTCAAAATTCATGTACAAATTTCTCTGCTAGCCCAGTAATTGAGTATGTCTTTACCTTCACAGAGCCGTTTAATGGCTGCTGTAGATGCTTAATGTGTCCCTTTGAAGAAAAAAATTGAGACATGAAAAGCAGCTGTTTTCCCCCTGGTTTGTGATCATTGCTATGTTGTATTGCACAAATCTTAGTCAAATCTTGGGATTTTCCTAAGAACCTTTTGTAAATTCACATTATATTAGAAAATTAGTCTATTGTGTTTTGGCTACTGGATGCCAATCCGAGCAATCCCTAGACAATGTATAATGTCACAGCTGTCTCTTTGGTGCCAAGATGTCTATGGATGAGTTGTCTGAATTGTCACCTGGGTGACACCTCAGATGGACACTTTCCAAATTCCACCTCTTTCCCTTGTCACTTTTCAGTCCTGAATGTGGGACATTTCAGGTGCATAACATTGTAAATAAGCAGAGAAGACAGATCAATTGAAACCATCTGTTATTGCTGTGTGCTGTGAGATAGGACCCATGATGATGATAAGCATCATATGAAAGACAGGATTACAAAGTTGAGTACAGAATGGCTAATGATTGCTTAAGACATTGTACATGTATGTTCCATAACTTTACACAAAAAGGGAAATTTAATAAATCCATATCATGAAGAGTATACTGTACGATCGACACAATCCTTAAATTGCGATGATAAGTGTGTTTCAAGGGCAGACTTAAACTAATCTATGGTGTTAAGAGTGTCAGGGACGCTATTCCATAAAACTGGAGCAGCATGTTTCCTCGTACATACATGTAACAAGTCATGCTGCTGAATTTTGGATAGTTTGTAGTCTTTGAATTTGGAGAAGTGGTAATTGAAAAAGGAGACTATTGGAGAAGTCACACTAATACCTAACATATAAACCAAATGTTCAGTTGTACTTCTATCAACAAAATCACAAATTTTACCAATTTTGTAGAGTGCAAACGAAGCAGAACAACATTTTTGTGTGATGAAATTGTCAAAAGTATACTAATTAGCCCAAGAATTCTAAATTCTGGCTAGATCCATGTGAATGACTGGGGTCATATTTTTAAACCGGGATGAAACATGAACGAACTCTGTCTTACTGCAATTTAACTTGAGACAGTTTTGGTGAGACCCTTCTTTGATTGCTTGAACATACTTTGCTATCTGAGAAGAAACATTTTCAAGTCTTGACTGTTTGAATGTAATATACAACTGAGTGTCATCAGCATTAAACATCTTGAAAATGTTATGTCTATCAATTAAAGATTCTAGAGGAGAGGTGTATAATATAAACAGGACTGGACCCAATACAGATCCTTGCGGTACTCCTTTGGTGAGTACATGTCCTGAAGACCGATCATCTCCATTGACTACATTATGAGTACATCCTGATAAGTATGACTGCATCCAATTAAGTGCTTCGCCACATATTCCAAATCTCAGTGATAAGTATCGAAGCAATGTATCATGATCAATGGTATCAAAAGCTGAGGAGAAATCAAGCATGACAAGTATGAATGGCAAGACATGGCTTACCTTTACTTTACTTTACTTTAATCCAATGATGATTGTAGGACTTCGCCTGTTCATCAACCGTAGATTGCAATAGTTTCCTTGACTTATCACATTAACATGTACAGTGTATGTATGTGGGTCAGGACATTGTGTAAAAGACATACAGCCTATAGAGGCTCATAAAGAAGATCATGATTATTTATCCAGTAATTGTCCAGCTTATTTTTGAAGGAGTTCACAGAAGTCGCTGAGACAACACAATCAGGAAGACTATTCCACAAATCAGCAACTCTGTTACTGAAGAAATACTTCCTCAAGTCAAGACGAGAGAACTGCTTGTCTAGTTTCAATTTGTGACCTCTAGACGTTCTGTGTGCCAGGTGCCTTATTGAAATACATGCACTATAAAAATGTTTGAATTTTTTTTATCTTCATCAGAGTAGCTGCTGCTGTGCAATTCTGAACCACCTTAGTTTGAAAACAATAAAAAAAAAATACAACATGAATTCAAATCATCTTCAAACAAGCCACAGTTAAATTCAAGTACACTCCAGCTCAAAGGAATTGGCATATAGGGAAAGGGAAAGGGAAGAAAGGGAAGGAGCCGCCGATTTAAACCGCTGTATATTTTGTCCAGTTCAGCATGAAACATGAAGTTTTTTTGGCTAAAGCATCGTGTTTCATACTGAACAGAACAAAATATACCGCTGCTTAAAAATGCGGCTCCTTCCCTTTCCCTTTGCCAATTCCTCTGAGCTGTAGTGTATTCTGTAAATATGCGGACTAGTACTAGTTTTATCGGTATAGTTTTGTTAAAAACAACAAATCTAATCTTGAGTCCTTTGCTTCGAAGCTCTGTGCTATGCAGGCCACTCAGTGCATGAGCGGGCCGGACACAGTCAATATAGGCCATGCCCGCATGCCGCGCCGAGGACAAAAAGATTGTGAATGTAGACTATTAACTCATTGTGGCTCAGATGTAAACTAAAATAATTTTTCCATTTTCCTGAAAACGTTCTTGACAGTGAGATTTCATATTGTAGGGGTATACTGCTGATTTCTTCCAAGTTTCATGACTTTTGCAAATGCATCACCCTGTCTACTAGTAGGAGCTGTAAAAATCCACATGACCTGATTTCTGATGATGTTCTTTTGTGGACATAGGTAATATGAAGAAAAAAAATGGAAGCAATACATGAGGCAAGTCATAAAATGTAAATCGTAAACATATTAGACAAAGACGGTAGACAAAACTTGTAAACAGTCGTACGTTACACATCCTCACCCCGCCCACGGCTTGCTTCGGAGGTGGGCGGTATAATGGCAATCGTCTAGTGGGGCGCGACGGGCAGCCTGGCGCACGACAACAGCCGGCCAGGCCCGCATCGCAAGACCAGCGCCAACTACTAGTACTACACTGTACATGTACTAGAGCCTCACACACATACTTCACGCCAAAGTGATGCAATGGGACCAAGTAGTAGCGCGAATACATTATTACTAGCTGCGTTATCCGTAAATATGCTATACAATATGGTTTAGAACACTAACAAGAAACTCACCTCAGATTCACAGGAAGATAATTATTCCTTCAAGACACTTTCTGTATTCAGGTAATTCCTTTGTGGCAGCCGCATTCAGTACATTATCCCTGACAACGTTTGCAGTGTAATTGGACACTGCTTGCTGATTTGCTTACTACTTCCGCACATCCGGTATTTTGCTTTCGTGGTAGTACGTACGCGTTAACGCGTTATGCATGCTTCTGTACGAGTATAGTACGAGTAGAGGATCGGGTATATGCGGTGCGTGCGATACTATAGTACCTGGAACTATTTTCGTCACAGCTCCCTCCCTGAAATCGAGTCATGCATATTCATCAGTATATTAAGTTCTTTACACTAAACAATCGAAAGTTTATTGTTGCTCGGCGACTTGAGCAACCTAACTCCATTGTGTTGATCGATTTATGCTCTTGGGGATGTATAGAAGTCGTTCAGATGAGTCGATAATATGAAGGGAGAAAATAAAAATCGATCGCGGTAGGCTGTATTACGTTCCTCATCGACACCGCCTCCATACAAGTGACGTATCCATTTGATCACTTCTTAATTTGTGCGTGTATGTGGCTTCATTTTTATACAACAAAAAACGGATCTTATCGCCGCGAGCACGATAAGATGTCGGAATGTGTGTTAATAAACTATGACAATTTTCTAGGTGAAAATTTAAGATATAGGCGCCTAGAAAGTAGAAGGTATTTTCTGTTGTATTAACATGCACTTTCACCATATTTGGCGATTGGAAATAGAGGGTTGAAGAGAGGGAGATAGAGGGAGGCCGGTTATGATTAAATTAGAGTTTACTGTGGAGTCCCTTGATATGAATCTAAGATTGGGATAATTCAATACTTGCAGTGGGAAGATGAGTCAATTAATGTGTATGGAGAGAGCATTTTTTTTTTCGATTAGTAAAAAAGACCGTGTCGAGCTTTAATGTGATTAAAGGGAATATATACTGTACTGGGAAGCCTTCAAAAGATGATCGTGAGCAATCTACTTGCCAGTGGTCTTAAATTCATGTATTGTCCATTTTAGAAACTTGCTGAAAGTTATTTGCCCTCTAATGATCCACATTTGGGGTTATTAGTGATTACATCACAAATCCTCAAAATGTTCGGCCCGAACATTATGAGGATTTCACTAATCATTTATTACTCCAAATGCTGATTATCAGGTGAGGGCAAATAACTTTCAGCAAGTTTCTAAAATGGACAATACATGAATTCAAGACTATTTGCCAGAAGATTGCTCATGATCACCTTTTGAAGGCTTTTTTGTCTTCCTGGTACAGTGTTAAGGTAGGCAGTACGTGGGGAATACAGTCCTCTGATCGGACGGTGTGGGAATGGGGGGGGGGGGGGGGGTCGAGGGTGGAGGACAAAGGTGTGGGAGGGGAGAGGAATGACCCCCCCTCCCCCAAGTCCCGCTTGGTAGTCATTGTTGATTCCTTCCATGGTAGTAAAAGTTCAGGCCGATGTCGAAAACTAATGTGGTGTCCTCGCTCTCAGAAAACCAGGTTCACCATGTTGTGTATGTAGTGTAGTTGTGTGTGCGAGGTGGTCGACTATGATAATAAAGTCTATAGTTTGCTTAATTTTGAGTTGAACTCAGTGAAGGAGGACTCGTGGACTCGAGGTGCATTACGCTGTAGTACATTTAATACTTAAACAATTCTGTGTTGAATAACTCTGTGATGAATACAAGTCATCTGATGCCTCCTGAAATAACTCGGGGAATATAACTGTGCTGATATAACTCAGGAAACAATTCTGCAAATATAACTGATTCAAACTCTGTGGGCTCTCTATATATACCCTTTCTGTCTCAAGTTTGAAGTAAACAATTATAGTGAAATTCATACAGAAGGTCAGTTTCTTGGATGCATGATGATCTCACAGAAACTGGACCTCACCTACGTAATTCTAAATTCCAGTAAATGTTATTCAGACTAGCCCCATAAACTCGATGGTCAGCTATAACCTTGAGGGTAATTCGGCTTCTGGAAAGTGGTCATTGAGGTGGAAAACATTTTTGGGGCGGGAGAGTGATAAATGGAATTATATCACAAAACAAGAGTGGATCTTGACTGATGCTTGCATGGAAGAACTCACGCGTCCCTAATAATACGGAGCAGGTCTGCTCAATCTCCTTTCATGTTTTTTTTTCTGAATTTTTACGGTTCAAAATAATATCCCAAGGAATTTTGTGGCCATTTTGATATCCCTAACGTAATATACCATTTAGGCCTGAAATTTCCTCCATTCCTTTAATATCCGGCCTAGTACGCCACTCTTTATTTTGCACATTACTGTATCATAATGAATAAATATTTACGTCATTATTATATTACCGAGAAGAATCACGTGATCCCCATGCAGTCTTAAACTTCAGAGCGGATCTACGCCAATATGGACACCAAGCATCCATGTCATGCATACAGTGATTATCAACGCAATTTCAGAAGGCACGCAGGCAAAATAAGTTTGGCATTTGGCAGGATTGTTTGTTCCCTAACTTATTGACTAACTTCTGTGTGAAAATCACATGAATCTAATTAGTCATGCATGAATAGGCACATTTTAAAGGCAAAAATGTATCTTTTCAAAAGTCACAAGGGTAATTGTTTATGCCGTTTTAACAATACATTTGGCATTTCTTGTACGATTTTAAAGTGTTTTCACTATGACACGAAATGGCTTCTTATGTTTACGTAACAGGTCGTGTTCCATTTTTGACAAAATATCCAGAGTTTTACTTTTTCACCAAAATAAAGGGTCTTTAAAAGTGTTTAAAAGTCACATTGCACAAGATGGATGTGTATTTTTAAACGGTGCTCACTCAACTAGAACAATGGGACAAGTGTCAGGATAGGTGTAAGTGCATGATAACCATTGAGGGGACATAAATGCACCAGCAATGGATTTCATCAAAAATTCATTTGACAGAATCCCAAAATTACCCTTGTGACTTTTGAAAAGTTACAATTTTACCTTTAAAATTTGCGGACTCATGCATGACTGAATGGATTAATGTGATTTTCACTCATACGTTAGTCAGTAAGTTAAGGAACAATCCTGCCAAATCATTTTGCCCAAAACCTCTTCGATATTTTGCTTCGGGGGGACTTACTTTTTTGTTAGGTTTAGATTGGACACTAGACACGGCAATTGATTAGCGCCATCTACAGTCTCGGTGCGCATAATCGCGTCTCATTGAAAATATGCACTGAACTGTACCACTACGTTCAGTGAAAATATGTCACATTCAAAGAAAGGTCCCTAATGTTACGTTTATTTATCAGCTTATTCTCGTTATCGTGTGCACATACATCTTGCGTGATGTGATCTCAATTTATCATAAATCAAATCACAAGAAACCAGCTACATTGAGTGTGATTGTCATTTCTGTGCATTTTTCCACTGGAATAAAAAAGGGGTAATTTGATTGTTTTCATAATTATAAACACCAGCCAAAAATCATTTCAAATCTCCACTTCATAGTCCACTTCATAGAAATAAACACACTGTTATAACCTCAAACGCATCAGCTTACTTAACGTCTCTTTCAATTTTTCAATTAATTTGGACTTTTAAAAAAATAAGCAGTAAACAATCACATCATGATGTATTTACAAGTTAGTTGGGGAACCAAAATAAGCACACAGGCTTGTGGGTGTGATCCAAATTAATACATACATAAACACACGATTTGATTTACGGGGGCCATGCATTTTTTAAATTGTATGGCAATCCATGTTAATACATATTGACTTCATGAAAATACCATAGAATGTCCTCAAAGATACCACATAAGAGGCAATTATTGCTGCATATCATTTGTTCCTTGTCTTATCCCGACATCAACATTCATACACAAGACTCAATCTAACTCATGGTTTGTACAGTACTCAAATGATTCACGACTACTCGGCTTTAAGTGCCATTTTAGAGAGACTTCATATAGGTTTCAACACAGATGGCTCTTGCCATCTCGATGTAGTTCCAACATCTTTCCCTTTTTTCAGAGGCTATTGATTGTTTAGTTTCAGTACATGTATGAAATTTACTTTAACAACTTGTTTCAGTACGTGTTATAACTCCTTGTATCTTCCAACACCAACCAACTTTAAACCAATAACCAGTTTCGCTACAGAGAGCTGCAGTACACATATATGGAGTAAACTTTGATTTGCGATAAAATTAAACACAATCCACTAACTATCAAATTGTGTCTATTCCTGTTTATTTCTTATTGTGTTAATTGTGTTATAACTATGATTGGTTGTCATGTCAGCCACGTTCTCAAAATCAGTTACAGTACGTCATGCAATGCAATACTTTTTACTTTCAACATCCATGTATTAATATGCATGAACTATTATACGATTCTTTTGAGTAATGAACGAATGTTTTTTTTTTTTTTTTTTTAGCATTATTATTTTGATCTGTTTCTCATTGTTCGGCTGTTTTTTCACAATAATATATTCACTCATTTTTATGTTCAGTGATACTGTAATTTAATAATGCTAATAATTTGTATCTAAAGGGATTTTTAATGACTTCGTTTATAACAAAAATATAAACATGAACAAAAAAGTTTGATGACTAGTAATGTACTTTAACATTTATATCAAGATGACATTAGAGCGTTAGAATTTACTGCAATGATAGATTCGTGCCTAGTTTTTGGAATTTAATGAAGTTGACATTACGATTTCGCGCAGCGAGCGAACTATACTGTAGTTTCCCCCTAATATGAAAAATATTTTGTTGGGTCCACGGCAAACTGGGCTATCCATGATTCGGTCACAACGGGAACTCATACAGCCCCCCCCCCCCCCCCCCCCCCAAGTTACGACCGCCGTATGAGTCAGCGTGCGCGCGCACGCGCTGGTGTCGAAAAGCCAATTCATTATTACACGCTGACCGAATCATGGCAGCTACATGTATATATAAGTGGCCGACCGAAGGCAAAGTAGACCGAATCATGGCGGAAAATGAGGGTTTTTGTAACTTTTTAAGTTATATGCTTTCTCCACGGATTTTTTTTTTGTACAACTGGCATTTGGTAAAGTACTATTTTTAACATTGATAACTTTCAAAAATATTAAATGATTTTGCAATATCATGAATTTAAAGATGAAAAAGCCTTAAGTGGCCGAATCAGGCATGTTAGTTTATACCACTGTGCGTTAAATACATCGAAAATGTATTCCAGAAGTCATTTCTAATATGGAGAAGGAAAAGTATTGGTCCCAAATTTGAGCCCAGATGTTTAACATCACAGGTGATAGGAAGGTTTATTGATGCATATTTTTAATGAAACACAACTTAAACTCTTTTTGGCAGATAATTATTAATCCAATTCAACGGTACACCCCGGGGTACACCATGAATGCCATAATACTGTAACTTCCTTAGTAATCGATTGTATGAAAGTCATCGAGACTCGACCATCGTCACCCTCTAGAAGGCATATTAGTTCTAAATAACAATATGCCTTCTACGAAGCTGTGCGCCTAACAGGCTGCCAGCATGAGAGATCGCCTCTGCAAGTATATTCTCAGTTAGTGGGTTTAACCCGATTGTTAACTTGCCATTTTTTGACCAAGGTATCGTTTTTCATCAAGGACACAGGAGGGAAAGTTTCAGGGATATCTTCAACTACAAGAAGGAGATATTTGAGGTTATATTTCTGTTTCAATCTGTATTTGACTCTACATTGACTGCCATGTTTTTGGACTTGGCTGGTGATGCTCAGTGAAGCTTGTAAGCTGCATGGACAAAGCAAGTTTCGTTCTTTTGTGTGGCTACAACACTGGACTTAAAGAAGAATGGAGCTATTGTGCTTCTTCCTGTGTACCCTCATCTGTGGAATCCACTCTTGTCCGAATGACTCTACACTACATACATTGAAGTATAGTCATCCTAATGTCAACCTCAAAGGAGTGAATGTACTTCAGCACAAAGGATTTTTTAAAGCTGGTATTCCCTACTACAGTAATGGATGTGCTTGCTTTAACATTGAACTCCTTGTGTGCGGGGACGTACAATCCAACCCAGGCCCCAACGACAGCCAGATGTCATCTTCAGCTGATCAATTGCGTAAATCACCAATTACCTACACAAGAGATGACATTCAAAGGTATCGGAATGAAGAACTGACGTCCCATCCTCTCTCCTATGATGTGTGGAAGGTAATTACAGATTTGGGTATTGCATTGAAAAAACCTACTCACAGAGGCTCGCGGGGCGGGTCTAGAAAACAGAGACAAAAGTGCTGCCAAAGGCCTGACTACCAACCTATTCCAGTAATAATTACTACTACAGACTGTCGGCCTCATCAACGAGCACCTGCCAGAAACTCGTACCTTCGAAAAATCACCTTAACAAGGGAAGCTAAACACATCAACATTTCACTGCCATCGATTTATCTGACTAACGCTCGATCCTTGAATAACAAATTTGATGAATTCTACAGCGTGGTTCAGAGCATGAACATTGATATAGTTTGTGTCAGTGAGACTTGGTTCAAAGACAGCACCCCACAAAGTGTCTTCTCCATCCCAGAGTACAGTATGTTTGTGAAGAACAGAACAGGCCGTCAAGGTGGTGGTGTCGCCCTCTACGCTAGGTCTAGTTTGAATCCCGCTGCTACCCGCATCACCGTTCCTGAGGACTTGGAAATTGTATGGGTGCAACTCAGACCTCACAGACTTCCACGATCTGTTTCATCCATCTTTGTTGCGTCCGTCTACTCGCCTCCAGACTCGGTACATGACCAAGCTTTCATCCAGTATCTGGTAACTTCAGTTGATGATATTCTCACTAACCACCCAGGAGCTGGCATCGTGATTGCAGGGGACTTCAATCGTCTCACCATAACTCCACTTGTAAGTGCCCACAGGCTGAAACAGGTTGTGAATCTCCCAACTCGAATGGATGCAACGCTAGACAAAATCATCACGAATATGAAATCTCACTATGACCCTGTTGAGCTTGTAGCCCCTGTCGGATTAAGTGATCACAATGGGGTGCTATGGCAACCCAAGCAATACCAAGTGCCGAAAAATGAAGTTCGACGCAAAGTTATCCGTCCGCTCCGTGAATCGAACATGAGAAGCTTTGGGGATTGGATCGCGCACAAAGATTGGACATCCGTCCACACCCAGTCAAGCGTTGAAAACAAATGTGAGGAGTTCTACAGAGAATTGAATCTTGCCATAAACCTCCATTTTCCTAGCAAATATGTACGTATACATGCAACTGACAAGCCATGGATGTCGACAAAAGTGAAAGTGCTCATTCACCAACGACAAACAGCATTCTACCAGAAATCCTCTAACTGGCAAGAGCTACGAAACAAGCTTCAAAGAGAAATCGATGGAGCTAAGAAGTCTTTTTATCATGATCGCGTCCAAAATCTGAAGCGGGATAATCCAAGATCGTGGTATCAATATATAAAGTTGATGATTTCCAACGTGCAACAGGAAATGTCTCTTTCGATTCCTGAAGTTGATCCAGACGACATTGCAGCCATAGCCAACGCCATTAACTCACATTTCATAGGTATATCGAGCAATTCACGTTCGCTAGATCCAGTACACCTACCTGCATTTAGACCTTTTCCAGAGAGTACGATCCCCTCAGTTCATCCATGGACCGTTTACAGAGAACTAGCTAAGACGAAAGTTGGTAAAAGTGGAGGTCCTGATGGACTCCCCTCAAGAATCATCCGAGAGTTTGCAGCAGAACTCAGCACCCCACTTTGTCATATTATCAATGCCTCGTTTGAACAGGGTGTCGTGCCAAGCCAATGGAAAAAATCCATCATAGTCCCCATTCCTAAGGAATTTCCGCCAACACTTGAAAAACTACGGCCGATTGCCCTAACAGACCACTTCGCTAAACTTCTCGAACTCTTTGTATATCGATGGCTCATGTGTGATATTGGCAGCAGTATAGATCCCCAACAATTTGGGAACCGTCGCGGCATGTCAACAAGCCATTATCTGTTGAGCCTCTTGGAGTACCTGCAATCAAATGCCGACAAACCCAACAATGTTACTACGGTCATACTTACCGACTTTTCAAAGGCGTTCGATCTCGTCGACCACAATGTCGCTGTATAGCCTCTACGCCATGGGAGCAAGACCTTCTCTTATCCAGTGGCTGTGTTCATTTCTGGCCGAGCGTACACAACAGGTCCGTTACCGAGGTCAGTTATCATCCTCACTTTCCACCAAAGCTGGAGTTCCTCAAGGCACGCGTTTGGGTCCACTGATCTTCCTAAGTGTTGTGAATGATGCTCTTATATCATCAGATGTTAGAAGGTGGAAGTATGTAGATGATCTAACCATAGCACAAAGCCGTCGCCTAAATTCACCATGTACCCTTCACACTAGCCTCAATTCATTTGAGCAATGGTGTGAAGTCTCTCGGATGCGGCTCAACCCGTTAAAATGTAAAGCCTTTCAGGTCTCTTTCACACGCCGTCAACTTCCTCCAGCAGAGATACAACTTAGAAATCAAACAGTGCCAACATGTGAAGACGTCAAGCTTCTCGGTGTCATAATCAGAAACGATCTGCAGTGGTCGAACCATGTAACTTACATAACTACCAACGCTTCGAGAAAACTCTACATGCTCCGACTGTTGAGACGGTTTGGAATGCCAGCATGTGATCTAATCACAGTATTTACATCATATATTCGACCAACTTTGGAATATTGTTGTGTTGTGTGGCATTCCTCTCTGACACAACAACAAACTACCTCAATTGAACTCATACAGAAAAGAGCCCTTCGAACTATATTCGCAGACCAATATAACTCGTATCAGCACGCATTACAAAAGAGTAATCTAGTTTCGCTTGAAAAACGCAGAGACCAGCTCTGCAGAAAGTTTGCATTTGAATTGTTCAAAAACTTTCGTACTTGGCTACCACCAGCAAGGGCATCTCGAAGGGCATCCCTCAGAAATAGCCACAAACTCACTGAAATAAAATGCAGAACAGAACGCTACCGAAAAAGCTCGATACCTTACCTTGTTAGAGTGTTAAATGAATCCCTGTAACTTAAGTTAGAAATTGAAAGTTTGGTACAACTGATACACTCACTATTCAGTTTAAATAATTATTTTGTAGACATGTACTGTATATATTTTATCTACCACCATTAATAAGAAACCAGCCATTACAATTGTTTGTTTTTTCCCTGTGAATTTTATATAGCTCAAATGAAAATCAATTAATACCCTACTTTACAACCAAACACTTCCTTCTTACTGATGTTATCACAATACTTTCATGACTTTTAATGCTGATGTGACTTAGCTGCAATTATGATAATTTTGCCGTACATCGATTTTATTTTCGATTTTATTATTCGTTTTAGGGACGTTCATTACATTTACTATTGTTTCTAATATTTATGGGGGGTTCATATTACTGATGAAAATGTTGTTTTTACCTAGACCGCAGTACTTTGCATTAGTTTTGCAATATATCCTTAACTTATGTTTTTGACAGGTTGTAATGCTGACATAAAGTGGTTACGGTTATTATCTTATTGTCGTACAGTAATTTTACAGTGCATCTTAAAGAAACTTATAATATGTTTAATGTATAATTATCTTTTATAGTGTTCATGCCATTTATAAGAATTTTTAAATATTTATACTTGCAGAGGATATTCGTCTTATTTCATATGTTGTATCTATATTTGTTTTTAAATTGTCGCAATTCAGCTGCATGGCTGCGAAGATGATTTTTAATAAACCTTGAATTGAATTGAATTGAATTGAATGTTATACCATTCCTTGGCCGTATTTTTTTTATAAGGCTTAGGCCTATATTGTGAGACTTGTACTTAGATCTTTGTTCAAAGCATTTTAAACAAATTGGTTCTTTTTTGTGAATGGCTTATTTATTGGTCGAGCTGGCTGGCTGGCTATCGTCGGGTGGAACGCTTCATTACAACGCTTTATCGACTCGTCTGGAACCTTTTGTTTATTGCTGCGTAGATACAGTAAACAACGAGTCGACGATGTATGTTCACCGCTAAGGCATTGCTCCGTAATACCGTACCCGTGCGTGCACGCAAGTTCGTACATTCGCAAGTAACGTCCAGTAGTACGAGTACTGGAGTCCAGGCACAGGCAGTGCACGTTCATCTTATTTTGGTTAATCTTTGTCATTTTTTTTAGATCGACGTCAGATTGTTCCGGAAAATATGGCAACTCTCAATCCGTCAAGAACAGTCAACAATTCAGGAGGGCGATGTCTAATGGAAAATTGGGTTGAGGAGGTAAGAAACGATGTCGATTGTTTTTAATTATGGCTGCCGTTTAAATCTCCTGTCCGGGGATTTAATTTTCATAAATTACAGATAAAACGATGCATGATTGAAGGCAACACCCTAGTTTAACTGTGCCAATGCAATGCCAATGGCAATGGGATGCCCTTGCATATAATTCATATTGCATGTGCACACAGTCTCTGTACTCTTGCGCCTACATGCGGCATCACTATATGGGCATCACCATTGCATCACTAAACTGGACTTAATCAAACTCTATATTTTGTGCTATAGACTAGTTGTAAAACATTTTGTGTACAAAGTTATAAATGCATGAAAGACTTGTGCACATATCTCTTATTTTCATGACTAGACATGCAGTAGCCTGTTTTGAAGTCACATTACCTACATCGCACACTGTAGTTTAGTGTGATGACATTTTGTATTATGATGTTGTTTTGTGCGTAATTGCAACGTGATTGCATGTTTGTTTGTTGTTTCATTACTAGGCATTTAAAAATGCACTTATCACTGCCGAAGCTATCATCTACCAGATTCACAAAGAAGAGGACCACTTCACCACCATGTACATGTACATGTATTTTAGGTTGTTATTATTTATTTGTTTGAATTGTAAACTAAGTTGAAAGCTAATATTAAGTTAGTAAATTGGTGAAGTGATCGATCGCTACGAAGTGATCGCTACGGGCAGTACCTGTGCGAGTAAATACGCACGGAACGCACGGCATACTTTTGGCATCGCACAATTGCACATGTGCCTGTAATAGAGATTTAGAGATTATTAGCTGCACGGCTGCACCAGGTATTTTTTTGCTAATTTTGGCAACATTAAATACCCAAATAACTCCTCATGTAGATGAAAATGAGGTGCACTGTTTATATAGTGGTAGATTCACAGTCACTGAGAAAAATTATGTCGATTTGGAATTCACCATTATTGCCATTATTTTCATCAAAAGCAGCTTATTTTATTGAGGAGAGCAGATTGTCGACTCAAACCAGATGAAGCTACATGTAACATAGAGTTCACAGACTACAGCTTGATCATGAAAGGTGTTGTCCTGCCTTATGAGATGTTATAATATATTATCTTCCCTCAAGGTTTTCTTTTCCTTATTTAGTCCTTAATCTTTAACTTGTTTTGTCACATCACACAGAGGCAAGTTTATGATACTGGTCTTGACAGTGAGGGTCTCGGCTCAAGCGAAGGATTCACCTCAAACAGCTCTCTGCCCTATAAGGATGGACATAAGGGCATCCTCACCAGAGAATACACAACTCCAGTAGAGAAAGACTCCACCTGCATGACCTCCTACCAGAAACCCCCCAAGTCTGGAGTCAGGACAGTAGGTGAGAACCTTATCAGAAGTTACAGTGGAGTCTAAGTAAAACTTGGCTGATCTAGGTCAAAGCAAGACCATACACGTCCATGCAATGTGCAAAGTAGATACATGTATTGTCTGATGTACACTACAGCTCAAAGATATTGGCATAGGGAAAGGGAAGGAGCTGCAGTTGTAAACCGCTGTATATTTTGTCCAGTTCAGCATGAAACACGATACTTTAGCCTAAAAAGCATCATGTTTCATGCTGAACTGGACAAAATATTACGCGGTTTAAAACTGCTGGTCCTTCCCTTGCCTTTCTTCCCTTTCCCTATGCCCTATGCACATGCCAGATATTGTCTGATAAAAGGAAAGCAAGGAACACAAGTCATTTGACAAATATTTCAGGGACATCACACTAGTTCTAATGAAGTTGCATCTCTTTTAAGATTGTAATTGCCTGCTTGTCTGGATGTGGCAACATGTCATGCATTGTTTATGTCTTCCTAGTGAACATATCTAGCAAGATGATAAGTACTTCCCAAAGGTCGATAATGGAGTTTTATAGCCTTGGCCCATGGTCTGTACATGTACATGTAGCTCTGATAGCTTTTACAGCCAACTCCATTCACCCCTATGTTCACTCAATGTTTACTTTTTAAAGTGTGAGGAGGAATTGCGAACCTGTCTCTCCCAGGTATTGTTCGTAATAAAGAAAGAAGTTAGCTCCCATGAATCAGGGCTCCTGCCAGGATTGGTTGTGTGTATGGTAAACGAACCTCCCTGGCAGAGAAAGAAACAATTTACATGGGCTAGGGTGTGAGTTTATACACAAATGAATGTTGATATAGCAGTTCGCATGTACATGAACTGTATATGGTATTTTTTTTTCTCAAAAAATGTGCACAGTGTTTATACAATGGGAAGTCAACATTTGTGAATGGAATAGCACTAAAACAATATATGTTTAAATTGCCTTTTTCAATCTCTTTCATCTTGCAAAGGCATTAGGAAAGAGTTGACAGAGAGAGCCCTCTTGGCCCAAGTCACACAGGAGCTGAATGAGGAGGTTAACCAGCCGCCGCCCATCGCTGAGTACAAGTCCGTTACCCAGAAGGACTTCTTTAATGACGAGTTTAAGTCTGAGCTGCCAGCCCCTCTCTATGAGCACAACGTTAACACTGAGCAACCTATCACCTTCTGGAGCGCACACAAAGAGAAGATTCATGTAAGTGTGATTAATTTGCAGTATTAATAATCATTTACAGCATAATGCTGAATTGTACATGTTTGTACACGCAATGCAAATATAATACTGTCCTTCTTTGATAAAAGGAAGCAAATAACAAAAAATACTTTTCTTGAAAATGAGCAAGATGTGTCGTGCCACTTGCATTAGCATCAATGCAACACCCCATCATGGTAGATGGAATATCTTGCAGCAAGATGGGTATTTCTTTTTCAGATTTTGCCTGTATGTAGGGAGTGCTGGGTACACTCTAAGAGTACCAATAAGTCAAATGTGGGTGAATTGTCACTTGCTTCATTTGTCAAAGTAGGGCGGAATGCTGACTACATATACATGTAATCACAAAGTACACGAAGAATGTATATTTATTTTCTCTTGCAATAGAAACAAAAGGAAATATTACTGCCTAGATTATAAACAACAAGTTAAAAAAAGCTGTTGAAAAATATGACAGATTGTGCTTCATTAAAAAGTATCAGTGGGATTGATCATGTAAGGATGATAATAAATCACTCCATCTCATATTATTTTGGGGGATATAGTTGATTGTTTTGATAGCTTTTTTGTCTTTTATTCATTTTTATATGTCAATATCATATATGATGGAAGTTGTAATTTATTTGATAGATGTGTTTTTACATGCAAATGAGATAAAATCTTGCAAAGTATATCAAATATCTCATTTAGTACCAATGTACTTAAGGAACAAAATTGAAAATATTTAATTACCATAATTGTATTACGTCCACAAATATGAATTTAAGCAGTTTTCTGTTCCGAGTTCAAGAGCAAATTCGTGATGTAAAATGTCGAACATTTTTCCAATTCTGATAGTTATTGATTGAGTCATGATTTTGTGATATTTAATTTCATCTAACATACATTAATTTCTTTCAATTTCCACTTCCTTTTAACCCCCATAAGTTGGAAAAATTTCACTCAAGTACACATAGTTACACATGGTCACTGGAAGTTCTACAATTTGTACATGTAAATACCCTATTACCATGGAAACCTACATGAACTTTAAAGAATGTACATGAATGTTACTGACACATTGTTCATTTTTCTACCCACAGGGTGTGAGCCAGGTCAAGACATTGGACACGCCCTTCAAGAAGAATTCATCATTCAGTAAACCGATTGAGGAGAGCATGGACCAACCTCAGCCCTACGAACAGGAGAAGCATCCGTGGTTATAACCCTCGCAACCACAACAGATTATTAAGCTTCTAAAATAAGTACAATGTACAGTTAAACCTGCCTTCAAAGGTCACTTTCTATGCTATTATCAGGCATATATCATGCAAAAGTTTAGCGTCCAAAAATATGGGAACTTGAATCAAATTGAAATTTTTCTGTGGTAACTTCATGCAGGTGTCATGGCAACTGGTCTTATTTCTCATCTATTACAGACCGGGTCAAATGTAATGACAAGTCCACACTGGTGTTTGGATATTTACATCAGGTGTCACTGAATTGTTATGTACATGTAGAACGGGTGAAATGATTGAAAGGCTAACAATATGTAAGGCGTAGGTTTTGTTTAAAAAGAAAAAGATCGAGAGGGAAATTCTCTTGTTAAATGCAGTTGTCGTCTTTAGCAGAGGAGACAGGATTATTAATGAACTTTCTTCACTACCAATACATGTACTTATTTCTTAGTCTTGTAGACATGTATGTGTCGATATCTACATGCGTTATGTTGAATATGATGAATAGAGAATGCTTTGGCAGAACATGTAGACCATGAGCACAACTGTTTACTGTGATTAGTCTAGGAGACATACATATAAGACGTCTTTAGTCCTTTGTTTGCCGCATAAAATGGCGCTATGTGATTTGTGTACCTGTACATGTGAATATATTCACATGTGGCTCTCAAAGGGTTGAGAGTTGTGTTGGATAGAGAGAATTCTTTGGTCTTATTATATGTTGACTGTTTGCCTAATTTTTCATTGTAATTAGTGATATAATATGGACAACGTCTTGGTTGTGTTGAATGCAATGAATATTTCATGGTTTGGCAGTACATGTACACCAGCATTTAACATATTTATTAAGGTGAGCTTTCTTTGTAAAGAAATAGTCAAGAGGGTACATACAGAGTATGGGAAGCTGTAGTACATTCTTCTCTGTACATTATAGCCCAATTGACCGTTTTCGTAATGTATTCACAACTTTCCCCTAGCTGCGTAGAAACGTTTTATTGCATTCACATGTATCTAGTCATTCAGATTCAATGGATGGAATGCACTTTGAATCTTGTAGTTGTTGCTACTTGGACAAACCTCGGACAAGCTGTGGGGTTCCCATTAGGGATGTATTGTTTGAACGATGTGAATAATATGTGCATACCTAGTGAAAATGGTCTGCATGTATTCGTGTAAAATGGCTCTGGGCCTAGTGACTCTTATACAGTGTACCACCAGACCTCGAGCCAACCTCATCCCCCCCCCCCATCCCCTATCTCTAAATTAGTAAGATGCCTGAATTGTATATATATATATATATATAGAGAGAGAGAGAGAGAGAGAGAGAGAGAGAGAGAGAGAGAGAGAGAGAGAGAGAGAGAGAGAGAGAGAGAGAGAGAGAGAGAGAGAGAGAGGTAAAGAAAGATAAATTGAAAGAAACGCTGGAGAAGAAAAATGATGATTGTAAATACAGGTGTTTATATTTTGTGTAGTATGTTATATGGTGATATGAGAAGTGAAATAAAAACCCATGTCAATAATATATTGTTGTTTGATGATACATTCTTGTGATTTCGTGTGACTAAAAGCGTGAGACTAAAATATAAATGAAAGTTTTCATTTGCTCCTTTCGTCACACCTCCCATAGCGTGTCTTCATTCTTATCTCGAATCTGTTTCTTTCTTATCTCTCGCTTCATGTATTTCTTCTTCTGCCTTGCATCTTTGTTACCTTTTTCTCTTCCATATATTTTCGGCATGCTTCTCTTTGACTCTTTTTTTCCTTATTTCGTCTTCTCTCTCGCCTACATGTAAGTTTGTTTGTAACATGAAGTTAAAATCTTTTGATCTCAACACAAGAAAAAAAAATCGAAGACTTACTTCGAAATTTTCGGCTGCTAACTGCAGCCTTCCTCAGCGATGATCGAAGTGATCCGATTCGATCTGTTGACATAGCGATCGATAATCGGATCGTAGACACTCGGTAGCTTGTATCGCCCTCCGTCCCTATTGAGAGAAGGGTTGAACGCCCGGATGTGTTGTGTTGTGTTGTGTGAGATCAAAAGTTTTTAAATTCATGTTATCTTTATACCAACACAGAGGAACTTTCATGATCAAGTTTGTTTGTGTTTGCATCTTTGTACCATCTTGCCACTACTCTTTAAAATTACTACTTCTTCTTTCCAGCTCTATCCCCTTTCCTCTCTCTCCCTTATTTTCTTCTTTCTTTTCTGCATCTGCTTTACCTTCTTATCGCGAGTTTGTTTTTCTTTGTAAATCTTTTCCATATACACTTGTACTTGGAGTAATCTTTCTTGCTCAATAGTAGCCGTCCTATTTTATTTTGTTCGTCTCACTTGCTTTATCTACCTATGCCTCAACAAACTGTTTACTTTACATCAGCATGACTTGGTTTTTCTCGTACTTTTTAATCCAAATGTATTTAGTTTCAGTGTAACAATCTGTGTAACTATGTCTAATTTTTTCTTTAATTTAGAAAATGTGAGGCGCCGCATATCGGTTCCGTTGATGCGAAGTTGTTAGCAATACATGTATCTCTATATTTCGTTCCCTACTTTGGGGGATAACATCGACTCAGTTTCCATGGAATGTTGAGAGTAACAGTTCGGATGTAACATTTTCGTTCTCTCATATTTCATTTTCTCTTCTTAGTGTTACTTCATTAATGCGAAGAAAATATAGAGATTGCTTACATAGAAACGAAATATCAATCTTTCACA
Organism: Arbacia lixula; assembly: GCA_963669155.1. NCBI lineage: Eukaryota > Metazoa > Echinodermata > Echinoidea > Arbacioida > Arbaciidae > Arbacia > Arbacia lixula. Next base: position 8,909,233 of record OZ022578.1, read on the forward strand.
TTGCAACATAACGCGTTGATTTCCTTTTCAAGTTTAATCACATGTATCATGTGTATTGTGTAAACCATGCCTGCAGCCGTAAATTTCAAGATTGAAGAGGGTATGTCCATTCATGCACGTTTCCACGTAGACGAATAATGCGAGGGGTGGGGATACAACAGGTTTGAGATGCAGAAGTCGAAGAAGGAAAAAGTGAGAAGTCGTATTTCGTAGAACCGCTTTATAAGTCGTTTCGTAAGGCATTTGATATATTAATCGCAGAAAGGAGTAGAAAGGGGGAAGGGAAATGCATGGTCACAGGAATTCAAGCAGAGAAAGACAGGATGCAGAGAGGATGAGGATGGAGTAGAGCAAAACAGAGAGAAAAATAGAGACAGAGATGTGCAACCGTGATTAGAGAATCGAACTGAAGAGTGGAAAAATACCCGAAAAAGGCAAAAATATGTTTTATAAGGGGGATGGTGGTGGTGATGGTGGTGGTGGTGGAAGTGGGGGGAGGGGGGGGGGGAGGGGGTACATACAACATCATTGGCTGTATGATTTTCTACACATCGGGAAACTATAATCACGTTCATCGAGACGTTGAAAGGATAATTATGAAATAAAAGTTCCAAGAGAAAGTTTTAATAGTATGAGAGCTTATGAGCACGCCTCGTCAATTATCGGAAATTTACGGCCGTAATCAATCACCGCACCATTGATATCTTCTCCCTTGTCATTGTTTTCTTTTTCCAAAAACAGGCTGGCCTCCCACGTGATATCCCCTTCCCGCCGGATTATACTGATCACATCGACCAATCGCCGACGTCTCCTGTGATTATCTGATCAAAATGCAACGACAATCTCAGTAATCATATAAGTATCACTAATACTTCATACACGACCGATAAACCGATATCCCCACCATCCGGTCTATGGGCGGACAAACTAAATGAGAACTGGCGGACTCAATAATAATTTCAAAATATCGGAAGTCCTCATCGAGTGAAGAACTCCTTTTGCAGTCAAACCCATTTTTCTGGAAATGATTAATGTTGAGAATCATAATGTAGATTGAGTGTCACCGCTTTCATCAAATGCATTAAATGTAAATAAGACAATGTGGCAAGACAATTTCTGAATAAAAAATTATCAATTTCAGTTCACAGATATAGTCTTATCCTAATTTCAGTTCACAGATATAGTCTTATCCTATAATTCTGGATTTATCTACTCAGTACTGTATTTACAAACTAATTTGACTCAGAGAAAATATCAGATTTTTAAAAAAAAAACCCGATTTATAGCACTACAATAAATTTAATGTTCCCTGGTTACATTAATATTTTCTTTTTAGATCTGAAATGATTTCCTTATCTAACAGCAATAATTTCTAAGCAATCAAATAATTCCAAGTATCATGCTCGTTGATTTGAGACATTTTCAATGATTGCTGTTGAGGAAGAGGATTTCTGTTTGTCTACACACGGGACACGTACAGGGGATGCTACACTCCGCGAGTGACGAAGCTCTTCATGTTTATTAATTGGAAACGGAGTTTCTGCCGTCTATTTGTCGCGAGAAACATCAGCTAGATTAATCACTCCTTCACATAATACTTGGCCGTCTTTTGGGTTGATGGAATCAAAACGCTGCTCCATTCGAATACTGAGCATTTCTGTACAGTAATCTGCTTTGGATTCGTTCAATAGGGGGAAAATCCGGCAGTTCATTTTCGATTTATTGATGGACACAAAGGAGAAAAGGAGGGGGAAGGGGGGGGGGGGGGGAGGGGTGGGCATACGAAAGTAGATCAGTTATCTAAACATTCCTCACTATTTCCTGAAGATCATAGTTTCACGTCCATTATAAGGCTGTTGAACTCGGTAGGGTCATTGGCAGAATAAATCGAGGCTTTTTACGCTGACGTCAAGGCAATTGTTTCTGGAACTTAAGCAACTTGTCTCGCCATGACTACAGAGGAATGCCAAAGTTTTGCTGTAACATTCGTGGAATGTTGGGTTGTTCTCTCTAATAGTACCTTAATAATTTGTAAGATAGAATTACGCCTTTCTAAGAAATCTGTTTTAATCCAATTGGCTTCATCAACCGTACAATTTGCGCTTCCTGAATGGAATCGTCTCAGTCTATCAGTGCACGGTGCTTTCAACTGTGTGGTCGGGGATCCATGCGCTATGAAGTGACATATCTAATTCAGGGGTAGGGAGTGACATGGGTTTGGACGGCACATACCCCACCCCCATTACATGAGAAAACTGTTGGTAAGTTAACTATCGTGACTGTCGTAAAGTCTCCCTTCCCAAATAAGTTCTGAAGGATTACCTTGATTGATGAACCCGTTTTGTGCTAGGTAAACTGCTGCTTATTGGATGTGTATACATGTACATGTATTATGGTGAAAACAGGCACACGTGGTCGTGGTGCAAAAAAAGAAAAAGAATTACTATTCTTTCTTGGCACTTGGGACGGTGATGGGCGAACAGGCAGAGGGGAGGATATGAGCTGATCATACGCCTCTTTCATAAATCTATTTCAAGGATAAATATATGAATAGATATGTTTACATCATTCATATTGTATACGTAAACGTATATATTTTATATGGAAACATATATGAATAGACGGATAGATAAGTAGATCGCATTCAAAAATGTTACATTGCATGTTTAGATAGATAGAGTAGATGAAAAGGAAGCTAATGATAAGGGTATTTATTTGTTATGAGTGACAGATAGATAAGAATAAAGATACTCTACATAAAAAACGAATTGAAATAAATATATATATTCGTATACAAGTGTATATATACACATGTATATAAACACAATATCTTCATATGACTTTATGTACATACTATTTATGCAACATAAATATATTTTTGTATTATATCGAATAATATAGGAGGTTGTAGATGAAAACACAAACAACTAAAAAAACTTCGGCCATAGACCTTTATCAGTCTTTGTGAAGGTTTATGACCGAAATCTTGCGCATTCTCCTGTTCCCTGGCCTGTTTGATTTATTTCTTTTTATATTCCTTTGAGTGATATACGATGATATATATCGATAGATAGAGTAGATAACAAAATCGATGACTCAACAGATAGATATGAAACGATGAATAGATAGTTAGGTGTGGATATCGATTTCTACCTAATCAATTTCGATCACCTCAAGCTGTAAAATGCGCGCGGAAATCGGATTCCACCTTCTCGTGTTTCTCACATTTATCTCACTTAATATCGGGTCCCCAGTCTTTGTTATTTACCCTCGACGAAGAAAACACACTTGAAACTCAATCCGGACGATTTCATTTCCCTGCTTTCTTTCCTATTTACTGCATCCCACTCCAGGCAAAGGCAATGAATAAACATAACCCTTGGGATTCCATATAATATCATCGATGTCTTACGCGCTGTATACGGTGTCTTCTCTGCTTTGATTTCTGGTTGCCGCCACTGATCCCGGCATGCCCCGCGGCGTGTTTGCGTCAGCGGGGCGCTCGGTTAACATGGTACATGCTAGAGCTATACATGATACATGCTAGAGATCTACTCATGATGGATTAATACACACATCGCTTAATTACTACAATAAACAGCCACATGATAATCAATATTGTCACGGGATTATATTATCAAAAATATGAGGTATATGCAATTTATTTATGGGAGGGTATCTCAATGCAGATTACCAACCATAATAGTTCGAAATGATACTGTACGCGACGGATTCTATTAATTTGACGTCAAGGCATTAATTCAGTAATTCATATAACATTCATGCTGAGTGACTGTGATTAATTGTTTGAGGAAACATGACCGTCACCAGGGGGCGCGGAGGGTGCGTACCCCCTTCAAACAAAAAGAAAAAAAAAGGACAAAAGAAGAAGGAGAAGAAATATATAAATATATATATATATATAATGACTATACGAAACTGCAGTTACTGAAAAGTGCTCAACTACATGTACATATAGGAGCTTCATGTAGTATAGTATTAGGGTGGAGCGAGTTGCTTAGATTTTAGTTGTACAGACTGTTTCCCCCTGATGAACCCTCAGGGGGAAACAGTCTGTACAACTAAAATCTAAGCAACTCGCTCCACCCTAATACTATACTATATATATATATGTATATATATATATATTTTTATTTTATTTTTTTATTTTTTTTTTTTTGGGGGGGGGGGTGGGTGGGTTGGTGGGGGGGATGTTAAGGTATGATAGGGGATGTCAGTTGTTCAAAAATTGACCATACAGGTAGTCCCTATTTGTGTTATCGTATATATTTAGACCAGGCATGCTTGTACAGCGTGTTATATAGTATACGATTAAGTGATAATAGCGCACAGTAAACATAATGCAAGACTCTCTCATAAAAACCTGTTTCCTAAGATTGACAGTTGATGTATGAATTAGCGTTCACAATCACGACGTATGTAGACAAGTAGAAAGTATAATCCTCACTTGTCCTGCGCGTCTCATCATGTGTGAGACGTAACTATGTCAGCTTCATTAGTATGACCCATCTCTGAACCGCAACATTGATGTGTTGGTGGACAACTCATCTTGGGAGCAAAAGTGTACGCAATCGGTCAATACTGGATCCGTTAAGGCTGCACATCTGTTTTTTTTTCTTGGGGGGGGGGGGGGGGAGTCCTCACATACAATTGATTAAACATATTTGAGCATTTTGCTCACTTATTGCCCCATCAGCGCAATGGTGAAGCACGGATAGATTACGAATAAACCATCTTCATTATTTTGTTTATTAGCATTTTTAACACCTATATGGAGAAATGATTGCAGGTTTGTGGCCTAAAGCCTATGATAAGGTAATACACTCACGTATGGATAATGTGTTCCAAATGAGCATAGACTACAGTAGTACAGGGTATATGTCTACTTATCGTAGGCCTACATTCCTGAACATAATGAAAGGGAAGACTTTCCCCTTGTTTTACCCCCTCCCCGCTAACACTCATGCTTCTCCTTCTTCCCAAACTACCATGACTACCTTTTCTCCGAGTCCCCCCCCCCCCTCTCTGGCTTAGTTTGTTTCCATCCCATTGCCTTGAGCATATACTTGTATGTTGTACAGGTTATGTGCATGGTGAAGGGGGGGGGGGCAGTGGTCAGCTAAACTTTTTATACCAGAGAAAGGAGGTTGGAGTACAATTCTCTTTAAGGAAGTGTCTATTCAGTAGTCTAAGATTACAATGGCACCATATTTTCCGAGTTAAAGAACATTTAGCCAGTATATAAGGGCATAATCTACACTCAAGATGAACTTCAACAGTTGTGTCTTTATTTCCCCAAACATGCCAAAAGGCACCCCCCTATAATAAGTACGGCACTGGTAAATGATATATCATTGAGTACTTCAAAATACCAGTTTCTACTCGCACCATATGGTCGGACAATCCACTGAATAAATGTACTAGACTGCTGACTGGGATTTAAGATATTTTACAGTGTGCCCAGAGCAACAATAGAAATAGGTGCATATGGTGGAATGTTCTTTCACTACCTTCTCAATGTTGAATTGCTGTTTTCATATCTGCATTGTAAAGTTGAAATGTGGTTGACTATCTAATAAATTTCCACGTTACTCTATAAGTAGTGCCATTGACCTGACGTCATTTTCTACTAATACCAATAATATGCTCATGCGCAGATTGCAATTACGAAGTGGCTTATTGGCTGAAACTTTCGTCAGTTTGAATAATGTGTTGACCATCAAGCATACAAATGTATTGTGTGTGTGGGTGTGGGTGTGAGGGGGGGGGGGTGGGGTGGGGGGAGGGGGTCGGGTAGAAGGGAGGAGGTCTGCTAAGAAATAGGCGGTATTCTGCGATACGTAATTTATTTTGAGATGGAAAAAAAATCATTGGTTATTTTTTTTTTAGAATGGACGCAAACAATTCTTTGGCAAAAGGTGCATCTTTGAAAGAGAGCAGATACAAGATTGAAAATAGCGTTTCAAATGTATTTGCAAATACTATTTTTAGTCTTCATTTCACCATTGTTTGCCATTTTTTTCTAGTTCTTTTTCTTCAATTACCGTTGCGCGATCTGTGAATGGTAATTGTGGAAAGTGCTTCCACAGATCAATATGGTCTCTAAGGCCCTCTCATCATGCCCATACTATACGGCGTCTGTTCACGCCGCGTTGAACTGATACGACAGATGGGAGTGTTGTAGTCACACGATAGCTGCATTTACGTGGCACCAACCCCATCTGCCTGAGTGGTGTTTGGGGGAGGATAAATTATGATTGCAATAATACAAAATGCTCCTGTTTGTATACTAGCTACTCTATTTGAATAACAGAGCTTGGTAAATCACTGCAACAGTTTTTACTCAGCTGCAGCGTGTTTTTATTCATAGATTTCATTGAAAAAAAGGTGACTTTGATAATCAAGTTAATTGGGTCGATCAGGAAATTCTTCCGGAAATGCGGATGTTGTTCGTTGCACCAAAATAGAGGCTACATGGAAGAAAAGAAAAACTAATGAGAAGGGGCAATATTTCTGACATGAGTATTTAAAAGTGTTTCCATGTCTGCGTGTATACGTATTTGGGGTGTATATGTGTGTGTGTATGTGTGTATATGTGTGTGTGTGTGTGTGTGTGTGCGTGAGTGTGTGTGTGTGCGTGTGTGCGTTAGTGTGTGTGTGCGTATATGTGTGTTCACAGAATTTTAGATTGTAAGGAGGAAGAGAAAAAATAGCAATTCAAATGGGCAAGTTAGGGAGCCACCTCTTCCAAGTTGGATTGAAGAAGTTTTTTTTTTGGTTTGTTTTTAATCTTATTTTCATTATCACAAAATGTTCCCCTATACTTCCTTTTCTATTTTATTTTTTGAGGTTCAACTGAAAAGTTTGCCTTTGGAATGTGAGTAAGTTACCAATGAACCAAACTCTTCCACAGAGTTTGAAAACCCTGACGTAGTGACCACCTTCAAGGGCAACCTAAAGACATACCTGTATAATGGTGCTTTTTGATATACAAGTTCATACCTGTACTTTTTTCTCTCTCTTTAATTAGCTCTGAATCGCCTTGAGCATCTGATTAAGATGGAAAGTGCGCTAAATAAATTCTATGTATTATTACTATTATTATGAATGGTGTGAGCATGAATGAGTAAGTGAGTGAGTGCGTGGGTGAGTGTGTGTGTGTGTGTGTGTGTGTGTGTGTCCGAGGGAGGGGGGGGGGGGTGAAGTGCGTTGGGGTAGGTTCATTTATTGAGGCTTAATTTGATTCCATTCACTGCATAATCATGTGGAAAGGTTAACTTTTTGGTTGTTTCATAATGCATATGTGTGAAGGTTTATGAGATATAACGGTTTGAAAATATTTTTCTTAAAAGTTGAACGGATTATTTTGTTTAAAATGAAGGAGAAGAGATTCAGATTGTACGAGGTTGTAAAGGTCATGTGAAATTGTGAAATTAAAAATTCAAGCAAATAAAGACCCCCCCAAAAAAAAAAAAAACAAACAAAAAAAAAAACTCCTCTAATTAATACTTTGGTGATTTTTTTGTTAGAAAAAGTTCATCTTTGTAAAACAGATTTGACATGCTATTTTGTATGAATGAAATCCCCCCAAAAGAATAAAAAAGCAATGTGTGTGTGTGCGTATGTGCGTGAGTGTGTGCGTGTTTGTGCTATCTTGATTATAACAATAGAACCACGCGAGCAAATGTTGATGCTTCCTTAAAGTATGAATTGCATATCGTGTCCACAAAAAGTTATTTTTTTGTATGTTATTGTTGTTGTTGTTTCGAACCACTAAAATTCGGCAATCACATGTAGTAGCATCCCGGATAAAAGATACAATAATCGTTTCTTTAATAATAATAAAATAACATCATTGAACTTCCAGCATGACCTCCTTTCACGAAACGCAAGCACCCGTCGATGTGTTTATATGTTGTTGAACTCGGGGCTCACGATAACATTATGTTATTGATACGACCACTGAAGGCCTTGTTCGGAAAATGAAGCGGGTAGTATGAAGACAATTCATCCTCTACATTTACACCTCAAGATGTAATAGGTGTCCATACGTACGTTCATGCTATTCACCATGTTCACCTTACGTAAATGATACAAGTATAATCACGAAAGTAATCATGATAATTGATAGTTCCCCGAGGTGCGCATCCGGCCGTTTTTAGTTGTTCCCATCAAGGAGGGATAACGTCCTTCCCTTTGCCCTGTTCTCCTTCACCCTTTGAGTGCAAGCCCCACTCCTGCCCAATGATGAATGTGTGTATTGCCTGCGAAAATATCACGTGTGGTGCGCAAAGAGTTAGACATATAAATCACCAAAAGGACCAAGGGTACGCCCCTGGATGATTGCGCGTCTCCTGGTCAAAGGTACATACTGCCTAAGTGGTATTGTAACATCCATCACAATGATGGCTTCAGATATCATTGAATTTCATTCATTTTAGTTATCCACGTCTATAAAAGCACCTGCTTCGGTCAGTGGCTGCTTCTCTGCATGGCCGTGTATATATGGATGAATTACATAGTACTCTAAACAGTATGTAGGTCCGATTTTGCATGTAATCATATAATATAAAGAATGTGAATAATACCCAGAAAAAAAAACACGACTAACACGTCATTGTTCATTCATTATCATGCCTTATGCCACCCGATCGGGAACAAGAACAATCAAGAATGACTCAAAACATTATTTATACATATATATGTACCTTGTCTGATCAGACATTGGCATGATTAGAGAAAGTAACGTATGACCGACTCATCAGAGGAAACTACCCCATCGCGTCCCATAGGGAGGAGTGAGTGTGCCACCTTTCTGCTGTCACAATATACATTTGTTTTTAATATTCATATATTTATGTTTTTATCAATGAAATCATTAAGAAACACAATATATGCAAATGATTTACATGATTGAAACACAGAATCACTAAACATGAAAAGAGTAACTTTGTGAGGAAAAAGAAGAAGAAAAAGGCAGAATACTGAGTAACAAATTGAATTTTGCTCAAGTGCGAACCTCCGACACGAAAAAAGGTGAACCCAAGGATTGGCGGTGACACCAACCCTACTAAACAGTATTGCTGAACAAACAACCAATTAATGAACTCAACCTCACTGACAGCCTAAAGATAACTCCAAAAACGGAGCATTGCAGAGACGGAAATAAGCAAGCCCGAGGAACAGGACGATCACTTGTTGTGAGAATCATGACTATGGTATGTATGGAGTATGAAGAGGCCTTATGAACCTCGCTGCATCGACATAAGCCACGATTTGAACCTAATCATTATTTCAATCAGAAAAGGTATTTCTCAGAAGAGGTGTCGATCTTTCCTCTAACAAGCCTACCTCTTGGTCAGAAGGGGAATGGTTCGATCTCAACAGCTGTTACTTATGTTCTTTCAGCAAAACAGTTTCATCCACATAGCTTGTAAAGAGATGTGATTGATCTAAATCGATCGCAAGTTCAATCCCTATTTCTAAAGTTCAGAGTTACGAACATCAATCGAATATCGAATATCAATCGCAAATCTAGTTGCGGTCACTCAACTCTTTATACGACAGGGCTCTGTTCCGTAGCTAGGATAAAGGTAAGGACCTGATAGGATCCTTTGATTCTAAGACTCGGGTACTGATAGTGCAGGGACCTCGTGAAAAACCAGTGTTTACGTTTTTTTTTTCAAGATTTAAGATTCAATTTTATTTCATGGGGCTTCCCTCGGTAAAGAAGACCAGGGCCCCATTGCATAAAACATACAAATATTGATGGTAACTTTGCTACCTACGGCATCTTCTACGGAAGCCTTGAATTTGATTGGATTTTGAGCTATGTTACCATGGTAGTTATTTATTTATTTATTTATTTATTTATTTGTACACACATAACAGACATAACTGAACAGTCCACAAATGTGTTTGTCTTTGTTTATAATGTAAGTCTAGAAGCCTGCCTTGATTTAGTACATATTATCTGTAACAATTTACCGCAGAAACGCGATCCAACCCTCAACAAATGTATCACGCCTGTACCGAGCATGCGTCCTGTTTGGAATGTCTTCATCAGGATTAAAATGTATTTGCCACACTGTAGAGTGAGTTTCATCCCTCTAGCTCAATGTATTGATGGAAGCTTCCATTTTGTCTCCAAATTGGCACCATTCTGACTCGCCTTCTGTCATCATCATCAGGCACAGAAACAAGGGGGCGGCTCACGCTGTAGTCGTGGTAGTCAGGGGTGTGTAACTGCGTATCTTTGATGATAATGGGATCTCCTAAAATGCTTTTAAGCCCTTCCCGGTGGCGCTCCAACATTATCGTAATCGATTCTCGATTGTCCCGTTTTACCCATCCACAATTAATTGCAAAAATCTAACGCGTGGGATTAAAGGTGCGATCGTCTGTTTTGTAAGCATTGGGTTTTATTTGTAGATGCCATTACAGTGTTGCAGGCACTGCCATGGCTGTGATAGCATTTAACAATGACAACGGTGGAGATCTTCAGTTAACAGTTCACACCCACGATACCATCACTCATCTGATTACTCGCATGTCTCTACCCGGGGCCTGTCAAGTGTCACAAGCCTTTGAGTTTTTTTTTTTTATGTTTGTTTGTTTGTTTTTTGTTTTTATCTCGGCGACAGTTTGGAACGCCATATTGTACGTGCACATATCATAGATGCACGTTATCAAAATGATGTTTATGGGAATGCTTCCTCCCCCCTCAAAAAAAAAATAATTACAAAAATAAGAATAGTAATGTCTGGTACCCTACCATAGGACTCTTCAGATGGATCCGAAAAAACTGCCTGAAATGCCCCTTGCGTTAGGATTGAAACCTGATTGTCGCACCATACCTTTAAACATGTTAAAGAATCAGTAGTAGATGATGGTGATCGCTTAGTGCGCGGTCGTAGGCGCATCACTGCCAGGTCGCCTGGTATACTACTCTTCGTGTTGCAGATATTACCTAATCAAATTTCATGGCACCCCACGCCGTTCCTAAATGGTGTTGCCATTATAAAAATTACATCAATATTAACTCACCGCTCGCGCGTACAAGTGATGTGGGCCATGCCACCATTCAGCGAATTTAAGCAGTTCTCGTGTACGTGGTGGCGATGGCAGGAGTCTCTCTGCCGATTGATGTACATTAAGTATCGCCGTGAGTGAGGGTGGGGCGTCACTCTAATGCGGGGTAGGGAGGAGGATGGGGGGGGGGGGGGGTGCTATGAGGATCATGGGATATAAAGGGGTTTATATGCACGCTACAGACATGACAAAGAGGACGGAGAGAGAGGAATCCTCGGGGAAAGAGGAATGAAAATGTCAATGCGATGCAACAATAGTACATAATGTGGAATTATACTTGGCTAAAGCCTTAAAAATAGAAAGATAGTGTATATACATCAAAAATATAATGAGGAAAAGAGAATAACGTTAAGAGGCGAGGGGACGATAGGAAAGGAAGTTTGGTATGTGTGTGTGAGGGGGTGGGTCGGGGTGGGGTGGGGTGGGGGAGAGGACAATCCCACCTTGGAGTGAGTAACTGTGTGGATGTGCGTGAGTTTGCGTGAGAAAGAGGGGCGAGGGGCATGGTGAAGGAGGAAGAGAGATAGAGGAATACAAAGGTATATAAAGGAAGGGAGGTACAAACAGAACGATTGAAAGAAAGAGAGAGAAAGAGAGAGAAAGAGGGGGAGATGAAGAACGAGAGAGGGGGAGAGGGAAGGATGGAGGAGAAGATGGAGAGAGGAAGAATGATTGATTTTCTGTATCTTGCTTCCATCATTGCCCATAGTATCATGATCCAGAAGAGGCTTGATTCGTATGTGATTCACTTTAAGACATGGTTGGTTGGGACATCGTCCTTTATAGTTACTCTCTGATTGATATCAAGGATTTACCTCTCATACGTCAATGGTTGCGCGTCTTCATCCAGATCCATTAAGAGTAGTCATAATATTTAGTCATAGAAAGGCACAGCATGAGTAGGATTATTGTAACGATTCTAATAGGACGAAGTAAACAGCATGATGTATGAACATGATTAAAGTCTTGTTTGGACATGTCGAATGATTAATTGCTAGCAATGCTATTTTCTTTATTTAAAAAAAATGGTCATAAGCTGTTGATTCCTGTTCATTAACACTATAGTGGTAAAGTATTCCAAGATAGTATGATCCTACCGCATTATGGAATTCGGTTTATATTGAACTAACTTAGATTTTTGTAATGGATTATTCAACGTTGTAAGTTCCGTATGGTTTAGGTCGCATGTAAGTTTTAGAAGTGAGAGACATGTGTGCAAGTAAAGCTAATCAACTTTAAGGATACGATTAATGATGTATGGCGATCGTAACGATGAGGAACACAGGCGTTGCAAAATAGAATAATGTGACCTTCATAATAATCCTCAAAACTCACACAAACACACGCACGCACTCACTTACTCTCTTACCAACATACCCACATACACACACACACACACGCACACGCATATACGCACAGGTACGTCAATATAATACTTCACATGTCACACAGATACATCTACTTAATGTACATTACCTATCCACAAGCTATAATAACTGTTATGTCTACCACCAATTATGATAAACAGCGAAATATCTGTTGAAGGGCTACTAAATTAGAAAAATAAGTACCTACTAATCTATGTAAAACTATCCACTGAAAACGAATTTCACATTCGTTTGCCGCAATAAAGTCTCATTTTGACGAAAATTTAAAAAACGCACGCCTCCAGTGACGTTTGTCAAAAATGCCATAAATGACAATGGCGTAAATAAAATATTTTATTCACGCAATTCAAACAATACGTTACCAATAGCAACCTCAAAGCTTGTCTGAGGTTTGTCTGAGTAGCAACAACTAATAGATTCAAAGTGCATACCCTGAATCTGAATGACAAGATACAGGTGAACGCAATAACGCGTTACTACGCAGTTAGGGGGAAATTTGTGAATACATTACGAAAATGGTCTATTGTTGACTTCCGTACAATCTATGGAATTTTGACTTCAAATTTTCGTCAAAATGAGACTTTATTGCGGATATAGTGGATAATTTTACATAGGTTAGTGGGAACTTATTTTTCTAATTTAGTAACCCTTTAAAGACTGTTCACACATTCTTAGTCATGGCAGGTGCAATTATCATTATTAATACACATTTATACCGCGCTTAATTATGTTTCTAAATGCTGATTTCTAGGCATTGATGCAACACATTTGAGATGACATTATGGTGTTAGGGAGAGGGCGGGGGAGGGGGGCTGGAAGGGGGCGGGACGTAGATGGGACGTCATGTACTGACCGAAAGATCCGCGCTCCACGGTTTGCTCACGCGTCGTAGTAGATTTAAAGAACAAAAATTGGCACTTTTCAAACGCAGTGATATATAAGACATAGTTGCGGGTTCGCGCGAATGAATGACGTCCGCGCCGTAGGTCCGCGCCATTCACGCAGGCGCGCGCTCATTGAAAGCTCTTTTTGCTATCGCAGAATCTGGCTCCTCCTCTCACGCTCAAAACAAATCTGAACACGGAGCGACTCTCGCGTGCCGGTCTCTCTCGAATTCGAACCCTCTCTATCTCCCTCTTTCTCTCTCTCTCAGCCAGTGAAAGTTGTGCAGAGAGCCCGCTGAGAATACCATGGTAATAAAGTTACCCTGCGATCAGCGTCCAATGTTATGTGACCCGATTCGTGGATCGCGACTCCCTGACTCGAACTCATAAATTTCCTCGAATGTTGGAAAATTTCTTTTCGTCGTCTCATCGTTACGAGGAAATTTGTGTCGGAGCCAATGGCATTATGTAGCCAACCCTTTTTCTGCTCTTGAGTGAAAGAACACGTGACACTGTGACACCGACAGAAGTGACGAGTACTGAGATCAGGAAACACAAACATATGAAGTGGGCTGGCTGAGTATGCCCATGGTTTCCTATTCTGAAAGCACTATTGGTATTGTTGTTGTACGGTAAAATGTGAAGCTCTGTGACACCCGGTGGACAGGAAACCAAAACGTTATCGACAAGTTTGATTGAGATCGACAAGCTGGAACGCGACTAGAAAAGATACGAGGTAAGACCAACATTATCTGGAAACCTTCAGGAAAATATTCATTTGTATCCTTGGTGATTTGCTTGATATAGAAATTTGATTCAATATTAATGGAATTGTCAATACAGCAGTGGTTTTAAATGTTTTAATGATATCTGGTAGCAGGTAATAACATATAAAATGCTTGATACACTGCTTCCAATCATGACAATGTTGATCTTACAGTACATGAAACAATGTCTACGATAGGTTCTTGAAAATTTTAGGATCCTCAGCAACAAAATACGTATTTACGTGTATTGCGCCCTTCACGATGGCTGTGCTTTATTTCTGGAATTCACGCTTTAAGTTGTTCACTAAAATGCTAAAAAATCACAGACATAACCCCTGTACAACAATCAAGACAATATTACTTTATGTACAATTGCATCAACAGCATCGCACCCCCAGCTTCCACAACATGTTCAACCCAAAATGTGAAATTCGTGAATATAGCACTAAAGTATTCAAACAACTTAAAATTCCAACACATACAAAATATATTCCAGTATAACATACGACACACAGGACAACAGATTGAAACGAACTGCCCCAACAATTAACTATTGCACCAACACCTTAAAATGTCATATTAACATTGATATAAACATATTTTTCATTTCATACAGTATACCGCGATTGACTTAACTTTTTTCCTTTTCTTATAGACCAATAACTTTCAAAACACAAATTAATAATGTAGCCTCTCCACAGTCCATAATCTAATTATTGTTTTCTTCTGATTTTTGTTTTTGCCTTGCTACTTTTTTTTTGGCAGCGATGTCTTTTGTGTGTTTTTATTGTATGCATCTTACTTTTCGTTTAAGGCATATCCGCCTCAAGCATTGCTTAAAGGATCTTTGCCACCTTAGTTATGTTATTTTACTCTTATATATTTTCCATGTAAATAGTTTTATGCTATTGTATTCGAAATATCAACATTGTAAATTATCTTTAAGTGTATTACCATACGTTTGTTTTGTTCGTGTGTATAACCTGTTTTTGAATGAAACAAATGCTTCGAATTTAATTGAATTGAATCATTTCTCACTAAGTAATCGTCAAACATGATTTTTGTATCTTTCTCTTACATGCCTTGCACAAAAGTCACCTCGATATAAAAACTGAATTGACGCGAAAGTCCGAGCGCATCATGTCCTTGTTATAAAGTTCATCATTATTTTATGTAATCATTTAAAGACTTTATCAAATAGCGTGCATTATCAAGACTCAGTATAATCATCAGATGATAAAAAAAATGAGCGAGATGAAAATAAAGAATATCATGTAGAGCATACGTTGGCACTTTCTGCTTTAAGCTAACCACAAAAGTAATTTGACATGTTAAGGGTCAGGAGATGAATGTATTTTTTCCGCTATCATCGGAAATATAAATCAAAACATTGATCCAGGGTAGCATACTCATAATGCTCCTTCTCCTGTCTCCCTTTCTACCCCCCCCCTCCTATCTCTTATCTCTCTGTAACTCTCTCTCTCTCTCTCTGTCTATTTTTCTCTCTCTGTCTCTTTCTTTCTCTGTCTCTATATCCCTCTCTCTGTCTCTTTCTCTCTCTGTCTCTATCTCTCTATCTCTCTCTCTTTCTCCCTGTCTGTCTGTCTCTCCCCTTTTCTTTCATTTTCTCTCTCTTCCTCTTTCTTGTCACCACTCTTCCTTCCCTCTCTTTCTCTCTTGATTGTATTGATATTCGTTCATTTACCCCCCCCCCCCCCCAACTCTCGCTCAACTTTTCTCTCTGTTTACATGCATGTTATGATGTCTGTCAGTCCCTCAGAATGTACGTGCGTGCGTGTGGATCTTCAGTTTATTTGTAGACCGTTTACTATGGTAGTAGCAGTATTTTATGTTCACATTCTCAGTCAAATGGAAAAGTAGTGTAATTCTCAGTCTTGCAAAAGGCAGGATTTACTTCAAGTGAGAAAGATCATCTAGTGCAGAATGCTGTCAATGCCGATTTCAGGATTAACCGGCCAAGTGTTGCAACAGTTTTCCTTACTACATTTCTCACGTTTTCCAGAAAAAAGGAACGTGTGTGATTCATCTCCAAATTGAGTTTTGTCGGTTTCTATTGATCTAATTCCCGAAATCAGCTGTCATTACACTTATTTTGTGCCTCTTTTCAAGCAGTAAAAACAGCCTGTTCAAGAGTGTTCTCACATATGTTTGAGTGTTATATCCAAGTTATCTTAAAAATTGATTGTGATAAATTTCCTGTATAGAATCTTGCTACGTGAATATGTCAGCCTGTTAATCTTTAACACTACTGCGACCATTATTCAGTATTCACGAATTTTGATATGAAGAAGTAAGCAACGGTAACTTAGCTTGTCATAATCAAAACTTTTTTTTTTAACGTGTCACATTCATTTCTGCTTCTTAGTCGCTCTTTAACTTTCGTTAAACATTTTTGTTGGCATATTAGTGGATGTGCCGTGAACTGTGACTGAAAATCTCGAGCTCCGCGGTTCAAACCCATCCATGGTACTTGTGTCCGTCAGCAAGAGATACTTTATACTGCTCTCTACCCAGGAGTATAAATGAGGATCTGGTATGATTTGGGAGATTATGTGAATGATATTGACCAATCCCTGGATAGTGCAGCGAGCAAGGAATACTCCCCAGGTAATGGAGATGGTGCACATATGTCTGTCTTATCATAGCATATGATATTGTATCCAGCGACCTGGGCTATCTATAATCATTGTAACATCTCCCTCAATTCCGGACTGCGAAAAATAACAGACCCTCTACATCATTACACAAAAATATATAGTTGATAAAGATCCATGACTGATTAGTGAATATCATTTCTATATTGTCCAAGCGATCAAGGCAAGTGCTGTTATGATGGGAATTGAAATCATGATCAATCATTACACATGTCTGTATGCACATAACTAGAGTAAGTGTAGCGACCCCAATAGCTCCTCAAACCCTTTATTATAATATAATCGAGTTTGGCATGTTTGGCATGTTTGGATTTTACAAATATCGAGCAACACATAAGGTGTGAAGAATATCACTTGTGATATTTCTGAGAAGGGAGATATAAGGTGTGAGTGTGCAGTTGATAATTATACATTTACAACCGTGATATTGTTTTACTGCAATAGGCGTGTTTTGCATGTTTGGCTACAATTTGTGCCAAAAGGTGGTAACCCATGTGCCTACCAGTTTTAAAGTAATGCAAGTTATACAGTGTGTCCCAGAAAAAAGGAAACCCGTTTTTTGGAGGTCAATAACGTAATCATAAAATATCATATTATGATAAAAATGACAGCAATATTCAGAGTAAAGTATATTCTTTCATTTGATACCTTATTCACGATGAATTGTTCATTCATAACTGATTTCAAGCAATTACAAGTGCTCGAAGTCAGAAACGTTTTGCGCAGAATAATGAATGTTGTTTGCACTACGTTGATGCTTCCTGGCAAATCTTGACCATTTGTTCAGCGCAACTTGATTTTGACAATTATTTTTTAAACACTTGTTGCTCCTCAACGCATGACACTTATGTATCATGTTAGGTGTCAAATAAAGGAAAAAACACCGTGCTTTCTAATGATGTGTATAATATTCCATGATTTTTTTTCAGTCAACTAGAGAAATAACACAGAATCTCGGTTTCCTTTTTTCTGGGACACACTGTATAACAAAATGAGCTTGGTGTTCAGATAAAAACGCAAAGAATTAATTCATAAGTTCATAAAGAGGTAATTCGGATTACCTAGGATCACGATTAAGTGTATGAGATTCAAAGTAAAGTGATATTCTTTATAATTATGAACTATCACAATACAGAATATATGAAGATCGCGTTGTAAAGTTCAATATTTCTAATTTCACTAGTTTCGGATATTGCAACAATGCTATCACAACATGAATGTAAAATACAAATGCCTTAAACCAAACATAAAGCAAATTCCATAATGATGTTTATTTGTCACTGAACTCTACATGTTAATTGTTTGCATTGATGTACACCATGATGTGTTAAATGCCAAAGCAGGAAGCCATGGTAGGACAGTGTTTAACCACTGGAGGGGCTACCCTGGGTAAATGATATTAATAAATACAAACATAAAGTAGGGATGCCAGCAGATACACGTTCCGAACCTTTTGACTCACTTAAGGAAACTGTGAAGCAAAACTACGCTTCTATTTGTTTTATTCCATACGACACCCTTTGTAAAGCCTGTGTGATACCGTTTCGAGACAGATCTACCTTCTGAGGTGAACCACGAGAGGTCGGTATCATTCAATCGTTCTTCAGTATAGACTTTCTGTCCACTCCACCGAGTTTTCACAATGTTAACCCGGCCTGCTCTTCATTGAGTGTGGCTCTCCGATCCGAGCGACGGAGGGAGGGGGGGGGGGGGGGGGGAAGGAGGGGGGGGAGGGGGGGGGAGGGGGGTCGAACTTTGCCATGCCATTAAGAGACGAACTCTGTCCCAATCATGCCAATTTAGCCACGATGCTCTCCCCGCCTTATCATGTGAACAACAAAATTAGATGAAGTGTGTTCATTTTCGTGTTCTCGGATGCTGGAATGAACACAAAACACATTCTTGCAGTTGTGCAATTGGATGGACAGTGACATTTCAATTATCACATACATGAAAATCACACAAGTTGGGATTACATTAATGATGTGATTATAGGCACATTCCTGACTGGGCCATGCTGCAGACAGGCTTCAATTATTATAACTTGTCAACAATGGTAGCTATCATGACAACAGGCCATGCAATAATAAGAGCTCAGTGGCGGTTGCTATAGGAGTTACCATCGATGGTTGGTTGCAATGAATTAAAACCCATATGCGACATGGCCCAGATGTGTTTTTACGCATGGATTTCGGTTTTTATCAAGTTTGTTTCACTGTACTGTTGGCATCACATTTGTAAAAGCAAACAGCTTGATGCACAGGGTAACGAGTTATCCATTGAGTACCTTGATGTGCATGAGACTTGGATTGGGTGTGTAGTCAACGTGTGACTCCCTGCCAAAAACAAAACATTCAGTTTCCTTGGAACAATCAGAAGAGCCAGCACGTCTGCATTGTTAGCCTAGGTTACACGCCGCGAGCTTCTTCTTTCTGCTGCCGGTACATGATTCTGATGTTATAACAACTACGTCTGGACGTAAAGACAAGCATCCACTTACTGTCGCTCTCGGCCACACCATCATAACAAGTGTTTAGTCTGTTTGTCCAGACCTAATTATGATTGCAGCGGTGGCCAGAAGGGGGAAATAACACACTCTACAGCCCCGAAGTTAGGCTACTACTTTGTTCAAATTTGGTAATTGATACACTTGGATACACGACGCGAATGAAGTATACGTTGAGGGCCCATCTTACATTGCCGGGACTGCCGCGACTGGTCGCAGCGACCCATGAAACTGGAAAATGGCTTGCGCTCACACCAAGGTCTAGATCTACAGATTAACCTATCATACACTTTTCTCCTCAGTCTTCTTGGTCTCAAGCAGGTTTCATAGACTTCGCGGGGACGTCTCTGAGACCTGCTGGAGACTGGGAGAAGTCTAAAATTCGAACATGTTTAAAGTTCCCGCGAATCTCCGGAGACTCGGCTAGACTCCAGGAGACGTCGTAGCGACGTCGCCGCGACTGAACGGAAACTGAGGCACCAACAAGTCGAGAACTATAGTCTCTAGGGTAGTGATATAAGCCCTTTAACAACACGGAGGGAAAATAGTTTAAAGAGCGCAGAATAATGATAGGATAGGGATAGGGGTAATGTCCATAAAAAAGGTCGTATTATGAAATGATTTCTCATTCTTTCTTTAGGTATGCAAACAACGCATTAAGAGCACACGACTGATTAGAGATGGATACTTTAAGACCTTCTTAATGGTTCAAGGGATAGAGCAGATCAAGATGCAGGTGCACTGACCACCTGGAGGGTAGTGTCATTACCCTTCTGTGAAAGCGGTCAGCAACCAAATACAGTCAAACAAGGCAAAACTCAAACCACGTCGAAGCATTTTATGTGTCCGTGATGTGTGCATTCCATAGAAAGATATTCGGTGATATGCAAGAGAAATGTTTCCATGTTGTATGCAAAGGAAATCTCTACCTGCCTGATAAGACACGTGTAAATTTAAAAGATTATGTTCATCCGTAGGTGTCTGTCAGAACATATTTGGTTTGGCACCTGAAAATATACGTAGACGAACACCGCATAAGCATTCAGCTGTTTTATATTTTGTTTACAAACACACATTTTTGTTTTTTTAAGCACAACGTCATGAGAGCAGACTGGTCATGCATGTAGTCAGTATTTATTACTCTGTTTGCTCGTTTGTTGTAGATTGATAAAAATGTGCTTCACGTTGACACGTTGTTTGTAATACCGAGTAGAAGCAGGTCATGTATGTGTTCCTTACTAGAATTCCAAGTAGCGGGACCATGTGTTCCGGAACGTACATTCGGCTCCATTCGCTCTGTATCATTATTTCGCATTGCTCCCATTGCCATTCTAGAAGTGAATTCAGACGGGAAAATTATTATGGGAACACATACATTCATTTAAAAGAGATGTATTATAACTTTATATATTGCATTGAATGGTTAGCTTAAAACTGCAATCGAACGTAGATTTATATTGCATTATTGAGACTACGACCATGATGACTTTGGCTAATGGAAGACTTCCTATTATAAGCATATAAGACGGGTGTAAGATTTGAAAAGATTAACATCTTTTTTGACGTACCGGTGCGCAGATGAATTTTGAAATAGACCCCACTACTTATGATAAATACAGGGCTTTGGACTTTATGAGCATATGGCGCCTTGTTGAGACTAATTTGTGAAGAGGAAAAGGGGAAAATTATGCAAATGAGACTCGGGAATGAATTATGAGGGGGCCGTGGAGGCCGCTCATTGGCTGGAAATCTCTCTGCGTGTCGACCTGTAATATGTTGATATTGATAACTATTGAGAGCAGTATATGAAATATTGTAGTGTATAGCCAAATAATTTTAGATACTACTTGATCAGCAATCAACACACAATACGCTTTGCTTGGCTTAAGAATCCTGAGAGATGCACCCTTACATACCTGGAAACCACGATCACCTTTTCAAATAAATATTGTTTTGCGTTTTGTCTGTTTTCTGCTTGGTTTTAAGTTCATTATTCGTTTTCTGATTTAAACAAGTCATACAAGCTTGAAAGGTAAGGTGTCGTTTAAGTAATATACACACACAGTTGAATTTTTCAACAATAGAAGTGTTTGCCAGTGATAATCGTTTGTCTCGTAATGTAAGGTCAACAAGGATCCCCAAAAGATCACGACGTTTCGTGCGCCGCTGCAGCACTTCGTCAGGTGTGATACAAAATGGCAGTGAGTAGGGGTTTAAATAGAAGTGTTATTTCATGCATTTGTTATGCATGTTGTTATCAGCACGGTTGTTGGGCACTTAGACATAGAACCCTGTGTCCAATGTCTCTCATTCGCACGCTCCTTAAATACTGTGAACTCTCGAAGCGGCTAAGCGTTTTGGCCAGCTCAAGTGTAGACACTCAGCGATAAATTAAATCCAACAACATAGATTTAGCTCGGCGTACAGATCACGAATTTACATTTACTGTAAAGGCAGACATAGTTTCCCACTGGGTTAGTCGGCTGTCACAATATTCCGATCGCATTGGTGAAGTGATGAAGTCGTCGCGGCTTCCTCCTTTTCGCGTGGGAGATACAATTGTAGCCTGGCTTCTACAATAATCAGGTCTGGTTGCATCAGCCCAATTACTCTCACTAGTTCGTCTCCGGCACGCCCACACTCCAAAAAGGGGCAATATGAAAGAGTAATTAGTTTTGTGAACACAGGCCTTGTTAGACAATTTTGCATTAACATGTCCATCAGCCTGAAATGCAGGCTAGCGAAGTGGAAGTGGAAATGGAAACGTGTGGGTATGCAGACATGACCTCCTTAAGTTAGGTTACCAATAATACTCAAGTATTCATTGCATTAGATTTAGAGATGTGATTGCGTCGCCGTCGAAATGTATATGAAAGTTGTTTTTCTCCCCCGAAATCTTTAAGTTTTGTGACGAAAGTCCCCCAAATAGGAGACGTCAGGTGTTACAGGTAATTGAGAGAATTAGAAATCTGATCGAGTCTTCGAAACAGCTGATTGGAGCCCAATTGACAAGCGTTGTATAAAAGGAAAATATAGCAAATGAGAAGAAGAAATAAGAGAAGGAAATAAAAAACAGTCAAAGGAGAGAGAGAGAGAGAGAGAGAGAGAGAGAGAAAGAGAGAGAGAGAAAGAAAGAAAGAAGAAGGAATGGAAAGACGAAGGAGATGAAAGGGAAGAAGGGAAAGAAAAAGCCAAAGAAGAAAAAGAACCATGAGGAGGAACAGAAGAAGAGAGCATGAGAAGGAGAGAAGGAGGAGTGAGAGAGACGACGACAACGAAGACGTAGACGAAGACATAGGGGATTATAAATTCCAGTCATGACAGTACATGGACTTCATTAAGGAGACGCGATTTCCTACCGTGCACACATTGCCAAGGAGACATGAGTATTTCGCTACGTATTGATTTCGAAAAAAAGTTTTTCTTAACGTTTGACTAAGAGAGAATACTCTCCGAAAAAATGTCCCTGATTCATCTTACGTTTCATGTCCAAACTAGTCGATTCCTTTAACATGTTTAGTGGGTCAAAACACGTGGGTTGTTTTCAAGCGCTACAGCTAGACTCTCGACATGATCGATTCAAATAAGATTACGTGAATACATGAATTGCAATGACCATTTAATCACATGTTAGTGATCGAACAACATGTTTTTGTCCTTGAAAATCGTCTACAGTTGTAGCTCACGAAGTTTAACAATTGTTCGATGGACATTGGGAAAGAAATACTATGACAATTACTTACTTTACTTTACTTTAATCCACGTTAATTGTAGGACTTCGCCTGTTCATCGATCGTATATTGCAATGGTTTCCTTGACTTATCACGTTAACATACATGTATGTCATGTATGTGGGTCAGGACAGTGTGTAAACGACATACAGTCTATACGGGCTCATAAAGAACATCGTGATTATTGATCCAGTGTCCAGCCTATTTTTGAAGGAGTTCACAGAAATCACTGAGACGACACAATCAGGAAGACACATCTATCATATCACACCTTCTACGCCTATGAGCAAGAGTTGGCAGTTTGAACTTCATGAGGCGCTCATGATAAAGTCAAATGACTAAACCCCGGAATAATTTTAGTTGCACGCCTCTGTACACTATCCAACTTCCTCTGCTCTCCTATTCTATAGGGTGACCATGCTGCCTGACCATACTCTAAAATGGGTCTGACAAGACCTTTAAACAAGAACAACATCGTCGCAGCATCAAGATTCACAAGATTACTTGAGTGCTTTACATGTATGTTTACTTAAATGCAGTATTCATTTATTCAAGAAAGAGTGATTGTTCTTCCTCGCACGTAGTTTAGGCTCATAGATGTGTGTTTTTCTTTTGATCAGCATTTGAAGTAGCGTCAATATTCAATTATATGAAATGGATTGATAACCACGATAAAAGACGCACAAAGAAAAGGCAGAAGCGGCGGATGAATGCAGGGAGACAAAACTTAGCTATTTGGATAATGCTTATGACGTACATTGTGCGTTATATCGTTCGGCACCTGAGGTCCTGAGGTCTTGCAACCTATCACCCATATCTGATTAATTGCCCATACGATGCCATAAGGGGATTCAATAAATAAGGCCAGGCTGTTCCCATCCTAACCAAGGCTATCGTTCTGTTTCTCCTGGGACTTGCGCGTGAAAAGGGGGACAAGCTTCAGGCAGAAATGATTATACCCATAATGATTACACAAATAGGGAAAGAGAATATTCGATCACAAATGAGAAGAAGGAAAATGGTACAGGGAGAAGGATGGGAGGAATGGAATAGAGAGAGGGGAGAGGAGAACGAGAGAGAGGGGCACACAAGAGAGATAAATGGCAAAGTAAAGGGGCGACGTACAAACATAATGTGGATGGCAGTGGAATAGATTGGGAAAGAAAGGGGAAGACAAAGAGAGAGAGAGAGAGAGAGAGTGAGAGACACAGATAAAGAGAGAGATAGATAGAGAGAGAGAGAGAGAGAGAGAGAGAGAGAGAGAGAGGGGGGGGGGGGAAGTCAACAGGTGAATTGTGAGTTACGCAGATACTATGTATACTGTATCGTTGAGGTAGAAGAGAGATCTTCTACCTCCACGAGTATACATATATATATACTTATTGCTGACAGTAATGGAAGAGTTGGTTTCAGGACTACGAAGCATACCGGGTTTCACTTACACAAAGGATTCATCAAAAACATATTTTAATGTATCAAAACAAACTTCAAATTGTTAAAGGTGTGTGTGAGTGAAGTGGATAAGCGGTGCGCGACTCTGTGTGTGTGTGTGTGTGTGTGTGCGTGTGTGTGTGTGTGTGTGTGAGTGTGTGTGTTTGTGTGTGTGTGTGTGGGGGGGGGGTGTGTGGGTGCGAATAACATTTGCGATTGTATGATTCAAAGTTAGATACAAAGGAACATAAATCGAGAATCATACAGTTCAACAAACGACTTGCCTGGATAGAGACGACGAGAGTGCATCTGGGATCTTGGGCGGTCAGAGGGCAAGTTTCTTTCGCCCCTGCAGAACAAGTTGAAGGAGTCGCGGGAGATGTTTAATTGAACCGCAGTCTCGTTCAAACGCAATGCACATCGCCTCAAGAGGAGACTTTAATCTGCCTTGCCGCAGCTCATGAAAATTCAATGTCTTACGCCACGCGGACGCCATCTCCCTGATACCTGGCGATGTTGTTCTACACGTGTGCGAGGTGCTGATGGGTAGAGTACTGGAAGTGTTCAAGGATTTCTTATTCGTATAAGAAAGGTGTTTTGTTGATTTGTAACCTTCTCACCATAAGCTATATTTCAACCCTTCTCCGCTAGCCTTTTATCCCCTTTGAAACAAGATAGATGCGGTCAGCGATGTTCAAGCATTATGACCATGATGACAGTGGCTTATTCAAGCTTAAGCTGACTAAACACGAATGTGTGATCGGATGTACCAGCGGATGTGACATTGCTCTCGGGAATAAAAAATCATAATTATTGTGACGTTCTTTCTCTGTTCACACGAGACACATCGCTCAACGCGATATTGGTTATTTTCCACCATGTATAAAGTAACTTTGTGCGTAACAAAATCAAGAGCCATATTGCGACCTAAAATAAATGTTCCCAAACATGCCAAATGAAGTCTCGAGGAGATGCCAAGTGGGCGAATTGTCGTCAACCGATGTTGCTCCCTTCTGTTGATGCCATTGCTATGATAACAATGTAGAAATTGAATCACTTTTGCAGACAAAATCACATAAAGTCATGAAACTCAGCAGGAATCAGCAGCAGGCTATAGCCTAAGATAACGTATGTGAAATATCAAAATCATAGCTTCACGAGCATTTTCAGGAAAAACAAAAACTAACCTTGTTTAATTTACAAATAAATTTGAGGCATACACCCAGTAGTAAGGATAGCGTGCTCCATCCTGTAAATGAACGAAAAACAAGTCAGGAAAAAAATCTTGGAGCCAGACGGGATGACAACCTGCAATATACTGCTTACCGGGCAGCGACTTAACCACGCAAGCTATTTCTAGTTCACGGATCAATTCACGACAACATGGAAACAAAAACCGAGGAGTCTCATAACTCATTAATATTCATGAGTAGTCCGCCGTAGGTTTATGTTTAGTCTGCCATTTAGTAGTCCGCCGTAGTTTACGTTTGAAACGCACTGACCTTAGTCTAAGTTCATAATCGAATTGACCCGGTCAGAGCGCTACGCGGACATCACTCCCATTGAACGCATGCACTGTGGAGCGAACCGCTGGGGACCAAAGCGCACAGCGGTCTCCCGTCTCTGGGCTATAGGTTTCGGACAACCCGCCCCAAACCTCCTAAAAATCTTGTGATCGCTCTAAAATCAGATACCAGTTCGATTACTGGGAGCATGGTACTGGGAGCATGGACTCTACGTGGTAGGGTCCATGTTCTGATACAGTATCTTATTATATTTTCCGTGCTTTTTTTTAAATTGACCTGCAAAAGGGACACACTATACTTGATGCACCACACAGACATTATACAGGATAATAGTGTTAGGTCCAGTTTGTAGAGAATGAGACTGAACAGGACGCAGAGAAACACTCTACGATATATTGTTGTTTTTCGTTCATTTACAAGATGGAGCACGCTATCCTTACTACTGGGTGTATGCCTAAAATTTATTTGTAAATTGAAATTACCCCAGAAAGCCCTTTCACTAAAATCTAGCCGAATCGTCCCTACGGCGGACTACTCATGAATATTAATGAATCAGATGAAATGAGACTCTTTCGGGTATTTGTTTCCATGTTGTCGTGTCTTGACCCGTGAACTAGAAAGAGCTTGCGTGGTTAGGTCGCTGCCCGGTAAGCAGTAGATTGCAGGTTCAAATCCCGTCTGGTTCTAAGATTTTTGTCTGACTTGTTTTTCGTTCATTTACAGGATGGAGCACGCTATCCTTACTACTGGGTGTATGCCTAAAATTTCTTTGTAAAAAGAATAGTGTTAAATGTTATTTTAATGTTTCCATGGTGAGAGTGTACTAATAAATACTATTTAGAAAATAGCAAAACTTTCGGTAACATCATGTGGTTGTATTCTTTCGGATAATTGGCCCACTTATGGGGTGAAGAAAGGAAAGGAAAGTGAAAATTGAAAAGAGGAGAGGTGAATTTTTATATTTTATATCACTTACACAAGACTATTTTTAGCTTTAGTTTTCGGTGTTTTAAACCGAAAATAAATGGGATGGAATGGAGGTAGAAGAAGAGGGTGGGGGTTGATGAGAGTTGTGAACTAGTCACAAAGTAGTGATAAAGAGAAAAGAAAGAAAAGAAAATGAGAAAAGTGTAGAAAAGTTATAGTCAGTTCAGCAACTAACTATAGGTTTCTTTCAAAATCTGAAAGAGGGAGTATCAGTCTCGACGTTTCGGGCAGTGTGCTCTGTCCGTCATCCGGAGAATAACTAGAGAAAAAATAGTGTTGTTTGTCTCACAGGCTCTGGTGCCCTTTTCAATGCAGAATACAACTGAAGTTGAAGTTGCAGTTGAAGTTGTAATCTTCTATAATTATCTCTTCATTTTATAATCACAAAGACGACAAACATGTCAATGACAGGAGTGTTTGAGTTGATTAGTTGTGATCGAGATGTTGAAAGCACTAAACTTATACTTAGGTCGCTCCAATTGAAACATACACAAGTCCATAAAAGCTCAATATCTAATTGCTATACCAAATTGATACAAAATTGGATATACCAGGCTATACAAAGTTATTATTTTATTTAGATTGATTCAAAGCTGTACCCCGCCCCCCACCCCCACCTGAAGCGGAGTGACCTATAATCGAAAGCACCGATATCAGTATCCAAGGAACATTCATGTCGTCATCTAGTCTCATGATTGACATGCTTCAGGCCATGTGGAGGGACCCCCTGCGAGGGGGCAGGATAGATGATGGGAGAGCAATAAGCAACCTTGGATCGAGCGGTGAACTTCGTCCGAGTCAAGCAAGTCAAGAGGCTGCCGTGCCCACCCTGTCTCTCTCCCCATCGATCATCGTCCAGCCCGGTCCGACAGCCGCGGGTTAGGGATCGATCTCCAGAGAGGAGATATTCGATGGCGTAGGAAAATGTGTGCATCGTTGTATCGAATGAGGCAACATCATCCGCAAAGATAAAATTGAAGAATGTTAATAGAGTCCCAGGGCGAGAAGTCAATGATGACTGATCGAGATATGGGATGTTGACATGGTTGAGGGGGTGGAGGGGGCGGGGGCGGGGGCGGGGGAGGGGGCGGATCGACATTACAACTAATTGAGGTAGAAGAGAAATCAAAGTGGAAGAGAAAATGACCTTGTATTGAGTCTTATAGGTCATCACGCATCGATCACTTAAAGTTAGTAGGGCTGGGACCATGTATGGACAACAAGCCCAGAACCGTTCAGTTCTACAAGATGTTACTTTTAATTCCTTGCAAGCCGTAAAATTGAATTAAATTTGCTCCAGAAAGTGAGGTACTGCAAGTTTTCAGATGGGTAGAAGGTCAAGATGGATTGGATTTCCCTACAATAGCCTCGGCCAAATCGCAAACACTGACAGCGAAACTTGAGGCCCTTTTTATTATGCCCATATAGGTCAAATCAATAGTTTGTTAGAAAGATTGAAAATGCGTAGAAAATGCGACGCCTTCGGCCACCAAAGTCAATTAGTGGAATAGGAACTCAGATGGCGAGTGTGGCGTCACAGGAGTCAGCTACGATAGATATCCCTCATGAATTGCTTCTGTAAGAGGTATCATGCGCTTATAGCATGCGGAAAACAGCAGTGACATCTGCGTTCCTCATGTGAGTAGTTGGCTAACAGTCTTTGCCCATGAATGCTTATTAGCAATGGAGCTTGTCAAGATTATGCTCTGAGTATATGCAATAATTATAAAAGTATCAGAGTTAAAATTGGACTACCGTAGTTTATTTCCCTTGTTTGGACATTATTGGTCATGTTGGTTGAACGATAAAATTCGGTTAATGCAAATTGCTTCGAAAGAAATGTGTATTTTGAAGGATACCAGCCTAATGTGTTTTTATGACTTGTAGACAATATGAACATAGTGCAATATATCATGCGTTAAATCCATTTGGAGAAAGAGAGAGAGAGTGGGGGGGGGGGGGGGGTATGAGAGAGAGGGGGTAAAAGGAGAGAGATAGAGAGGGACGGCGATAGAATAGGAGAAGGGAGGGAGTAGGAGAGAGAGGGATGTAGGAGATAGAAGAGGAAAGAGGAAGGAGGCGGAACGAGAGAGAGAGATAGATAGAGAGAGAGAGAGAGAGAGAGAGAGAGAGAGAGAGAGAGAGTGAGAGAGAAATGAAGAAAGTGCAGGAGGGGGGGGGGGAGAGCATAGAACGCAAACTCCGTTGTTCTTGAAAAGAGCTGCATATTGATCTGCTTCATATTCCGCATTAGCATGATTGTAAAAACCAATTTTGACAAGGTTCTGCGATCCCATGCAAATAAAGGGCCTTATATTTGAAGTCTGTCCGATGGGAATGGGTCAAGGAATGTAAATTTCTGCCGCCCGAAGAAGCAATTAGTTGGGGAGCCCTAGCTGCTTGTCGTGTTCCAGTTTGACAGAGTCTGATCCGGAATTATTCAAATCAAACTTTCTACACCCACGAAACCTTTGCCTTCCCCCTCTTCCCCCTCCTACAAGCACACACGCACACATTCACACTCTGTGACACACACGAACACACATACAGCATAATTATGCAGTAGATCCTTAGATCAAGGATGTATGTAGCGTAGTGTATATTCTTGCTTAGTCATGTTAGTTCACCTTCCCAGCTGATAATAGACTGTAATCGCTGGAAAGTTGATTTCATGCACATTCTGTACACACAAACGCACATGCAAAAACACATACCCAGTCCTACGCACAGAAATGTCACAAAATATCTCTCTCTCTCTCTCTCTCTCTCTCTCTCTCTCTCTCTCACACACACACGTACACACACACAATGACAGAATGAAACAACACTGTCACTCAAGAAATTGAACGTGGGACTTATTTTTACCATTCGTGTCTTACTTTCACACTGAACACGTCTGCAATTAGACACCACAGTTTATATTCCCCTCATTATTCTCATAATCGCACCACAAATATGATTTACGCCCGTCATCAAAATGTCGGGTGCAGCTTATTTGTTCGTTCTAGCAAAGGTTAAACCCATGAATACTGACGGATAATATTCACTTCGCTTGTTACTTTTGTCGTGTACCTGAGAGAGTTTTGATTTCCAATTATATGTGGCTTGACAAAGTAAACTTGTGATGAAATAGTCAGAAAATCAGTAAAATTCGATTGTTACCCTGTCCTCACTGGCGCTGCGTGGGAAAGGCGGGTGCTAAAACTTTGAGATGAGGTCTACTTTCTAACAAACTCCTAGCCCCTTAACTTAGCGATGACAATATAGCACGTATATACTGCACTGCACGGCGCACCTAATAAAATCGTTCAGAATCTGAACAAGGCGCAACCCTGCTTTTCAAGACGTTGAAACGCCAATTGATTGCAATCTGGAAACAACGCATTAGTTATCAATCAAGTGTCGTTGTGTAGTTACATCATGAAATATTCAAGATAGTTATGACTATTTTAGAAATTGTTCTAAAGTGACAGATTACCCCACCCCCTCAAAAAAAAGAAGGAGAAGAGGAAGAAGAAGAAGAAGAAGAAGAAGAAGAAGAAGAAGAAGAAGAAGAAGAAGAAGAAGAAGAAGAAGAAAAAGAAGAAAAAGAAGAACAACATTAATGAAAACCACAAGAAAAGAAACTTTATCAGGGGGGGAACGAACAGTAAATTTTGTGTTATTAACTATATTTATTTTACTGAAATTACATTGGGTAATGTAACATACAACAAAGTCTATATCCCATTTCACAATGATGATGAAAATAACGTCATACCTAAGTTATATGCTGAGTTCGAACCTCAATGGAGTTAACATGAACGACTCTTTCCCTCGAACATTTAAGTATAAGTGTTCTATTCCGTCAATCCGAGTTTCTAACTATTATGAACGTAAAAATTAGAAAATCACTTGACCAGATCATAAACACTGCCTTTAACGTATATGATGAATAATTTGTTGATGTGTAAAAGTTGTCTGAAATGTGTGCGTAGACCTGCGGGACAGTTTATGGTTGCTACTGAATCTATACACCAGGAAATAAACTACGGTGTGAAGGAAAAACAGCTTTCCTGTCGGATAAAATACAGCTAATAGTTTTTCCTGGTGTCCCCGTCAGCTTCGTGATCCAATGCACTGACCGAGTCAACTGTATTGATTGTTAAACATCGTACATGTATAAACCGCACAGTGACAGTTGCTTCTCTTGCCCTATATCGCCTATCCTTCATGCCCATGGCTGATGCAGCTGTACCATAAGCATGTACAGTGCAGTCAGTATGCACCCATATTATAAACGTTGGGGTTTAATTCAACATTTATTGCCGACGGGTCAGGTGTCAAAAACTAGAAATAAATATTAATCACATCATGTTTTATATCCCACAAATGTAAACAAGATTCCGGTCATTTTGATCGAGTATAATTATGTTTGAAATACTTATTTGATTGCAGCGAGGCCCGCCATATTGTCACATCATATGTATTAGAGATGTTGCAAATTAAATGTTGCAAAAACAACTGTAAACTTCATTTACAGTTTATCGATGTTTATTTGTCTGTACCTATAATATAAAAGCCAAACGAATGCCATGTCGAGACAGTCTCTTTTCTTTAAATAAACATGATGCTGGAGCTTAGTCACCCTGGTAAAGATCTTGCTTCTGTAAGCCACAGAAGATGGATATACACGTCCGTGCAATGTATCTCATCTTTGTTAGCCTCGAAATATAAATCCATTCCAGTCGTCTCCCGATTTTGAGGTCTTAAGAACAAATCTGTGTTCGAATTTTAACATGAAAACACTTCCATCGAATACGGGCGAGGGACAAATAAATGAAAAGGGGAGGGGGAGGGGGCCCTTCCGACTCTACGGTACGAGAACCTTTGAAACTGGTAATGTGTGGAGTATGCACGACGCGAGGCTTCTGTCTCACTGTGTACATGGTGTATAACCATTCGTCTTTTCTAGTTGCCACCCGCTCACTCTCGTTCGTTCTTGTGTTTATTTGTTAAAACTTGTTTTCATTTTCAGGTTTAAATGAGTAAAAATTACGAACTTGAACTTGAACTTGTTAATCCTTTGATGCATACACCGCCCCTTCTCTGGACCAGGCACGGGAAAGGGACCGGGGAAAGGGAGCTCAATACCATGTCCCCCATCACGCGTGTGCAGATGTCTGCTGCGATAACTCGTGTGTGTGATCTCAGGGGACAGTTGGTTGCATATCAAGGTAGTAATATTTTAAGACCTAGCACTGCGTGGCCGAATTGATATCGGTCGAGAATGGAAATGGGGACGTGACGGATCTAGAACCTGACACTGCATTAACCCTTACATTACCGGGCCTTGGATAATCCATTGGCTTATCTTCTGGGCAATAGTATTAAGAGGGCTAAGGTATGTCATGAGTAACGGAGGGGA
The DNA here is from genome assembly GCA_963669155.1 of Arbacia lixula. Classification (NCBI taxonomy): domain Eukaryota; kingdom Metazoa; phylum Echinodermata; class Echinoidea; order Arbacioida; family Arbaciidae; genus Arbacia; species Arbacia lixula. Next base: position 8,941,647 of record OZ022578.1, read on the forward strand.
AGGAGGGATGCATCAGGAGATATTAACCGTGCTTGCTACATTGGCATTATTTTATTTTTCATGAAACTATAACTTTCAGCTTCCTAAAGCAAGCTTTGTTATTTTCATTTTAGTGGTAATTACGGGAGGGGTGGGGTTGGGGGTATCATCAAGGGTGGGTTATTGTCCTACAGTTATAGCTGTGCTATATATGTAGTCCATTTCATCCTTTTGCTGGTTGTTTTTCGTTTTTTCGTTTTTTTTTTCATTTCCTTTGTTTTTGTTGTAAGGGCATGAAAGGGGGGGGGGAACAATGAATTCTCCATTTCATTTTTCTCATGTTCCTCATTGAAATGCTATTGATTCAGTTAAATCGACGTTTCTACTCAAATATCATGACTCGAAAAAGGCCACTGCAATTTGTTATGGATACTTCTATTACAATACTCAAATCAATGAAGTGTCATACAATTTCAATCGACAAACTCGAATTTGTAATTCCATCGATACAATTTTCGATATGCCTTTGTGGCATTGAGTTTCTTCCGTGAATACTCAAGATGCAATGATACATTTTTTTTTCTTATACCGAAATATCGAAAGATTAAAACATTTCACAAAACCTGGTCCAGGGTCAACACACGACAGTGCTTATAAAAACAAACAAGCATAGATCAGGTTGATGAAAGTTCAGAGGTCATAGGTCAAATCCCCCAATCCACTATTTATACAATAATTTTACTTAGCATTTCCTATCTACTTCTTTATAATGATTGGGTTCAACGACCATGCACAGCCTATGCACGACCATAAAGCCTATTTGATTTATGTCACGGACAAGATTGGAGAGTAAAAGTAAACTAAAGATAATCATTTTGTTTGGCATTAGGCAATATGCATTAAACTTTCATGAATGATTGCAATACTCTAAAACATCTATTTAGGAGCAAAGTACAGGACAAAAAAATCGACTACAAGCAGTCTAAATTATTTACTTCTTCTTGGCATTTGTAACGGAAATGGAAAAATAGCGCACTGTAACTGGTGACTCGAAATTTTTTGATCTTATATGAAAGCCACAGGAAACGGAACCTTTTATATCAAACTTTGCTGAGATACAATACTCAAAAAAGGGATTAGAAATGTACACAAATAAACGTCCAATAAATCCATTATCGATGTCAAATTTCTCTCAGAGTTCCAGAATTTGTCAATACTGAAGTCCTCAGCTTTCCATATGTTTCATGGCGGTCGATACGATAGAAGACTCGCGTGAAACAATGACTGATGAGTTAACTCCTTCTATGCCAGACACGCATTTTGTCACCATAATGTACATATGTCACATCGAGGAGTACTCAGGATTTCATCTGTCGCAGGGAGAGTTGAGAAACAGTGTGGTTTGGGGTCTACCGGGGACCATACCGTGGTTAAATAAGATACACAGGTGTTTATACCCTGCAGTAATGGGAATAAAGTGAGAAGAATAGGTTGATTTAACTCCTTGTCGTGCAAGGAAGCTTTACGACACTAAGCAGTATGTAATGCGCATTTGATCGAAAGAAAATAATATTTCAGAATGTTTCATTTTAAACCCTTACATTGCCAGCCCATGTAAGCCCAATAGGCTCACTACACATATTCATGTAAATGGTAATACGAGGGTTGCTCCAACCTTTTTTTACTTTGCTCAAATGAAAGATTGAAATACATGTGTGTGAAAACGGTTTATGGGAACATTTGATTATATCAAATATAATGGCAACAATAATAAATCCAATACTAATAACGACAATACAAATCAGGCTTAGGCCTAGTACATGACTTGTGATAATGATCATAATTGTATTGGGAGTTTCATCACTTCTTTTACCCACATTGACTCCTTTTTGTCCTTTTGTCACTTTATCACCTGTCGTCCATTTACATTCCCTGGCATGTTCTCTTCTTTTCTGTGATTTTACTCAAAATCTGAACAATGCAGGCATATCAGTCGCATTGGAAGTGTTCCAGGACTGGGAACAGCCCCCTAAAGGCTACTACGGCCGACCCCCTCCCCCCTTCCTCCTCCAAACTATATAAAGAGCCACCGTAAATCATACCCAATGCATGAAATAATCCATGATGTTCCTCATGTGTAAATCATAGTTCAACATTTACTCATAATCATTGTACCTTTGCACCATTCAAATCTAGCCTGAAATGAAGTAATTTTTCTCAGCCTCCATTACTTTTGATGCACCAATATCACGCATGACTGGCTTAATCAACGTGTTCAAACTGATGTGTGCACACACATTATGTGCAAGTCTTCTTTGAATGAGAAAGGGACTCATCACAGACACTTTGTTTGGTTTCAGATTTTCAAACATAGCAATCATGAATGCGATGTCCATCTGACACGTCTGAGCTAGATGAAGAGACAGAAGGAGAGAAAGGGATAGGAGGAGGGCGATAGAGAAACACAGAGGAAGAGGAGAAAGAAATGAATAGACGAGGAGGGAGAGAAGGAGGTGACATCTGGCAGAAACCGAGCTTGTTGCCTCAGCTAGTCTACACTATTAAAGTAACATGTTTCGAGCCTGTATCGCTGTTGTTGTTGTTGTTGTTGTTGTGGTTGTTGTTGTTGTCAAGTGCCCGTTTATATTCAGCCGTAGTAATGGCCGTGATCGACGAACTTGTCTTTTTCATCATGTTTAATGTCAACGAAGTGTTTCAAAAAGACCGCTAGGTAATGATAATCATACTCACCAGTACTTTTTTTTTTATTGAGTTTCAGTGAGTGGAGTGCAGTCTGAAACTTAGCAGCATATTGTTTACGACTCATATATACAAGCTGCATACGTATCAAAAAGGGTACATCAAATTGTTACACCAATGATATATATATGCACTCTTGTTCGCAACAGACCAAACGCTATTTTGACTGAGAACACCTCTGAAAAGAAACTTGCGTAGCACGTAAACATAATGTGTTGCGGCGAGCGCGCATATCCACTTTGCGCATGGGAAACCGTCGGGATTGGGCTTCCGTCTCCAATAATGATAGCTGGTTTGTTATATTTCATAATTCACAAATGTTATTTCTCACCGCGGATTCTCGTTCATCTTTTATATTTCCCTAAACATTCTAAAAACGGACACGAAGTGACATTTTTACGCATCTCGTGGGTATTGGGCGGTAGTACATTATTTCAAGCGCGCGCTCCACATTTAGAAGGATTTTGTACTCACCACAAGTATTGATTGAAGCGGAATAACAGTCCCATGGCAAGTTCATTGGCATGAAATTGGGCGAATGAATCGAAACAAATTCAGGAGAGGGTGAGGAAACTCGGACGAATCTTGAAATATAACTGCTTTTAAGGGACGTCTTTAGTTTTACATGATTAACGTTTATATTCAGCTACTTTCGATATTTTTATTAGGAAATTCACTTTAATTTTCATCATGACTTTTACATAATTAACATTTATCAGGTGTCCTTGAAAGTTTTACCCTCGTTAAAGAACTACACTGGTTAAATAAAACATTATTTGAATCATTAATTAACGTTCTGCAGCAATCATGTATATGTAGATGTACCTTGAGAATACGAGCTGTATAGTCGTGCACCCCTTTAAGGGAAATTCTCCCCCAGCACGTCATCGTTCCAGTGGGGCAGTGGAGGGGATTCCCCATCCACTCCACACCAACCTGCTCCTGGCCAGTCCTTAGGGTTCTTAAACTCAAAGGAACAAGTGTGAGGTATTCTGGCACTGGTGAAACACACCATTCTCATATGGCAGTATGGAATCTGGCAGAAAAGGAGGTGACTCTATTGCATATTAAGCTTTCAGTCCATCTTCTATTTACTCAATATTGAATTATCAGTGTTATTGCTTCTTCCAAATATTCTTAACGTTACAATTATTCGATGGCAATTAGATGTAAAAAGTTGTAACAATGAATTCATTTTGCATTTATGGGGATTTCATTTAATACATCATTTCAAATGGACATACCATATAATATCATTATGTTTTGATTATGGTTACATGATATATTAAAAAGATAATAATATAACATATTCACAATATTCGTGTTCCAGTTAAGATGCTGCAAATTGGATTGATGATGCTTACGTGTCTCTCCTCCTAATGCCCTATGACCTTTCTTTCTTTACATGAGCAGCTTCACTCTTCTCAGAAGATCCAAATTTAGCCTGCCTTTCCATGGTGACGTTACCCACATGAGCTAATCACGCAGTTCATGTTGTCAAGCGACCTTAACGGAGAAATGTAACATTGCAAAAGCTTCAGCTTCGATGCCTATTCGGAGAGGTGATCTCAAGAAGGTGAACAGTTTGACAAACGACTGGAAAATATTTAGAGAGGGAGAGAGAGAGAGAGAGAGAGAGAGAGAGAGAGAGAGAGAGAGAGACGGGTTAGATATCAAGGGATGGAATGCGCCATGGAGGAGCGAGAGAGGGAGAACCAGGGGGGGGGGGGGGAGAGGGAGAGAGAGAGAGAGAGAGAGAGAGAGAGAGAGAGAGAGAGAGAGACGGGTTAGATATCAAGGGATGGAATGCGCCATGGAGGAGCGAGAGAGGGAGAACGAGGGGGGGAGAGAGAGAGAGAGAGAGAGGGAGAGAGAGAGAGAGAGAGAGAGAGAGGGGGAGAGAAGGAGAGAGAGAGAGAGAGAGAGAGAGAGAGAGAGAGAGAGAGAGGAGAGAGGGGGTGGGGGTGGAGGGAGAAAGAGAGAGAGAGAGAGAGAGAGAGAGAGAGAGAGAGAGAGAGATCAAGGGATGGAGTGCGCCATGGAGGAGAGAGAGAGAGAGAGGGTGTGGAGTAGGGGGCATCGTCTGTTTGCAAATACTCATGATATATATAAACTTATGATTATGCCAATATTTTAAGCTCAGCGTCTTGCCTTAGACAAACACAATGTAGTTTATGCAGTTTCAGACTCATTGACAGGGACTTGTTCCTGCAAACAAGTGCGTGAGGCAATGATAAGATGGGCGACTGGGACCTTTGGATATAAAGAGAGAGAGACAGAGAGAATGAGAGAGAGAGAGAGAGAGAGAGAGAGAGAGAGAGAGAGAGAGAGAGAGAGAGAGAGGGGGGGGGGGGGGGCGGGGCCGGCACGGCTGGAGGGGGCATGGACGGATAAACAGAAGAAATTGAATTGAATATGCATGCCGCGCAGCTCATACAAGTGCCATCTTGAACCTTCGTGACATTTGGTCGCGACGAGAAGGTGGTGTGTTGAGTAAAAGCAAAATGACTATTCTGTGTGCTCCCGTACATGTATGACGAGCAAGATAAGTTAAAAGCCGAGCTGTTTATACCGTGTCCTGATGAAAATAGAATTATATTAAAAAGCCAAATGTGGCCATGTTCACATCAGTGGATGACACGAGGACTAAGTCATATTCAATCGAAGTTTCTTATCACATTGCATCACCACTTCATTTGTAATCATCCAAATTTGAGTATTCTTTTAAAGCGTCAAAACATTTCACGACTGTGGACATCTTTGAAAAAGAACATCGCGAATATTAATATATGAACGGTCCAGCGACCGTCTGTGATGGTACGTGTCAGTACACTGCGTATTCATCCACAACAACACAAATGGAATGATTGTTGACGGATACTGCCTTCCTGACACACTAATGTCATCGAACTATTATAGTACATGTACTATCTAGCATTCAGGGCCGTTTAATATGGTATGCCCTCGGTAGCTACCTTACTCGTCATTTCACGGAAACATGATACGTTTTTGACAAGGAGTACATGGTCGTTCTGCCTGCACGATAATGGTTGATACAGTACATGGGGTCAGATTAGCAAACATGTTTCGGGCAATTCCACAGGTTTAGTTGAAGTCATGTAACGTGAGTAACCAAAGCTTCTTTATTTTATATTATGTTATAGTTTTGCAGAAATTATGTAAATAATCATTTAGGAAGCAAACAGTCCACCTTTCCATGACACGCAATCATATTCTCAGCACAGAAACTTCTTTTTCAATCAAATAAAGAAGCTTTGGTTACTCACGTTACATGATTTCAACCAAACCTGTGGAATTGCCCTTTCGACTATAACTTGAAAAGAAACGTATTGATACCATCAGAATTTAAAGAAAATATGAAACAACGCAGTCTTGAACTTGTTGAACGTAAGCTGACAGAGAGAATTGACCACAATGACGCTGACCATGAGGTGATATAGGGTGTGGGGTGGGGTGGGGCCGGGGGTGGGGGTAAATCGTTGTACAACAACCTAAAATACCAGAGAGAGAAAGACAGAGAGCGACATAGAGCGATGTATAGATAGAGAGGGCGTGGGAATGGGGGAGGGGTGGTGGTGAGTGTGGGTGTAGAGATAGCGCGACAGGGAGATAGAAGGGGGGGGGGAGGGTAGAGAGGGGAGGATAGGGAGTGAGAGGGAAAGGGAGAGGGAGTGGAGTGGGTGAATATGTAGCACTGCATCATAATCTACTGAACTTAGGCTTAGTTTTCTGATTTGATTGGTAATTTAGTTTAGTGTAGATGTATCAAACAGCGGTAAAAGACATGTGGGGCAAAAGGGCAGTGTGAAGATAGATGAGACTTTCGCGGAACGAGTCTTGAATCTTCTTGAGGATGGAAAGAATCACAACACCCGCGCCCTCGACGAAAGTTGGGAGTAATCGCGTTTATTTGTCTTATTTCTTCGTAGACAGAAGAAGCTCACTCACGAGAAGCCTTATCTAATCTTAAAGATTGTCCGTCCCTTTTGCAAGCTTAACATTTGAAATCGTCTATCACGATCGTAAATTGAAAAAAGTGTGATTCAAGACCATTTCTAAGAATATAGCATGTTGAAGCTTTCTGTATATGTAAAAAAATTTCAGCCGTTAAATTTCAAACCGACTTTTTTCGTACTACGAAAAAAGTATTAGTCTTTGTTACAGTATCTATGTGGTTATTATGCGTGTGTGAAATCCTAATTTTATGAGTAACTACCAAACTTTGGAGATGATTCCTTCCATAGAACAATCTTTTTCATAATGCGTTTTATAATTTATTAAACAGATTAATCAATAAAGCATATATTTCAACACAAACTGCTAAGAGCCTGAGGTGAAGACTATTAATCAGACGTTGTTTACGTGCATTATTTGAATTTTACACTACGTATCAGTTTCAAATTGTGAATATAGAGCTTGCTAACACTTCTCTATATGTTTTGCCAATGTTTCGATGGTTTTGTGGTGATCTGAAAAAGGGACTGGCTGTCTTTAAGTGGAATAGATAGACGCGGATTGTGCATGGCTCAGTGTGTGTGTGTGTGTGTGTGTGTGTGTGTGTGTGTGTATGTATGTGGGGGGGGGGAGGTATCAGAAAAGATTTCATTCTTATGGAATTGTTTTATTATCATTTATACATATAATGATTATTATTTTAGAGGAATATGATTTGTGTTTATCGAATCAATAGAAATATTACGTTTATTTGTTATTGTATGTTATAAAGTGAAATTGTTTATTTTATCATGGGAATGAAATCAAATAAAGAATATGGAAAAACAAAAAATTGTGTATGAGTGTGTGTGTGTGGGTGTGTGCGTGTGCGCGCTCTCGTGTGCGCTCGTGTGAGTAATGACGGAGGGAGCTTTGTCTTGGAGTATTCATCAGAGACTGTTATCCTTGTGGCGTCATTTGAAGATTGTCGATCCTGATCTACATGATGATGTAGTTCGTATCATTTACAATTAGCCTCTTATCACACGGAAAAAGGGCAGAGGCAAAATGAGGGTGGGTTTGAATTGGTTTGAATGTCATTATACAAAGAAAGGCGCGAAAGGAGCACTTCAAAGACAGGTGGATATTTACTTTGATATTACATGTAAAATCCTATTAACAGGGAATATCAAACCATCCAAACAAACACATTTGTAATTAAAGCCCCCCCCCCACACGTACACACACACACACATACACACGTACACACACACACATACATATATACACACACACCTCTCTCTTTCTCTTTCTCTCTAATCCTAACCCCCTCCCTAACCACACACTCACACATCCGTCCCCACCCCACCCCATGCCCATGAAACGAGCTTGTCAAGGTCTAGTTCAGTAGACTAGACACTCCCCTTGTAAATCCCACAACACCAGACCTTGACTCCTAACCTGATTTAGAACAGGTCTTAACCCTGACAATGTCATTTCCAGATTTCTGTTACTTTTAACCATAAGGTATATTGCCAAACTTTTACAACCAAATTGTGAATTTGTGTCGCTCCTGTAGAAGGCCTATCACGTACGTTTCTTCCCTTGTGGGCCGGCTATCTCCATTACGTTTTAGCATCGCACCCATAGGACTATCGGTAGATATGATTTCCTTATTGTTTCGAAGAAACGGATATTTATTTCTGAGTCAGTCATAAATGTGAATGTTTCCATGATTAGACAGGGAGGTATTGGTGAGTCTCAGCGGGACGGAACGCGCTATCAGGCCTATTTGGTCGGTTTAGATCGGGCTGAAAGTGGTCAAGGCGTGCTGGTGGTTGCCTTTCGTTCAGGGCTCAGATACGATCACGGATCTGCCGTTCACTCGCACTTTTACTGGCAGATCGGTATGGGATAAGTTCGTGCTGTTGTGATTTTTCATCCGCTCGAAAACATAGTGTCGTCGCTGTCCGATGTGCGAGGCGTGATATATCGTCATCCCTCCCGTTCGACAAATATTACGCAAACAAACATTTCGCCGCGAACGAGGAAATCAGTCGCAAATGTCACACGTCACGTCCAGCAAAGTGAGAAAATCGGTGGTTTATTTTTAGGACTTTTTCGCCGAGGATTAGCAATTGTTAAGAATTTTCGGGCCCTCCACTAGAAGCGGACAGGATCTATCAAATTACGTACGGAAACTGGGCCGTGGACACGGTGAAGGGGCAGTGCGCGCGCGTCCGCCTATCAGATGTCGCCGGAGGAGCAAATTCCGTAGTTGTTTTGGAGTGGACCTCCTGGAAGCGAGAGTACTGAACGCAAATTGGATGTCATCTACGCTGTAAGTAGACATACTGATAAAGGCTTTTCCCCATTACTTTCTAATCATTGTCGACCTCATTATTACCACTACATGTATGGTCTTACCAATATTCTATTTTTTCTGTGATCCATACAGAAATCTGAAAAGCCTTCTTTCTCTCGTTCTTTGTCGACCGTTGTTAAAATGTTGGATAACAAACTTTAGGAACATGTTTTTCGTACGCATTTAATTCCCTGGAGTATAAACGATACAAAGATGATTCTCTTATTGAAACATAGTCTGTTAATGTTTTTGCCGAGCATGTGTCGTCCTAGATTGGCATTGTGGAAGACAAGGCTGAAGGGGATGATTAGAGATATTACATCTGATGCTCAGAATCAGCATTTTGTAAGCGAATTTCCTGAAAAGATCATGCGGTTGTAAATGCCTAGAGCAAACGGGACAACGCACATAGAAATAATGGCTTGTCGACTGTCAAATACGTCATTTAAAGGTTGTGAATAATTTGTTTCCTTCTGTCGTGCAAGGTTGCACACATGTATTTTTAGTGTCATGTTGTACAAGGTGTAGTTCTCTAGAGAAAGAGAAAGGGGAGAGGAAAATGTTATTGAGGTGGATAAACAGAGTCGTCTAGTAGACAAAAGCCAGAAGGTACATCAGAGTTATAAACTCTGTATATGTCTATGGAAGTGATATTTTAACCTAAATGACTTTAAGTAGATAAGGGGGCGAGAAAATATACCTTGTATACGTAGATGAAGTAAATTGATTGATAGATGAAGAGAATGATAGTGTTGACTTTGTATGGCGCTCATTTGGGAAAAAAACATTTTTATTTGTTTTCGTTTTAAAGGGTAGTGCAGCACGTGTCCATATGCATATAGAAGGACATGGTAAATTGAGAAAAACAAGGTGAACAGAGAGAGAAAGAGAGAGAAAGTGAGATGGGGGGGGGGGGCGGACCATTATATACGACACAATCACACGTGCGAAATTACATGCATCCTGTTTCGTCAACTCAGTTCTTTGATTTACATGTTGTCAATTCAGTTTGCAGGTATTGACACAAGCGCAATACCGCTATGGTTGCTAAATCCCTTTTGGAGGGAATGAGAATGGATTCCGTCTCAGCGTTATGTAATTTTTAGAAATACATATTTAGTTTTCATCTTTAATTTCACTGTAATATAGAATTTTGACAGCCTTATCAGTTCAAACAAGTAAATTTACAGTATGATCGATCAGAGAAGAGATTTAAAATCACTGTTTTACCAGGAGATGTCCTGTTGATAGTTCCATAGACGCAAGTAGCCATGTACTTCATGATATCCTACCCATTTAAAGAATATGACGGCTGGAACAATGTTTGTACCTGCAAACTACATATGATAATGATCGTTCGCCACCCTTCTCCTATTTACACCTTTCCATTGGCTATGTCTTTTATGTTCTTCTCCATGCAACGTCCCTTCTCACCTGCCATCCCCCCCCCCCCCCACACCCGCTCCTCTTTATATTTTCCTTTTTGTATTTATTTCGCGTCAATTTGGTCTAATTCTCATTTCGTCTGCTCGCACAAGCTAAAATGTAAGAGTATTTTGAATTACTTTTGGTTTGTACTTAAATTCCTAGGATAATTGACAGAAAACAGTACGCTTAGAAACACCCGTATTAAGCGCAAAATAAATGGTTTGTATTATTATTATTGTGATGGAAATTCGAGGACTGTGCAGTAAGACTCAAAGGGAGTTAGACCTGATTAATCCCCCCCCCCCCCACCACCGCCTCCTCAAGTCCTTTTGCTGTATCTGCTTTTTTAAAATGAAAGATTGAGCATTCACCAAAGTGCCTTATACGTGAATGGGATGTGAACGAGTATAATCATATTTGTAACCGATGTTTTGAAAAGTCGGGCGTCGGCATATGGAATGATTATCGAGTGTACATGTAATTAGCCAAAAATAATAAAACCGATAATATCGGCTACTAACCGTTTCAACGTGGTTGCAACTATCATTAATTTTTTGTGGCATAAACAAGACAGCAGCAAGACAATACCTGATTGAACACGAAGCCATGCATTTGGCTTGCAAGGATTATGTGTTATTTAGGTCAGGCGATCATTGAAGGCTTTGATGAGCTTTGGGGTCGTCATTTTCTGTTCCAAGATTGTCCAAAATTAGGCACGCATACAATCGATGTCGATAATAATACCTGATTTTTTTGTGTTGACGGAAGGGTTTGGTAACCATACTAAATCCGTTTAAAGCTCGAGCGCACGACTCGAGAATAGGTTGATGTTGATGTCTAGAGTTAGGATCTTTAACCAGGCACGCATCCTAACCCCTGGGATTAGGTTCCTGGAACGGGAGACGACCAACCTCGCCTCTTCTCATCACGACGCATCGTGATCACGGTGATTCCGTGCTCTGTACTCGTTTCCTTTGTGTAGCTTATACTTTTCCAATGCAAATCCATACCAGTCCCGAGTCTAAGTACGAAAACTAGACCAAGCCGTGGTTCCAGTAGGGCATTTAATGAAATTTGTCAGCACTGACTAAACAGTCAGTGCTTACAATTTCAGTGAAATCCTCGGCTTTGATTGGCTAAGAGGCACTAGCCTCTGACTGTTACTATGGTAACTGTTGCAAAAAGACAACTTGTCAGACGAAAAATGTTGATGAAATGCCCCACCAGGTGGCTTGCAAGGCACGCGGCATTGATGTACAATAGTCTTGTCTCATTAGTCGCATGTTTTGAGACAGCGTCGTCACTTTGTCTGTACCCCATAGACCAACTTTAAGTCGTACCACCAATGGTATTGTTTGTGTTAATATTTGTAATACAGATGGTCATCATTTGCTTGTATTTTGAATTGCATGCGTGTTCTTCACCTGCATTCAAAGATTGAATTGATGAGTTAAGAAACTGAATTTTACACTTTCCAAGTAAAGCAACAAGACAAGGCCAACATTAATAGACAAACTGACCTGGAAGCACGACTGCTGAGGAAACAGCATTCTTCCAGTACATCTGGTAAAGGTAAAGGTAAAGACCTGGTGATCTCAATCTCGTTATAAACTATTTTATCACGATCACAAGTCCCATACTCTCCTTTATGCTTTTCTTTCATGTGAGTTATTTCACTCTGGGAAGTTTCTTAATTCCTTATGTGCACATGTGTAACGCACAAATCCGATGCTGGCTGCCACTCAAAATGTTAATACAAGCCTGACAAGAGATGTTCAAATAGTTTCCTGTCAGTATAGGTAGATAGGTATGATCATACTTCGTCTAACTCCCTTTACATCGTCCACTGACTAACGAGGGTTTGTGGTATAAACCAGTCAACAGTCGCAAACTGTGTTGCCTTACCGTCTAAAAAATTGTGTCTGGTAATACGACTACATCATGATATCCTTGCGAGTCATACATAAACTTAATAGCCCGTCCTTTGAACAGAGGTTTAAATCAAACAGAGTACTAAGCCTGGAATAACATGATGTGACGTCAACTGATACAACGTGAACTATTATTGTTGATTCAATCCATTTCTTTTTGTACTTGAAATCTTGAAATCTTGAAAGTTATATACAGCTTGTCCACATGATGATTACAGTAACTCAATGGAAATTATCCACTGTTGTGATTCCGTGGTCAAAATCAGTGATATTGTGACAGCATCAGATGATTTATTTTGCACCCCATAAAGTCTCCGTTTAGTACCCGGTCGAAGTGGAACCGCCGTTGTGAAGACGGGCCTTGTCTCTGAATTTCGGGACCATTGATTGAGACTTGCCGACTGACTGACTGACAACGCTTTGTTCCTCAACACTACATTTGTGCCTAGAAAGAAATCATGTCACTGGGGCTGGTAGGAGGAACAGATGCCCAGGGATGCTCCCTCGACCCTGGAAAAAAAGTAGGAAGGGGAGGGGCGGGGAAATCCCACCCCCATTTGTGTTTCAAACAACTCCTACTAATGTGGAATCCACGCGTGTCACTTGACCTTGGGAAGGTTTTTCGAGCTGTATCGTGTTCTCTGCTCCCCACCCCACCCCCTTTTCTCTCTCCCTCTCTCTCTTCCTTTCTCTCTCTCTCTCTCTCTCTCTCTCTCTCGTTCTATCTCTCTCTCTTTCTCTCTCCCAACCATGTTGGGTTTACCATGTGGTCGAGAGATTACACTAACCCGGGTATCATCCTTGAAAACTACACATCGCTGTTTAGGTAGTCAACACCTAACTCCACATTACTGGTACTCTTCAAGCGATGAGTGGAGGATTAGTTTCATAATGGACAGCATGACAGATGTTTACCTTTTGTCTCCCTTGATCTCATTCTCGGACCGTTGTAAACTCACGGTTTGTTTCTAGCAGCACCAAAAACTGTAGCTTATGGTATCCTAACCCTATTGCTTACCTTAACCCTCACATTACCAGTACTTTACAAACCCATTGGCTTCATATCCATCTTGATGCCCATACTAATGAGATAGTCAATCGGCAACAAAACACGCACTGTCATTGTCACGCTCACCCGATGGCAACAAAGCTTTTGCGATCTGATATATTTTCTAAATCAAGTGGAACCCAACTATTAACTCGTAGAATTACAAACAGGTAACGCAAGGACCATGCTCTTTTTTTTACGCGCAAATGTCCCATAGGGTCCCTGTTAGATTTTGTCCGCTACCACCAATCGTTAAGTGAGAAGGTGAGCTAACTATTGACGTACTTACGTTAGGAGGAGAATGCACATTATCAATCTTGTCAAACTTATTGAACAAGACCCACTCGGTGGAATGACGCAAATGTCATTATGCTCTTTAAAAAGGAGAAATGAAGGACATACCCTTCAGATTACTCCCACACATCTACGTCTTTAGAGGACTCAGCTTGGCCAGGAGAGAGAGAGACGGATTAAATGAAGTTCAGCCGAACTGACAAGTAGGCTTTCGAAAATGATCATCTTCACACCCTATGTCAAGACTTTGATGGAGCAAATGAAAACTGTTTAGGCATGTGCCTTGGTTGTGTGGATTACGACTAACTTTTTTATATCTTGGACCACCGATTGCTGTTTATCCCTTTGAATAATGTCCTGTTCAATAGGATTTTTGTGTCTTTTTTGTGTGTAATAAAGTCTCAATAAAAAAGGCGCATAAAAGTAATTGAGAAGTCATTTCAGCGCAGTGAGGAGATATATTGTCTTTAGTCATTTTTATTTTACTTGTTAATTCACATGTGGATGTAATACACGTTTCAATGTTGTATGTATATTTTCTTATTGTACATATCAAATGAATGAAATGAATAAATGAATAAGTGAATTGAATTAAATTGAATGTATATATATATATATATGAAATTAGTTAAAACAAATTATATGGAACCAAGTGCCAGAAGTGATACGGACAACAACACTACAAATGTCTTAAGATTGATCAAATGTGTAATGCAAGCGACCAAACTCCCTTAAGTTTGTCACTGCAGCTATGGAATATTATATGCAGGGAAGTGAACTGAAAATCAACAGGAATTGTAGTAGATGATGAACATCTTAGTTATACATTAATTCTTAGCCATACTCCCACAGGAACTACATACAATAATGGAAGAGCCCGATCATGAGATTAAACAGGACTTCACCTCACCATTCAAAATACCAAACTAATGGTAAGGATTCCCGATGGAGAGTTGAAAGAGCGGACAACTGCTTTCATGGGAAAAGTATCATCTTTGAGAACGAAACAGCAGGAGATCTTACTAGAAAGATCCAACTAGCCTTGATAGGATTTGGCAAGCTGAGCTTTTTTTTATGATTACGTAACGTTTGTCTCAAGTATCATACTTGAGCTACACCACGAACATCTGGTCTGTTTGTAAACAAACAAGATAGTGGTAAGTTCGAGTTTGAATGAGGGTTTCGAACCTATCAGTTCCTCCATCAGGTTTAGGCCATATCTTACTGGTATAGACTCGTGTAACACGATGACGCCATACACACACAAAGGATATCTTTACCGTACGAATATGATATGTGTATGTTTGTTGAGGAAGGAGAGGTGTGCAGCTGTGAATTCTAGTTTGCAGTAAAGAGACTCTTGTCAGTAAGGTGGTCAATCAGCCAGCGAGACTGAAACTCCAGATACCAGCTATCATAATGCCTTTATGGTTGTGATGTGGTTTTTGTATTCATTGCGATTTCTTAGTCATTAGCCGTTAGAAGACTATGCCAGATGAACGTCCCTCGAGGGGTATCATGGAACGCTGCACTTGATCACTATATCGATAAATAAAATTGAATCTTAAATCTTGAATCTTGAAAGGCAATTACTTTCGGGACATTTTTTTCATTTCACACATATACACACCCAAAGGCACATATATACGTAACTACACATGCACATACACACACACACACACACACACATACGCCCCACAACACAGCCAACAGTAGGCGTAAAAGACCCACGCGGGGTATCCCCTTGATACATTACGTGAGCGTCCCTTCAGTGACGTCATACCTTGTCCACTTACAGACATAATATTGTTTGTGAGCGCGTTTTCTCTGATATCCTCTTTACAACTACCAGTAATGATCATCCCGGACCTCACGTCATCATCCAATCTATGAGATTTCTGGAAAAGTGACGAGATTTCTTGAACATGGTACATGGTGTCTCCTGTACTATTAAATTAATTATTTCATTATCACGGATTGCGTTGTTATCGTAATCATGGTAATCCCACCAGATTTTCGCCTTTTTTTCTGTCAAGTCTATCCGAATTGCGAATTGAACATTTCTTATACAGGTGTAGAAGGAGAGTGTAACGGAGATCCTCTCTACACCAGCAACACCTTTACATGTATGGAGATGTGGGAAAAGGGCACAAGTGGCACATGCACAGTAAAACGCAGTAACTTATTGTTTCATTCATTACTGATGGGAACCCATCCCTCGTAAGAGGGTCTTCCGTGTGGCCCTTATTTTGAATAGTCATGGACACAAAATTTGAATGACATTAACAGTTAAAATGCCATGATAAACATAATATCGTTATAAGTTATTGCAAGAATATCGGTCAAAATATATGTAGGTGTCTCCTCTCTTTACTCTTTACTTCTTCAGCTCTCAAACAACTTATTCTGTACGTGATGCACACATCTAAACTACCCAATGCTGTCCATTTGCATACAAAGTCTAAAGACGTAGCAACTCCCATCAAACTATGCACACCATTCCTAGCACGTATTGAAGAAATCATAGAATTAAACTTTCAGCGCTCCGTGCAAAACCAGGCGACGCACGACGGTGTACCTGTTTCTACACCGTGACCGCTTCCCCCGTCCCAGCCCCCGCACCTCACCCCCGTTATGTCCTATGTCACACCACCAGGGTGTTTCCCTGGACAAGCATCGAATACAAACGGGAGACAAGATTTTGATGATGCGCTCTCGCAATTAATTGGCCCAATTAAAATTTTCCCGATCAACAACCACAGTTTCTAAGTAAATCAAGCAAGAACTGAAAAAGAAAGAACCTTGCCCCACATTTTGAGCGATTGCATTTTCATTAATCAGACCACGTTGGCAAGACTCGGTAATCTCATTCCACATTCCAGGTAACTAGTATGCATTTCCATAAAGAGTGCATTGCAAGTTGTCTTCTATTAATGTGCTTTGAAGTCACAATATTGATCAACATAATGAAAGTAGGGGGAAGACAATGATACGCAGATGAAGGGATAGTGAAAACAAGATAAAGGTGAAGAACCAGCAAAGGCAGAAAAAGCAGACGAAGGAGCACAAGAAAAAGAAGAAGAAACAAAAAAAAAGAAAAAAAAAAGAAAAAGAAGTACAGCAACAACATGAGGAGGAAGATGATGAGGACGAAACCAGGGAGATAGGAGGAAGCTGAAGGAAAAGCAGAAGAACAAGGAGAGGACGAAGATGTGAAAGGCAAAATGGGGACGATCAGAAGAAAACGTAGATGAAGACAGAAGAGAAACTAAAAGAAGGGATACGAAATGGATACGAAAAGTGGAAACAAAATGAACAACAGGAAACAGAAAACAGATAATCATGTGACAAAAAGACTTTTACGTCTAAATTTAAAATGAGCCATAAATAACTCGTTATCAAGCAGTGCTCCTCAAATCTCATCTCACATGTTTTCAAACTATTCATGTCCCTCCAAGTCTTACTGACGTCATCAGTCAAATTTACGCACCATTTGGGCATCAAAATTTACGGCGTAATCCATATATTCTCTCCTCTTTCGTATTTCTCAAACTTTTCACGCAGGCGTTGCTGATCATCCTAGCTACGTTGTACATATTAATGAACCGAAAAACCGATTCGTTATTGCTTCTTTTGTTCAACACGCCTACTTGAACCATAATATCGCTACTTTGTTTGCCGACAGTGTCTGACGTCAATTTGTGTTTTTCAGTCATTAGTTTGTCAACGACCTTCTTATCTTTTCACGTCAGGTGATTCAAAGGTTTTCTCTCTTCATTCTGTCTGTACGTGATTATCATTCTATCGAAAGTATGTGCTGGTTTCATCCGGAATGACTTTATAGGCATTGTCTTTCCTTCAAATACCATTCTTTACAGGCGGTTTACAAGCGGTACACTTGATTTACCCAATACTCCTCCGCTTTGAGAAGTTTTATTTATCTTTTAAATTGCCCTTTTTAAGTTCATTTCTTACTTTCCTCTTTAATTTTGATATTTTTCGTTTTCGTTTTCCTCCCTTTCCAGCGATTTGCCTGTTCCTCTGATTGCCTATACATAGCGTGTCTCTCCTCTCGTCTTCTCCCTATTTCTCTTCCTTTCCATCTCCCCCGCCTCCTACGTTGCTTACCCCACCCCCCCCCCCCCCCACACACACACACACACACTAGCTCTCCCTCTAGCTCTCCTCTCATACCACTCTCCTATCTTCCATCTTCGGAAAGCGATGTATTACACGAGGTAGATTTATTAGGTCTGAAGATCAAATTTCTATTTGGACAAGGCGCGTGGCGTTAAATATGGATGTCGTCGATTCCCACTGAGCAGCAATTAAACCACCCAACGCTGAAATTGAATGGTGGCGTTGTGCGTTTGTAACACGGGCGAACGTGCCCCGGGACGTAAGATTGGTTCGTGCCAGAGTTTACTCTAAAAACACCTTTACATTTTTCCAAGAAGATTTTCCAGATATCATCGCCTCATACTTTTAAAGGAAGAGACGGAGAGAGGAGGAAAGACAGAACTACAGACACGTGATAGAAAGAAGAGGAGAAGTGCAGGAGAGGAATGAGCACAGAGGCAGAGAGTAGGATACGATGGTCAATACAATCATTATTGTATTTGTATTCATGTTATCTTCTAAGTGTTGGTGTGGCTGTCGAAGTCTCATGGGACCCATACACTGTGCCCCCCCCCCCCCCCAGCCGCTAGCCTTGCTCATAGGCTATTGTGCTATTCAATAATTAATCGATAGAGGTGTCTGGCTGCAATAAACTATTTTAAATTCTTGATTTCTTCTCGGCCTTCCCACTGAGAAAAGAAGAAAATGGTCCAGTTACTGGTCTAATAAGTACTAGACCATATTTTTCAGTTTGTAGTACAATTGTTAAACAGCGTTGGAGCCAGGTTTACGGTCCCCATGCAAACATAATCCACCATTTCTGTGTAAAGATGATACATTTCTGTGTAAAGATGATACATCAATGCAGGCGGTATACGGCACTGTACTTCATATCATTATAGTATATTTTTCAATTAGAAGTATGGATTCCTCTGGATTATACCGTTATAGGTATTGGCATATTGGGTTAGCGATTGCTTCAGTTATTCATTTTATCATCCTAGACATGAAATAACAGATTAATACGGACAAGATGATTACGTTTCCTCTGATCAATTATCTTGCAAGCCTGTGTTATTCAGAATAGCAATATATAACATATGAAGACGTGGGTTTTTTCTGGGAAATTCATATCAACGGTAATTTCTCGGACAACTGCAGAGCCTTCATTAAGTCGGCAATCTGTCATGTTTGTTTCCACTTTATTTCTGTTTACACATCCCACCCCCACCCCCACCCGCACAACCTCCCCCCAACACTGTGCGTGTTGCAATCATTACAAGAACAAGAAAGTAATAGTATCTTTCTGTGATGAGATCGAAATGAAGATGTTCAGGAATAGTAGGCGTACTGTAAATAACTAAAGAAGATCTGTAATTGATCTGCGGTATATAAACCAAATATAACATACCTAGCATAGCCTGAAGGTACCAAATAGGAATTATCACTGATTGAGAAATGCAAATCCTGTTCCAATGAAATCGAACTCAATGTCTCGGGACATGCCTAGAGCACATTTAGCTTTTTAAGCCTGTAAACCAATTCTCTGTGAGCATAATCAATGAGTGAATGAAAAGAGACTTTACGAGATATCTAATTGCAAGGAGTTTCATAGCATGATTCTATTTTTTATTTTGTTTTCCCAAGATGGGAATCTTTATCTAAATGTCAATTAGTGAAATACGATAATCTTCCTGTATATTGATATTGTGATTAAAACACAAGTATGTGCACAAATAATATTGAAAGCATTAGACTTTCTTCTAAAATATATCTTTTAATACAATTTATGTTTGAAGTGACTAAAAACATTGATATGTTTGAATTCAAAATCGGGCAAATGCGGACAAACACAAAAATAACTTTGTTGCAAAAGTTTGTGTTTTTCTGTAAATCCTGTTATATTGGTTTAGTGAACTTTTGTTTGGGAACTTTTTAATTCACTTCATTGTCATCCAGGAGGTCTAAACTTGGAATAAATGTGGAGCTGTTAGTCCACTGATACTGATTATGAGAGTATTTCCATGTAGTATGTATGTATGTTTCCCGAACAATACATTACTAATAGTGCTGGTCTTCTTCACGTATAGACGTCAAACAAATATCGAACATTGGTGTAGTTGGATATATGCTCGCCTTTCCCCCCATTTTCATTGTTGTATTTCATAAATGATACATTTGAAATCTTTTCTATTTTTTTTTAAAAAGCTTCTTCTTTGGATTTTAATCAAAGTCCGTGTAATACTATAAATCATAAATATAAATTCATGTATATCTCATGTGCATTACCAATGAACACATGATGTGACGTTTGCGCGTACAGCGTTACAACCATAAAGGGATCATTAGTTCTCAATGCTGTGTATATAACTTGGATGTCATGGTGGCGCCTAATGTAAAGTATGTTCAGAGGAAAGTGGTTAGCAGCCATTGCGGGCCATAACTACAATTTCGGGTCTGTCGGGGGTTTCAGAAAGCTGTCCTACCTTGGTTGCCTTGGTTTCGAAACAACGCTTCATGGAACGCTCTTCATTCTTCACCGCGGCGGGAGCGCGTTTGCAACAAACCTCTGGTGGTTAGCGGTAGCGGAACATCGCTTTCATGTGAACGGACCTTTAACAACTTAAGTGCCACATGTGAAAAGGGAACGTAAGAAACATTAGCCCCTGAAAAGCTGAGTGTTGGCCATCCGTTAAAGCTGCGCACCTGGGAGCTAGAGAGGAAAGTAGTAGTAGGAGGCTCCATCCAGCATGTCCGCCGTTAAGAGCACGCCTCTCGGCATTAAGCTATGTCCACAGTGAGAATTGTTTGATTTCTGGTATGGATCCGCAGCTGAGCTCGAGTCGGTCCGTTCCGCCCCGGAGGAATTCGCGCCAATTCTCGGCAATCCCTAGAGAGCGCGGAAAGGCTGGCGGGCATACAATGCTCCAGTTTAACACATTCGTAACTGAGCTCTCGTATGCGATTTGCTTACACCCCATGGATCCACCAGGTTTCCGTAGCAATTAGGTTAAACCTCGGGATTCGGTTCGTTGTTCCGCCGTCTCTGTCCGTCATCGATATCACCCTTACTTTTAATAACCTTTCCTGTGTTTGTGCGCAGAATGTTGACTTAGCGGCAGCGCGTCCTATCATTAGGCATCTACACACGAAAGCTAACAGTGAATATTAAAGATCTTGGTTGGGGGTGGGGTGGATGGTGATGGTAGAAATTTGTCTAGCCCCCGTGGATAACTATTATATTGGACATGGCTTTCGCAATCATTGTTCTGTGGTTATCACAAATGTTCACTCATTCCTGGAAATGAAGGTGTCTATATTTCAATTTTCTTAATTACTGAACTCGACTTGTTCGTTATAGGTATTTGGAATAATCGGAATATACGTGCCACCAAGCATGCCAAGTGCTGGTCCTAATGGCCGTGCCTCAATCTCTCATTACATTGGAACGAAGAGTTTGTAGTAAGCCAATGGGCTCTAAAAACCCGATAATGTGAGGGTTAAGACCTATCGTGTTTGTTCCACGGAGACAACGAATACCACTTATGACAGGTGTCGTAAGAGGAAAGAAAAGATTGAGGCTGGATTGTATTATAAAGCTTACAATGTAATGCAATGTTCAAGGAAGGATGTGTGAAGCGATGGATCAAGCATACATGTTCGTATGGAGATGCCAAAGTCTTCTGTCTAGATCAAGCGTAAAGCTTGACTTATGTAACTATACGTACGGATATAAGGATAACTTATTTTAACTTTCTTTTATTCATTCGAGACTAATAAGCTAGTATTTGGCACCCGTGATATGCCGCACGTAGCCATGGTAGCCTTGCCTAATATGCGACGGTGCGAATAACATTACTTGTAAGCTGGGTCATTAAATCAAATAACCGGACTAATAATTGCTACGCCGTTTTCATTATCAGAGCTCGTCAGTGACTTGAAATGAATGATACAATCAAATTCCTTGTCCCTTGATTCAGGAACGTAATCACAATAATGTACACCATCTCCTATCACTGGGAAGGATTCTAAACCCGCATTCATCCATTCATTATCAGCGTGCCTCGACTATTACTTACTACTACTCGCTTATATTACCAATTGTCCTGATTGGTGATGATTTATAAATTTGCTTGTTGTTTTGTTGGCAATAAATTAATTAATGTATTCATTCATTCATGTATTCATTCATTCATTCATTCATTATAGTGACGTATTGAGTTGCATACATCAGAGATATTGTTTTCATTATCTTGAACAAACGGATCGAGGAACGGAGAAGTGTGCTTTACTGTGGTGATTCATCTAATGATGCTTCGGTTGAACACTTATAGAAAGTTATATCGACATTTGACAATGATTGATATCGGTGAACAAACCCCAAGCCATTCTGCGGTACCAGGAGAATAATTATTACATAACATAGACAAGGGGTGGGGTGGAAGAAAGAGGGAGGGAGACAGAGCGACAGAGAGACAGACAGACAGACGGACAGAAACAGAGAGTTATTGAGGTAGGGAGGATAGAGAGACTAACAGGTAACATAATTTATATTGCGCTTGATTAAGTTAACTAGAAAGGATACAATTCACTTAAATTGGTATCTCAGTGTCATACATATTCGGCGGCAGCGTGGCCTTGACGTTTACCTCGCCGCTCGCGCGCTGACACCAGTTGAGTTGCCTCTTCTACAACCGCCGGCGAAATCACCAAGGTGGCGTTATAAACGGGCATCGATCCCACCTTCTTGTATGTCAGCTGTGCAGCATATATGGGGCGGGTGAACCAGGTGACATTCGCCCGCCACGGGTAAACAGCGAACTAAAGAAGGGTGATGCAGTACCGGGCGTGTGTAAAGACGCCAGCTCTTAAACGCAGAGAGACAGGAGGACGGAGAAAGAGAGAGAGAGAGAGAGAGAGAGAGAGAGAGAGAGAGGGAGGGAGGGAACATAGAGATACAGAGATAGAAACAGCAGGTTGGAAAAGGGCAATAATTACAATTTTAAGGCTCATGATTAAGTGATTTGACATACAATATGGTTCACTTGTATCGATATATCAGCCTATTTGGCCATTTTACGGCGGAATCTGCACACTTGATGTCCGCCCGAGGCCATCAGGTGCTGCATCCTCGTCCGCTGGCCACGTGCGTAAAGGTGCGTCGTTCCGATCGGGTATCGATCCCACCTTCTAGGATGTCACCTGTATAGGGACAGTGAGCTGTGACGCGCGCGCCCAATGATCTCGGGAGGTCCGCTTGCCACGCTTAACCAGCGACCTGAACACTGCTAGAGTAGAGTAGTGCCATATGCATATCATGTACTTACAGGTCCCGGCTCTGAACCCTCCTATTACTATTGACATGGATATGTGTAGTAGGTCAATATAGGATTCAACGCCTGGTGATGAGAGAGTTAAATTGCCGCGGTATCTGGGACAGTTTAGCTCGGGCTGTAATCGAAGAATCACCTTGTTACCGTGCGTATTGCCATAATCCTGACGAACGGGTGTCTTTCCATTTGGCTGAACAGGGACCCGTCTTTTAAAGAGTTGCGAGTGATATGAATCGATCGCAAATCAATCCCCGATCTCTAATGCACAGAGTTACAATTGATATCAGTAACAAGTCTGCTTGCGATCTATCGCAATTCTTCATAAGAATGGACTCAGGTCCCGTATCAAATAAAGTTGCAATCGATCCTAAGATCGATAGATCAATAACAGGACAAATCTATTCAAAAGCAAATGTGTTAATAATAAAGGAGTAGAATTACGAACCAATGATAAACAAGAAATTGAAGTTCATAAAACTTGTTAATGTTTTTGAATGATTTGATCTAATACTCAGAAAAGTGTACCAACTCTGTGTACCAATGTACTAAAGAACAATTGTGTCATCATAGTCATTGCCATTGTATGCTCCTGAAAAGCGTGGCATAACACATCAAGAAAGAAAGAAAACATCGATTTAAGGGAGAAAAGAAATGTGTAAATCTGGATCACGAAGAAGTTGCAAAAGAAATCAATCGGAAGCTATCATTGGATCTGGATCGTGCTTGTGTGGATCTATTTTTTTTATGTGTACGATTGATTGCAACACTATACATTAGTTTGGTCTGACCATGGAAAGCAGTAACGATTTTGCCAAAACGGACAGTTTTGCCTTCTTCCATTCCTCCTTTGGAAATCGTTTCTCGTGTAGCCCTTGTGGGCAATCTGCGAATGAGTTGCACTGAAGCTTCGCAACATAGAGCGGCATTTGAAGGACATCAACAAATACTCGAACATTAATTGTGTTCAATCTGATACCCACCAGTATTACTCTTTGAACTGCGTGAAGCTACCTCTACGCTCCTCTGATCCTACTTCTAAAGAAGTATACTAGCTGAATGTTCTGTGATATTCTTGTAATAGTTGTATTTAGATGCTCATGAGCGTATAAAGGTTCCTGTAACACGTGTGGGGAAGCACTTCTGAGGTAAATTCAAGTTTATACCTCCGATGCAAGCTCGAATCCCTCTGTTCCAAAATTGTTTATTTGTTATTGTTTTTTATTCATTTACAGGACATGGAGGATGGAGCACGCTTTCCCTTCGACTGGACATATGGCTTACATTTCTATTTGAAAATGTTCACATACTAACGAATCTCTCTTTCTTATGTTCACGTCTCATATCATAACTGTTCCCATCATATTCAACTGTACATCACTTACATCATCACGATACCTGCTTTCTTTGCAATTGCACGTAAAATGATTTCTCGTGTTTTCTTTCTTCCAGTTTTCAAATTAGCACGTGAACAGACGCAAGAATGATCCGTAGCAGGACATGTGTTTAAAAAGGAATGTAGGATAAGATCATCCCAACATGAAGACCGTACTGCTACTCGTTGTAGCCATCCTTACTTTCAGTTCGACAGTTTCAGCGCTAGCTGTGTGTTTGGACTTACGTAAGTAATGTGTCATTGTCATACATTTTCACTGAAACAAATAATATGATTGCATAATTAAGATTGATATCCATATTTTGTTTATTCATACAGTTATATCTTTATAATCAAATGCATGATTTTGATGACATTTTCATTTTCCTGTCAAGGAGCATGATTTAGATGCACACTTCATGATATGCTTGAAATGGTATAAATATCTATTGGACGGCCAGTATTTTTTATTCAACCTTAAAATGTCCAACCTTTACATGCTATATACATAATGTACATGTATGCCAAATGTAGACGGGACTTGGCGGGACTTGTCGCCATAATATAGTTATTTGATTGCAGCGACGTTTTTGTGTGTTTATGTCGACATTTCACGGTGAATGATTATCGCAATTCATAGCTTACGATATAATACGATACGAAGAAAATCTCTTTAAAAAAAAAGAAATCAACTAGAAGTATTTTGCTGATTGTCATAAAGAAAGCGCGTTTTCCTTGCGCAGTTTTGATGGGCGAGTTACAGTTTTTAATGCAGCTTTCTTGGAAAGTCGTCAATTCATTCACTTTTATTTTTTTTCGAAATGCTTGATGATTAATTACCGAGTGAAGTTACTATTTCGTCAAACCTCGGGAGAATCGTGCACGTATCAAGGAATGATTTCGAATACCCAATCGTGAACACAGCAACAGCTTGACACAACGAAAAACATTTCTGCAGAAAAATGACAGATTAGATATCGACGTCTTCATTATCGGTAACGAGTTTCCCTGGGAACGCAATTTTCATGCCCACGTTTCTATTTGCCTATGCCAGCAAACATCAACGTTGGGATATCTTTAGCGGGGAACTGATATATATTTTTTAAAGGATGATCCATCGACATGTTATACTCTTGGTCATATTTATGCACGTTTCGGAGTGACGCCAAGTGTTTGGACATTATAATTATTATTTGTTTGACTTGTATTGATTTCTATATTATTCAGAGCTTGTTTCCAAAATAGTGCTAAACCCATTTCCTTGCAAATGGATTCATTAGTATCGGCGCAGTAAGAACCATTAAATCTTTTGGCGGAATAAGCAATTAAGACCTTTTAAGCCGGCAAGTCCATAAATTGTCAAGTTTCCGTTTCCGTTTCCATTCATTCTAGGCGCATGTGCACAAACAGATTAAGAAATTTGTTTTTCTTCCAGGTTTTCAAAATGGATTTGGCTCCTTTTTGAAGGAAATACTATTTTGTTTTCCATGTTCTCTGTACATAGCTCGCATCCCGGATGACTTTGTGTTTAACACCACGTATGTGACCACTCAAGGCACATCGCCTGAAGGAGAACCAACATATCAACTCAGTGCGATCGTAGACTGGTCCAGATTCAACTCAACGGGTTAGTGTACAGTCCTATTAAACCACAACCTTTCAATCTCTATCTTAGGGATATTCTAATTAATTGATACTACATGGACATCGTATTTATATATTCATATATCGTATTCAAGGACACATGCCTTTAACACTGGCTAGGACACTTTAAGAAATAAATAACAAGGAAGTTACAACTCGATTTTCATCTGAAATCAAACAGATAACAATGTGTGTGCGTGTTTGTTTGTTGAGCGTATATGTACGTGCGTGTTGGTGTAACCATTTTAATATTTGTTTTCTGTCTTTATGGTGAATTTGCTTGAATTTCAGTACTGTCTTAGTCGCATCTTGTTTATTACTTCATGATCGAATGATGAACCCTTATACACGTCGTGCATTTGCATGCTCAGTTTTCACATTTTCTGTTTATTTGTAATCGTGCCTTTCCATTCTATCCTGTCATTAGGCGTGCCGAAATTTGACCAAGTCTCTGGCTACGCTGTCAGACTGGTCGTTACTGATGTCGCTGACGCCCTCGTTATCGTCTGCGTCCATGGTTTTGAAGGTTACCAGTACACGGTACGACCACGGGAATGTGTGAAATGACGCAGGTGTGTGTGTGTGTGTGTGTGTGTGTGTGTGTGTGTGTGTGTGTGTGTGTGTGTGTGTGTGTGTGTGTGTGAGTGTGTGTGTGTGTGTGTACGTGTGTGTGTGTGTGTGTGTGTTTGATAATACTAGGACAAAACTTGAGCAAGAGCTGTACGTGCAATGTAAATGACGTCATGTCATCCACAACAAACTCTTGTCGAATGTTCTTTTTAATGTGCTCCTATTTTGGATATCGGGTCAAGAAAACTACATTACTTTTGTAGAAAGCCAATTGCTGATATCTTTGTCGGTGTGTAGCACAAGTTGTTGTATATACCGCTGTATATGGCCTTTAATACCAGAATGAAGATTGGACATGGTAGATGCTTTACTTAGCTCTGCTCCCAAGCCAATTATTGAAAGTGCTCGTAATCGTAAATTCTGGCCACTCGGCCTCGTGTGATGCTTCGACTGTATTCTACGCACATGACATTATGTATGCCGTTGACTAAACCCCAACTGGTCTGTTCTGCTTAGGAAGATGTAACTGAAGACGGTACCGAGATTAGATAATTGAACAACTCATGTAAGTGCCAGACGAATGAGACATGTAGCATATTAGCGACCAAAGCCATACCGCCCGTATCTACGCCATTAATAGCTTCCAGAGTATGGTTGTTTAAGTTGTTATGTGAGTTCTCGTGAGTCATGTGGTTATCCTACTTTTAGTCTTCTTTCATCCGACTTCTATCCTACTTTTACTCCTCCTACTCCTTCTCCCTTTTGTCTTCTCCTGCCCTTTCTTCTTTGTTGTTTTGTTCTTTTTCATTCCTGTTTTTCTTTATCCTTTTTCTCCTTTTTCTCTATCTCCTTCTTTTTCTTCTATTTATACATATATTTTATGGGTCTCGTTTTTCTTGTTCTTTCCACATTTTTTTTTAAAAACCTCCCTCTTTATTCTCCTCTTTTTCTTTTTATTTTTCTTCTCTGTCTTCTGCCCTTTTTCGTCCTCTTCTTTAGATCCACCCCATTCGTTTTCTTTTTCTTCTTCGCTCTCTTTTACTCCTTTACCTCCTCGCAGTCGCTTCATTTTCTCCGACATGCGTGAAAAGAAATAAAACGATGATAATTATGGAAAAACCCTCCTAAGAACGCGGGCCAGAAAATCACGTTCAATTACCACAAGGGATGGTTTAGAGCATAAATAAAAACGTGTTTATCTGTGCCAAGAGCATACGAAATCTGGATCGTCTTCGGAAGCGCATCACCCCAATTATTTTCGATCAATGGTTGTATCGGCACTGGGGAGAACTTGTACTTTAAGCAGGCGGATGGGACTATTGGGAGTGTGTTTTCATCAACAGTGCAATTTGTTTCGTCGATTAGGCCTTTTTTTTTTAGTTTAGCGAGGGCTTTGAGCTGATGCATATCTCAAGCTGATATGTATGTGTTTACGTGTATGTTTGGGAATGTGTGCTCGCTTTGTAATACAATTCCATGTTATCATACAAAATGCATTGCTGTTGCGATCAAATACAACGTTCAAAACGGTGTGTGTGCGTATGTGTGTGTATGTGTGTGTGTGTGTGAATGTGTGTGTGTGTGTATGTGTGTGTGTGTATATGTGTGTGTGTGTTTGTGTGTGTGTGTGGATGCAACCATTATGTAAGTTATTTTTTTCCTCAGCCGTGTTTTTGTTTTCTTTCATTATAGTCTACGACGTCATTTACCTTCACGGACCTGCACTTTGGATATCGGTACCAGTTCCGGGTAAGGAAAAACCTATCAAGTGCATATTCTTAATCAGTTGTCGTCATTGAACAAATTCTGGGTAGATCACGTATCACGTTAAGTGAAATCACTGTAATTCTAACTCCCTCCAATCCAGAAATGCATTTATATTACATTTCTTTAATTATCAGAGAAGTGTTTTTTTTTCGTCTTTTGCTGTTTTTTTCCGGGATGAAGAAGATGATTATTTTGAATCCTACTCTAATCTAGCCCGCTTTGTTCTATGTCGCATGGGACATGATATTTTCTCCTAGATTCGAGCGGGAACCTAACATGATTGCTAGTCATACGTAACCCATTCAAGATATTCATCCACACCAAACTTATTCATTTTATTGCGCTATGCTTCCGCAGCTGGTGATGATACCCATATCGCTTACCTCCCTCGCTGTCCCGAGGGCTCGCATTGTGACAGTCCTACGTGTCTCTTTAGGGTTGTACTGAGTTTTATCTATTGAATGAATAAATGATCAGTCCTGCAACAAATCAGAGGGACATGATTGTGGAAGGTTTGGCAGATAAGAGAGAGAGAGAGAGAGAGAGAGAGAGAGAGAGAGAGAGAGAGAGAGAGAGAGAGAGAGCGAGATAGGGCGAGAGAGAGAGAGAGAGAGAGAGAGGAAGATAGAGAGAGAGAGGGAGGGGGAGGGGCGAGAGAGAGAGAAAAAAGAAAAAAGAAAGAGAGAGAGAGAGAGCGATATAGAGAACAAACAAAACAAGAGATGGACGAAAATTCAAACAGACAGATAGAGAGAAAGAAAGTGTTTAATTTGTAAACATGTTGCTGAGTAAACAGTGCCCCATCCCATCGGTGCTCAGCTGACTGCTATGTTTATGATCAGCCAGTTACAATAACAGCTTGTCAAACATGGCAAACATGTCATTGATCATGTTAATGGTCGTCTCTTGAGACGCCAATCTCATCCCAAACGAATCGGACGAATCAGAAATGAAATCGTGTGGTTTTTCTGTTCAATGAACTTACACATTTGAGTGTGCCTTCAACCACTTCACGTGCAATGTGCGAATCTTGTAAAATGTGATGAACATAAATCCCAGCTGCATTCTGTCTGACACAGGACGGGTTAAGCTGCCGATACTTTGTTTACCATGTCCATGTTCAATGATACTTTTAGTGTGACACTTTGAACGATGTTGTCGTCCTGGGGAGGGGGGGGGGGGGGGGGGTGGGCATTTCATGAAAGTTGTCAGCACTGACCAAATAGTCAGTACCAACACTTTCAGTGAAATCCTTTTTTTTTTATTGGCTGAGACGCACTAGCCTCTGACTGTTACCATGGTAACTGTCGGAGAAAGACAATTTGTCAGACGAAAAATGTTGATGAAATGCTTGTCTTTCTCCAACAGCTTTCTATGACAACTTTCATGAAAGTTGTTGTTTACTGTTGTTAACTCTTATCTGCTAAGTGCACATGAATGTTATGGTATTAACTTGTTTCATTTCTTTTCAGATCCGGACAGCTGACATCACAACCAACAAAACAAGCGCCCAGAAGCAAACCTTTTTTACCTTTACCCCAGGTAAGTCACTTTTCTTCTTATATTTTCCTATTTCTATTAAGTTCCTCCTTTAGTTCCTTCATGCTTTTGTAATGCTCCATACGTTAAAGCACGTGTAGTTGCCTTCGTTTATATAGAAGGTGCTTGCCACTACCGGTAACACTGTTCTAACGCTTTATGGGAAACTGATGCATCTTTGCGCACGTAATACATACAAATCCCCTATACCCATAGAGCAGCAGTTGTTCTGGCACACAAATGATTAAAATAAGGCGGGTTTCTCTGCCCCAGCAATCCTCCCGTATGCGACATAATTTCAGCGATGTTATTGCTTTTGTTTCAAATGCATTGTGTTTCTGACAAATGCAACAGATTGGGAGGGGTGAAGGGGGGGGGGGCGTATCAGAAGCCCTCCTAGATTATGTTGAGCGCTTGTCGGCATGGTTGAATATAACCGATTGCCATCATAATGTCACTTTTGTAATTCTGTCTTTGCAGGAGAGTGTGACGTGTTGAAACTTACTTGTGCTTATGAATTTTACCTCTACTTTCGTTCCTTTCATATTTCATGATTTTACACGATCGTCCTGTGTTGGTTTATCTCACTCGTTATTTTGATATAATGTATGTTTTGTTTCTTATTCCCTTTTGCACGTCGCGTATTAAATTTTGTCTTGTTTTCCATGCTTGCAGATTGCTTAGAAGTAACGGGAGATGAAGAGTTCTGTCTCGGCCAAAGTGAGTTAGAGTAACACATTTTAAAATTATATCACGTCACCTGTATAGACCAAACACACCTAATCTATGGCCCATATGTGTCATGCTGAAGATGTAGGCCCCAATCAATTGTAACAGATTTGGCTATTGGTAACAATCCCATCATAGATACATGTACACACATAAAGTGGACTAAACACCCTTGTGCCTCGTTCCTCGTTTCAGCGGTGGAGTACGCGAGCAAGCCCCGTAGCCTGTCGATAGACTGCTCAGAGAAGAACCTCTCACTTGTCAGGCTCAGCTGGCTAGCCCCCTTGCAGATCAACGGCACGCTGACGTCATTCGCCGTGGAACACTCCTCAACAAGCAGTGATCGAAACAGCATCGATACGGTAGCGATCGATCAGGTAGGAAACCATCAAGCCTGCTACCGCATTTTACTTTGAAGAGAGCGGTTCACCGAGCAGCCGATTTCCGCTTCATATTACACGCGTGTTCCTGCTATACCGAAGCTAGAATAGTGCTGCATAAACCGTGTCTGTGCCTCGATGCCATACTGTATGTGAAGCACTTTGTGGCATGGGAGAACTTGACCATATGATAGCTTTTATTTCAAGCGGCACCGACATACATTCCATTATATATCATCATTATCATGCGTTTATGCAATCATATTCGTCAATATACATTACTACTTTAAATCTTATTGTAATTTGTATATAGAAATATCCTATTCTATAATTATACCATTTTAATTAAACATATCCTGTATCAATATTATTATATCTATATATTGTTTTAGATTATCAATTCAGAAGATTAAAATCATGACAATATAGTGGAGGTTACTTGAATTGGAAAAAGCTACAGGTCTAAATGATACACCTGTCACGGCAACACCTCATGATCAGGTGGATATCAGATGGAAGAGGTGGGGAGGGGAGGGGAGGGGAGGGGGGGAGGGGAGGGGAGGGGAGGGGAGGGGAGGGGAGGGGAGGGGAGGGGATGACAGTAAGGAGATGAGGAAGTGAGACGGTTTATACTTCAACATGACTTGGGCATAATCATAGAACTATATAGACCTCTCTGGGTCTTATCTTGACTGTACATCAGACTCAGGTTGCTCGATTATTCCGAAGACACGTCCCGTGATCATAGAGATAGCTCCTGGGGTGGTAACCAGACACCCGTCTTGAAGACATGTACAGGGTCTTCAGTATCTCACTGAACTTTTCAAGTCAGAAAGTTGTATCATTACTCCTTGACGTGCCATCGTCGCATTTCTGAACTAGTCATACTCACAAATCATTTAAAGGGAATAAACTGTACTGAGAAGACAAAAAAAAAAAAACCTTCAAAAGATGATTGTGAGCAATTTTCTTGCCAATGGTCTTAAATTCATGTATTGTCCAATGTTATTTGCCCATAAATGATTCACATTTGGAGTAATTAGTGATTAAATCACAAATCCTCAAAATGTTTGAGCCAAACACAATGAGCATTTGTGATTATTCAAATTATTCAAATTATTCAAAATAAGACTCATTTGAGGGCAAATAACTTTTAGCAAGGTTCTAAAATCAACAATACATGAATTTAAGACATTAACAAGAAGATTGCTCACGGTCACCTTTTAAAGTTTGTTTGTCTTCCCAGTACAGTATAATAGGACATGTAGGAGGAACAATGATAGTTAGCTCTTCATGTGTCTCAATTGAATATATTCCACAAGTAATACACATAAATCCCATAGAACAGCATGTTGACGCACAAAGGGTTAACGGCCATGGATTATATTGTTAAAAAGGAAAATCACAATTCCTGCTCCATCGTGACATCTTAATATCCAGTCCATATTGAACTATAGTCCCTTTCAAAGGTAGTGTATCCCATACATTTAAGAGCTTTCTGTTATTTTCTGTTCAAGCCACACGAAAAACATACTTTATAGGCTAGGTCTATTCAGTGGTATATGAAAAACTTGATAGGGACGTGTGAGTCATGGCTCAAAGCATGATACATTGTACTTTCAGTTAATATATGTATAATGTGTCAGGTTCTCAAACTGTTATCGTGTCTACTACGTATGCTCCGGGTTTTACACACGTTTTAATTTGAAGTCTGAAAAATGATACACTATCGTTTATCGTTGATCATTTTTGTTTTGTGTCTTCGTTATCTGTTATCGCAGGATCTATGGAACGGAAGTTCATCTTTTATATTCAACACCACGATAGCCGATCTTGTCTACGACCAAGTTTACACCATAACCGTAATGACATATTTTTTATTATCATCAGTATGTACTGAGAGACTATGTAAAAAGGCTTCTCTGCCCTACCTGACAAAAGGAAGCAAGTGACAAAATACTTAAATCTGGGTTATTGGTGTACCCAACACTTCCTACATACAGCCAAAATCTGGACAAGAAATATTAATCTTGCTGCGAGATATTCAATCTAACATGATGTGGTTTAGCACTGATGCCAATGCAAGTGACACATTTTGCTCATTTACAAGAAAAGTCTCTTTTGTTAGTTGCTTCCTTTTATCAGATTAGGGCAGTACTCTTCTAGTCATATGTGCTCATTCAATTTAGACGGAATTCTCTCTTTCGTCATGTTCGTGCTTTCTCTTCGTTTGTAAGCCCTTTGCACAATTTGCTCTTAATATGTTCATGTTGTCTGGAAGGCTTGGCGTGACTTTAAGCACCCGTAATCGTCATAATGCATAATATGGCTACAAGGCAAGTAAAAGCATCCAAATGAGTATATACGTGACCAAAGGCGTTGCACATGTGGACCAATGATTGCCTGGGATGGTGTGAAATGAGTTTGAAACAAATGAAAGATATTTCGAGTTTTGTCCGGTTGTTCAGATAATGAATTCTGAGCAATCAAAAGGACCATTATCTTAGAGCATTTTCAGACTAATGTTTCATTTCAAAGTCACTGAATATGTTGTTGTGTTTTCATTTAAAATTAAAAAACGACAATTAATTGAATAGCATTCTTGTTAAAAATTACTTCCGTTTTTCGCAGTACTCCGTGTTCATGACGTGTGTGAAGACAAACATTCTACGCAAATTGTGTCATAGAGAGTGTAGGCGGTATACTATCGTATCGAGTGTAATCAGTCTACCAATGACGGATAAGACAGATGCATACCTCTCCAATTTCTCGATTTATTAACAAGCTCTCGGCATATTACAACCTCCCTTAACACACACGAGACATGGTAAACACCCCGAGCAGTTTCTCTCTGAGATAAATCTACTTAGTAAGGTATCTCCTGCGTACCTCTCAAGAGCCCATGATGAGGACGAACATCCCACTCAAACACTCTAGACGAATGGGGAGGGGGGGGGGGGGATCCACTAGGCTTGCAGTTGTGTCGTTAAGGTGTACACGTAAGGCGTCGCAAACTTCGACTTTCCTTTGAAATACACCATTTCGCTTCAGACGCTGTCATTGGCAATCAGACATAGTTTAATGAGAATTAATAACTTTTTATGGAGGTTCTTACCATAATGCAGCCTTGCCTGTACTTTTTTCTCATTTTGAAATTGTATTCTCACTCTCCTTTCTTTTTCTAATGAGCTTAACTGAGCAGGAAGAATTTCTCACTTCAAATAGGAATAAATGTGATGTATTGTTTATCATAGAGGTACAGATGACGGAACTTGTAATGAAAATCCGTTTTGCAGTGCATGGCCAAGGATCACATTCTGGTTTGATATCAGAATCACTGTGACATGCATGAGGTTCGTTCTACAGCGGTTACACCCCATCGTCATCTTACTGCCATGTGATGCTACTTTCAAAATTGCCAATGGCGTTAAGACAATATACTATGTCGTTCTCTCGTTGCCTAGGTTACCCCGATCGTAGATGGGAGCAAGTACACCATTGTTTATAATACAACCATCCAACTTGACACCTCTACATTTGGTAAGTCAGGAGATGACAATAGTGCCATTCTCATGGGCTTATAAAATCGAGAAGTTAGAAAAATCGCGAAGTTAGTGTGAAAGTTGCCTAGCAACCGTACCAAAAGCCGAATGGTCCTATTGTCCCTGTCCCCTCAATTTTTCTAACTTCGCGCGATTTTTTAAGCCCAATAATAATAGTACCATTGTTCTACTCAAATCATTTGCGTTGATTTCCTTTCATTGTCTTCACTTCGTTCATAGTTCGATGATTGGCTCAACATGATAATGGTAGTGATGATGATGATGATGGCGCTATTGAATGAGTGATAATGTTGACGTTGGTGACAATGACCATGGTGATGATGACGACGCTATTGACAAGATAATGACAACTTCAATGACTATTGAGATAAGCATGATGATGATGACGATGATAGGACCTAATGAGGATGAGGATGATGCTATCTATGACCTGATGTAGACGACGATTATAGATACGGTGATGACTTAGATGTTGATAATGGTGCGGCTGTCCTCATTATTTTGCCGTCCAGGAGGATGTTGTTGCGTCACTCGTAGTACGCCATCCCATAACCACTCTATTTCTTTTACCTACCCTGTCCCTCTGTCCTTCAGATCAGCCATGCAGCCCGCCGACCACCACCCACCTCGCGGTAGTGTCGGGCCCTGGAGCAGCCCTGCCCACGGGCGCAGCCTCCAGCAACTCGAAGCAGTCCCTCAAGGTCGAGCCCGCCCTACTGGCCGGCGTGCTGTGTGCCTTCGTGGTGTTTGTGCTGCTGATCGCTTTCTGTACCTTCGTTAGCAGACGACGCCTGTCCAGCAGCGAGAAGGCAGTGTTCGTTCGGTACCCGGATGAGATCAGCACCACGTACTCATACGCGGTCAAGAAAGGTACAACTTATATCTTAGGATTAGCCTACTAAGTACCAAGTCTGGACAAGCCCAATGCCCTATAACATGTTCCATGCACGTATTGTGCTAGGACATGAAAAAACTACATTTACACGAAAGCGTTTTGCCGCTGCCGCTCACCCTCTCTTGTTTGACACCGCCGCGGCGGTTTCCCGTTGCAGTCAGATCAAAACTATTTGTAATTATTTAGCGAGTCCATCGACACATCGGAGTGAAGCGGCTGAAAGATGTGCCAACACGTCCACAGCGGTATCCGCAAGAGCACTTCCGTGTGAACGTACGCTTATTTGCCCCAGAAATCTAACTACAGTAGGCCTATAAGAGTATTCATTTGTACATTACTTAATGCAATTTATAGCAAAATATTTAACCCGTGACATTTATCTTTTTGTCACCATTGTGTCTTCTCTTGTCCTTCCTTTTACTCTTTTTCCGCTTTTGATGCATTTTTGCCCAAGTTATACACATAAGCCCCATAGAGTAACAATTTCTTTGGTTTTAATAGAAACGGTTAAATGAATTATCATGCCATCTTCAGCCCAGGCTTTCATTAATGCTTTGATCAATGATTTATGATGATGTGGCTACGAAATAACAATTTGAATAACTACCTTACACTCCTAATGGTGTAACTGCTGTAATAAACCCGTTTATAATTTGTTCATAATTTACTTCCATAACGTTCATCTTTAAATTTGTCTCATGCTTTTGTACATTATTTCATATTTGTCCTATCAGTGCCTATGCAGAACCTTTATAATTTGTTGAACCGCTGGCTTTAATCCCATTGAAATTATTATAATGTAGTATATCATACTTTTCTATTGATTTGCAACGGTTTTTTTCTAAACTTGGAATGGATTGAACTTGAAACCTGGAACCCCTAACGAAATTGTCATTCTCTTGTTTTCAGAAGCGTACAACGTGTCAAACGTGTCTGCTACTCCGCTTGAGGTCGAGCCGATATTTCAGAAGCTAGAATTCGACCGCTCACTGCTCAAGATCGAGGAGATCTTGGGGAGCGGCCAGTTTGGGACGGTCTACAAAGGTTTCGCCTACGGGCTTGACGGCAAGGAGAAGTACATTTCAGTGGCTGTAAAGAGCCTGAGAGGTAGGCATGCGGATGAAAAATAGACTGTCGAAATATTGAAAGGGATCAAAATTTTGGCTGTGGTCGAAAAAAACAAGAGAAACAAAACAAAAATAGCTTTGTCTCAATAAAAGTTGGCCTTACATGCTGCTAAGTACTTTATCATCTGAATGTTGTGAGGGGGAGTGTGTGTTTGTGCGTGTGTGTGTGTGTGGGAAGGGGGGGGGTTCAAAAGACGTCTTCAAAAAGTGACATGGCGTCGTCGGACGGAGGACCACTTCTACGGGAACCATGAGCTCTCATCACTAGATGGTGTAGCATCGCTTCCACATTATTTGGCATTTATAATGCGAAATAATCAACGAAAGGGTCTGGCTGTGGTAAATTAATCGTTGTCGATATTTTTTTTACATAATATAGACGAAATAGGAGAGAGGTAACTTCTAGAGCTTTTTCTAGTTTGGATATTTAATATTGTGGAAGCCAGGCTCTGGACTGTGATGATCCCACCGTATCACCCAAAGAATAAGATTGACGAAGTGGTTTTCACGTAAACGAAAACAAGCAAGTTATCAAACGTGTTTGCTGTGTTACTTATTGTTCCAAGGGATGTATTACATTTAAAATCTGACAAAGATTAACACGATTATTTACAAATCACGTACACGAAAACAGGATGAAAATCACAACGTGTTAATACCATTGTTTTTAGCATGTACGTTATGATTTCAATGGATATACACAATTTATAAATCTTGCAAAGATAAACATGATTATTCCAAAAATCCTTCACTTCGCGCTTTACTCCAGCCGTGCGTCAGAAAACCAAATCCTTACTGATTTGCAGGAGATGGGATTCTACATCGACATGATCTAGGTGTATTTATGCATTTTTGTTTATTTAGAGTATATGAGTTGTGTTGTGTTCGCGTAAAAATGTGAAACAGCGATACCTGACTGGTGTCAATTACCACGTACGACGCGGAGCCAAAATGCGATAAAAAAAAACCCGGTATAAAACCATTAGGGAGGCAGACAAAACACGGCATTGACAAGAACAAAGTCCCAAGTCTGGTCGGATTTCTGATCGCATCTCCCAGATGAGATTAAAGATGCAGAATTGGAAATGGATCCGGATCTTTTCTTTCTGGAGCTGTGTTTCCCTTAAGCCTGTGGATGAGGCACCTTCTCGATGACTTGAGCGCATCATCCGGTGTTGATGCAATCCTAGAGACATGGCTTGCTGCGGACCGCTTCAGGCGTTAGCTGTCATCTTATTGTAACATGATCCGTACAATTGTTTATGGGTATATGATATCTTCAAACAAGACATGTCATTCGTATTGTAGGCAGAGGAAGGGATGCGGCCTTTAAATATTGCCTTCAGGCAGAGTGAGCAGTAGAAGGGAGGGGGGGGGGGGTAGGAAGGGGGAGTGGGAGTGTTGTGGATAGAAAAGGGAGATCTGAAGGGGAGTGTGTGTGTGTTTGTGTGTGTGTGTGTGTGTGTGTGTGTTGGGGGGGGGAGGCGACAAATACACGGAGAGAGAGAGAGAGAGTTTAATTAATAGATCAAGAGAGGTGTGTTAATCAAGTGGTTTAATGTTTCAACTCCTTATGAATCTTTTACGTAAGTTTGACAAATATTAGCCTTCCAGGTCAAATTTGCAAACAAACCAAAAATAAAGCAAATTCAACGGACAAATTAGTGCATGAAATAGGCCTAACACACCTCACATCTATTATGATGACTGATAACCCCTCCTACCCCCCCCCCCCCCACCCTCCCTTGTCCACCCACGGTTCTAACAAATACTACCTTTTCAGGTTAAATATGCACGCAATCTAAATATATATGCACAAATATCCATCAAGATCTATTGACAAATTATTGGATGAAATAGCCTTTACACATCTCAATTTGATAATACATAAGTCATCTCCAAGTAGCCAGTTGCGTCTATGACGCCCCTACACGACACATCTGTACACATTTATTTACCATACAGTATGTATAGGCTTTTATATTCTTTATTCTTCATTCTTCAGATTTCTGCTGTAAGACGTGAAATGATAATGATAGAGAGTGGGGAAGGAGAGGCGAAAGATATTGTAGACAGAGAGAGAGGGGGGGAGAGAAGGACAGAGAGGGAAAAAGAAGAAGAAGGAGAAGAGAGAGAGAGAGAGAGAAAGAGAGAGAGAGAGAGAGAGAGAGAAAGAGAGAGAGAGAGAGAGAGAGAGAGAGAGAGAGAGAGAGAGAAAGATGGGATTGGGGAGAGAAAGAGTGAGTGGGTAGGGCGACGAAATGACGTTGAACATAAAACATGAATGAGAAAGGGGAAATGAGAGAGATAAATGATATGATATCTCAGTCAGACAATCATGAGCAAAATGTCGAAATTGTAAGTTGTTTTTCCCTCTCCCGACTCATCCCAACCACCAGAGAACGCTACCCGGTCAATGAAGGAGGACTTCCTGGATGAAATCAAGCTCATTGTCGAGATCGGCCACCATCCCAACATCCTGCCCATCCTTGGGTGCTGCACGGCAGGCGAGCCTTACTACCTCATCACCGAGCTCATGCAGTACGGCGACCTGCTCCACTTCCTCTGGAAATGTCGAGAGGTATCTTCCAATCTTGTTGAATATGGTCTAATTTATCATTTTCTTTCTGTAAGATTCTGCATTGTTTTTTATATATCAATTTCGTTCTGTATTTTACCCCCTCTCTTTCAAGTTCCAATATAACGTTTATTTGTTTGTTCTTCCTTTATCTTAAGTTCTGTAAGCTCGTTTCATTCTTTACTTCTTTCTTGCCCTTGTTCTTGTATGCTTCCGCCAGTATCTCGTATCTAGGTTTGGTTATGTAAATGCAATATGTTGATTTTATCATTTATCAGTAATCATCTGTAATCAAATCATGTTACTTGCGACAATTTTGTCTTTGAATATGATTAAAATTCATTATTATAATGTAATAAAATATGATTTTATCATTTATCAGTAATCATCAGTAATCAAATCATGTTACTTGCGACAATTTTGTCTTTGAATATGATTAAAATTCATTATTATAATGTAATAAAATATTTTTGCGAAACAAGGCAACACATGAACAAAACATCATCACATCAATCATAACTGAAATGATTGAATCATTACCAAACATGGCACAAAAAATGATCACTACATGGATAGCAAGTGAAATGTAAGGCCAATGCCCTGATAAAGTAAAGTTTAAAGTTAGGGTCAATTAACTTTTTCTTTAATTTTCACTATGATTAGACATGACATAACCGATTTCACGCAAGCGTTGTATAACGTTTAAACACCACATGGAGGTGAACTTATGAGCTTGGAAGTCATGACTATCCTCAGCGGTCAAATGTCATTGGAAAATAATGAAATATATCCATTAATGGTTTTTGAGAAAAGATTGATAAGAATTCACACTGATTTTTGTGAGCAGATGTGATTACTAATTAAGTCTAGAGGAAAGTAATTTGGGTATGGAGGCATATTTCTCGACTACATTCAGTCAAATTGTTCCGTATAAAAATCAAAACGTTCTTATCTCTATTCTCTTTTCCCTGCCTTCTCCATCCTAGTCTTCTTTCTTTACTTCTCCTCTTTCCTCTTCTTCTGTTCT
The DNA here is from genome assembly GCA_963669155.1 of Arbacia lixula. Taxonomy (NCBI): domain Eukaryota; kingdom Metazoa; phylum Echinodermata; class Echinoidea; order Arbacioida; family Arbaciidae; genus Arbacia; species Arbacia lixula. The sequence continues at coordinate 8,982,049 of OZ022578.1, forward strand.
TGCTTTTTGACTTGTGCAGTCCTAGGCCTTGCGCATCTTGTTCATCTTCACCTTATTATCTATCTTTGTTGTTTTCTTCTTTTTGATTTCCTTTTCACTCTTTTCCCTTATTTTCGCTACTTTATCTACTTTATCTTGTTCTTTATCTTTTCTTCTTCGTGATCATCTTCCTAGCATTCTCCCCTCTTTCATCTCCTTTTCGCCCCTTTCTTCTATCCCTTGTCCTCGTTTCGTCACTGATCGTTGTCATTCTATCCAGCGTGAGGCCACCCTTACCAATCCCTGTGGTCAAGTCTACTATTCGCTTGTTTAGTTTGTTAGGACGTGATTCAACTAATCGCTGTCTCATACCTATTAATCAAATTCGAACATCTGTATTCCCTCTCGCCAAGTCTTCCATCATTTTCTCAAAGACATCCCACTTCACGAGGTCGAAATCCTTGTCCCCTTTCTCCTCAATCACAACTGAAAAAAACGTCGTGAACATGGGAATTCAGAACTAACGATCGTGGTGGATCTAATGAGGAAAACAAGCCCGTATCCTACACCATCTCCCCAGATGATGGCGCCCTAGATTCGTGACATTAACAAGCCAACTTTATAATGGAAGAAGCCACTGTAATGAAACTCGATTCCCCTGATCGATCGGCCTAACACAATATGCCGTGTTCTAATTGAATGCATCAAATTTAATGAGTTTCCAGGTGAGGTGAACTATTCCAAGGGTTCGGCCATTGCCCTAAGGGCTTCTATCTGTTTAATAGTTTAGCCACGGGGACTGCCGAAACAACAACAACTGCAGCAGCATAATGACAGCACCGTCTTAACTTTTTATCGTTAAAACTTTAAAAGGTTTACAACAACAAAGCATTATGTTAAATGCATCATCAATGACAGACTACATATATACAATTACCACTTTCGTTGTGTTATTTGCTATCGTTCCAAACCGAAACATTACTACGCTGGCAGTAATTATCATGATGAGTAGTAAGCTACTCTCAAGAAAAAAAGATTTACGACTCATTGGCAACAAATATTTGAAAAATTGATTCAATCGATTCAGTAACATTTCGTGAGTTCGCACAAACCCTTTTTTCTTCAGTCATGTCAGTCACTTGTTAAATTGCCTGCCGTAAAGCAGCACCTAACCCACACCACCGCGGTCCAAATAACATCAAGTTCTTCTTCATTTCACAGGAGAAAAATGCAATGGATGATCCCATCTACAAGCTGACGTCCACCGGGCAACTACAAATTGCCATACAGATCGCCCGGGGAATGGTGAGCTAAACTGAAGCTTTTAAATTCGATATTATCCGAATAGTTCTTATTATCTTCATTATCATATTCAACTTAGTCGTTGTTTATAACAATAATCCATACATTTTTTGCTATTATTTTTTTACAGCAATCGTTATAATTAGCGATGTTTTTTGTCATTATTGATATCATTTCCCTTATTATTATTTCAGTACTATTCATCATCACTAGTATTTTAATCATTACTAGTTTCTATGGTATTATTACTATCCTTACCAGTAGAAGTATCATTGCTAACTTGTTCTCATGTATCTATGATCATGATCGCGTACATCATTGTTAGACATATCAACTTAAATACAAAATATATTTCTTGAATCGTGAAGATCTCGAGATTCACCCGCTATAAATGTTATCCTTCAGCAAGGTACTTATCATTGCTGCTCTCCACTCAGGTGTGTGATTGGGGAAACATACGGAATAGAATGAGTGTCTCTTACTGGCTGATATGATGGTAATTATGATCCAGTGGAATAAGAGTGGTGTCAGAAAGACTTCCAAGCATCCGACGAACGGAGTAATGATATTGTAAAGCGCTTAGAGATCATACTGTTTCAAATTAGGCGTTATATAGATACGAACTATCATAATTTTATTTTGAATTTGTCTCGTGCACGCGGTAGGAATATTTATCGACCACGATGTACTACCACGGGGACCTGGCGGCACGCAACGTGCTCGTTGGCCAGAGTCTGATCTGTAAGATCTCCGACTTCGGCCTAGCAGACGACATCTACCAGCGGGGCTACAAACGACTTGCCCCCGAGAGGAAACGGCCGGTCAAGTGGGTCAGTCTGGAGACCAACACGCAGGGCAAGTGCAGCATCCAGAGTGACGTGTGAGTTTTCATTTGCTTGCTATTTTTTCAACAAGCTGTTCGTAAGCTAATAACGATTTTACGCACGACTGGTGACCTGTTCTAGAATGTTCTAAATCAGATTCTCAATGATTGTGCTTCCCATCAGCTAAAATTGAAATTAAAATTCTTGTCGTTAACAACAGTCTGAAGACAAATTTTATGAATTGTCAAATTTAATTAGGATTGTTAGAAATTAACTCCCACTATGTTAAAAACAAAAACAATTTGGGGTAGCTGACTTGGTATAAGAACAGGTAGCCCAAATTTGTCATGAAAATCATTCGAAAGCACAATAAATTTGCTACTTTCTTGTAGTAAATATAATCTTCTTTACTATGACGCCTAATATGATGTGAAAATTAGGCCATGTAAATTTCTTAAGAAATTGCTCAATTGGTCTACTTTTCCAAGGCCGTCATGGCGCTCCTGGGTAAAATTCAGAATGGCTAAATATCCAAATGTGCGTAAAATATATATTTATACATGTTTGCCAAATTTGGTGCTTCAAACAAAAAATAACAATTAGGTCAACATATCGAGCTATGCCGCTGGACTATCTTAGCTTGCTTTGAAATAATGACACCTTCTTTGATTGCGTCAGATCACTTTCTTTGATAGATGGGATTGAGAGGCGGTGGGGGTGGGTGCTATAGGGTTGGCGATGAGGGGGCACAAATTGCCATTCCCCCCCCCCCCCCTCTCTCTTAATAAAAATATTCATCTTGTTGGCACTATATATTAAATATAGAAGCTAGGTACCTAAAATGTCATGAGAAAGGCTAATAACCTGATCAATAATCGACCAGTATGAAGCACATCCCTGTACCACTTCCCTTGTTCACATCTCACTGCATTCAGTTGGTCGTTCGGTATCGTCCTGTATGAGATCTACACGCTAGGGGGCGTCCCATACCCCGGGATGGATGGGCGTCACGTGATCACCAAGGTCCAGCAGGGATATCGGATGGAGAGGCCCAACGTGTGTCCGCTGGAAATGTGAGTTGGTGTCGAATCTTAGGTTATATTCGTCGTTTCATTCTTCTTATGCTTCTGCTTCTCCCTTTTCTTCTTCTTCTATCTTTTCTTCTCCTTCTTATCTTAATTGTATTTTCCTTCTTGGTTTCTTTTCCTCCGTCTTTCTTCTTTTTCTAATTTCCCCCTTTTATTCGTCTCCTCCACCTCCTCCTCCTCCACCTGATTCGTCTTATCTCTATTTCCTCCTTTTCTACATTTTCTTCCCTTTCGTTTCCTCTTGTTCTTTTCCTTCATTAGTCTAATTTCCTGCAATGAGTTATTTCTTCTTATCTTCGTCTGACGTATCGACAGTTTTCTGTATGTACGATTTTAATTATGGAGCTGAACGGGGCTGGCCTAAAGACAATTGAACGGTGATAACTATGCAAAAAATGAAGCTGACTGCTTACCTAGAGCATTGTAATATTGGTCCAAATCTTATCATTTTGAAAAGACCGATTTTCGTTATGTATGCAAATCATTTTTATGCATGTCGTTCAAACAACGTTACTTTTGATAAATCCAAAGTTCGTCTAGCTCTGTCTGACTAGCGGCAACTAGTAGATCGTCAATGTTTCCACCAAAATGAACTGAATCATGAAATACATGTGAACGTAATAATGCTTTACTACTCTACTCAGTTTGGGAAAGAGTTATGAAAACATTACGAAAACGGTTCATTGCACTTTTTTTAAATTCCAGTTACGGACTAATGCAGAGTTGTTGGATGGAGAACCCACACAGTCGTCCGTCGTTTACCGCTCTGTACGAAACCTTAGACGCCATGCTCACTGAGAACGTCGACTACCTCACCGAGCTCGAGACCGATCTATCCAACTACGAATTCGTGCCTTGCATGGACAGCGATCGGGACGAGGACGACGATGATAATGGGTCTTTGAGCTGGGGCGAAGTCGAGAACGAGAACGAGCGGGGTAGGGACGGGGTCATGGCCGGGGAGCGCGGGCTGCTCTCCGCCGCGGCCAAAGACGTGCAGGTCCGGCTGCATAATCAGGGCAAAGACTGCAAATTTGAGGTGAGCGAGTTTGTATTATTTTTTTAACTTTCCAAAGCCATTCTTCATGTTTAGGATTTTCTAATAAAAATTTGACATCGGAAGGGCAAATATCACGAAATGCAACTTTCTGTGAACCAAACTATCTACTGTACGTTATGATAATATATCGATCATAAGCCTCCGAACTGTATTGCAAGAGTGATTTCAGAGTAAAATGCTGAAATAGTGTAACACATGAAATAAATATACTGATGCAGGGAATATAACTGTAATTAAAACTGATTAAAACTGTATTTGTCACGGTCGTAAATCAACAAACTTAATTCTCAATAATTGTCATTATGATGTTGAGGACAAAGGACGCTGATGGCATAATGCGTGGCATAATGAGATAATTGCTTGGCAGGGAAACCTGTGTTAAAGGGCAATTTCTGTACTGGGAAGGCAAAAAAGCCTTCAAAATGTAATTGTTAGCAATCTTCTTGCCAATGGTCTTAAATTCACATATTGTCTATTTTAGAAGCTTGTTGAAAGTTATTTGCCCTCAAATGATCTACATTTGGAGTAATAAGTGATTAAATCACAAATCCTCAGAATGTTCGGGCCGAACATTTTGAGGATTTAATCATTAATCATTAATTACTCCATATGTGGATCATTTGAGGGCAAATAGCTTTCAGCAAGCTTCTGAAATGGTCAATACATGAATTTAAGACCATTGGCAAGAAGATTACATTTTGAAGTTTTTTTTGCCTTCCCTAAATTATGCCCTTTAATTTGGCTATTTCAGTACAACTTGCAAATAGGTGACTATTTCATCTTGCAGGAGATGCTTGTATAACCCTCTCACATTCTAGTAGACAGAGATTTCAAGCAAAAGTGAATTTACCATTGGTCTCTCCTTACATTGCATCACACAGAATGCCGGTTTTTCTACAGCTTACTAATCAGGTCTAACACTATCCTAACTTATATACAGAAAGGTATGACTGCTACGACTTACGTGTATATATTGGTCCTTTATATTGATGTTGGGGCTGTCCTTTCCCAGTGGCTTTGGTCAAATGCTGGTTTGGGGTTTGTGTTGCTTTCATTATAATCCCTCCCTGGTTTCCCTTAGAATAGAATGGTGTGTGTTGTGTCGTATGGACATACGTTTGTTATCTATCTCCAGCCTTTTCATTTTGTTTGAACAGTTTCATCATTATTTTGTTCCCATAACACTTTTGGTACAGTGTATACATATTTTTATTAAATGTGATATGATACCCAAACTGGTGATAGTTGGTGCATGCAGTGGCACGTAACATTTTTAAAACGAACATTTCAATGTCATCTTTATAAATAAGTTGGAGCAATTCGAGAGAGCTGTTGATATATGTTTTGTTCACTTTATGATCGCCACGTGTGACTAATTTTCACCAGTAATTCACATAATTCACATAGATCAAGAGTTTATTTGACACCCAAAGAGTTATTTATTTGCTCTGACGGCAGTAATTGCTTTCGAGGAATAAAATGATTTCACTGTGCACTCGATTTCTGTTTCTTGCATTGTATTGTGATGTGTGAATAGTAATCATTGTGTACGTCCATGTGTAGTCCAAATTCTTCTTATTTAGAATAAACTTAGCCTCAGGCAGTTCAATGTCGTCATTTGAATCATCGGTGAACATTGCTGTTTATTGTAAACAAAAAAAGTCGATGTGATAGCCCACCCTAAAGTTAAGTTGGTCCCTTGTAGTCCATTCTTATTCTGTGATCATTATCCTTCCTGCTCCCAGGCTCACAAGTACTGCTCGTCCCAGCAAATCAGCCAGGACTCCGCTTTCTCGGAGAGCAGCGCCCTCTCTGGTGAACCGGACGATATCTGGTGGCACCTCACGGCTCCCACAAAAACAGACAATGGTTCTCTCCACGCGCCGTTTCCTCCCATCGAATTTATCCCTATCATGGAGTCTGATTTGAAATCGTTAGAGAGTCTAGCCGGTGACATAAACATGCTAAAGGAAATAAGTTACGGATAGAGACGATTGTATTGACATCAGTGGCCTGCATGTCGCCCAGGGAATACGGTTACCATAGTTACATGATGCGGTTGCACGTGGGACTAGGTACGCGGTCTAGCCGTTTACAGGAATGCAGATGCGATGCTCCAGTTAAGCTGAATGAGATCTCACAGACACAGACGCATATGCTCTTGTGAAACCTTTTAGGAGTCCAGGAATTACACCAACGCATCCATCATTACCATGCTCTTACTCCAAAGTGTGATATCGATGATTACTCCGTCGCGACCAGGATGAACCAGCGAGATGTGTTTAACTCTTCACGTGTCAGTGGTAGATCATTTTACCGTTAATACACTCGACTCCTTTAGAGCAACATTATCTCTGGCACACAAAGGGTTAATCATCAACACAGGTTTCTTTAATGGCGTTCTTTGCAAGCTGAACGAACCTAACTTGATGTAAAGATATTTCTGTTGAATGTCAGCACAGGTTTTATCACTTGAGATAAGGAAAGTGACTACTACTAGTAGTACTAGTACCACTGGCAACATAATTTTCTTTGAGAAGATCCTAAGTTTCTTCCATGTGATGTCTGTATTAATGCTTAAAGTAATTTTCGTATCAGAATTTTTCATGGCCGGGTTGATTTTGTATGTTACAGTTATTTACATTGTTTGTTAGTTAATCATGTTTTTTTTCGAGAGTTGTTCCATGGGAGTACTGGTGTATTTATTGTTTGTGCTCTGTTGTATCATATCCACTATGTCGTAGGTTCTGAGGCGAACTACATGTTAATTGATCGGACAAAACTATTTGTATTCATCCTAACCCATCATCGATGATCAACACCTTGTTAGAACCGTACATTTTCCATTCGAGAGAAACCTATTCTGGCATGCCTAAGCACGGTAAGACAATATCATTGAAATGTTAACGCCCCCCCCCCCCGGCTTTTGAAGAAAAGAAAACGACGATCCCTATGTTTTTGTACCATACGACAACATAAACAAACAACAAATCCACATAACATGGGTAATACATGTAATCTAAATGCAACAATGAACTAATGTTTTGAAATGTATTTTTAGCAGTGCATTAGTATCTGATAGTTTGTTGTCATTAAGTCTGACAAAATATATATTACAATTATAATTCATCGGGCTGTTTTCTGAAAAGTGTATACTACCCGTTTAATTACCCAGTTAAAGAATAGTTAAGAGTATCAATGAGTGTGTAAGAACCCACCGTTTTATGAAGCGAAAACAGTTTGAAAGGATAAAACTTAAACACACATTTCAAACAAGTGTTTTTATATTTTGATATTTCTACATTTACCCACAATCTTCACATTCCCTCACCCAGAGTCAGATAAAATGTAAATAATGGTAACATGACCCAGTACTTTCTTTCTGAGATAAAATCATAATTTATTTTGACGACCTAATTATCTTTCACAGTGGTATGTTTAAGTTTGTTTAGATAACATTGGTAATGAAATTACATGCACAGTTCGTGTAATAATGTTGATATATATTTCTTGTTTTATATACAAATGGCATTTCAAAATCAAGTGCAATATTAATTGATATTCAATGTCTAAGAAAAAGTACTAGTCGCGACGACAAATTTGTCAGCGTTTGGGATATACAGTGTGAACTTGTTATTCCTCGGATTATGATATAAGCTTATGATAATTTAGACTTTCATCTGACCACATCAAATCATCAATCTTATTAGACTCTTTATACGTTTTGCGTCTGGTACATTTTAGGGGACAAAAATGTGTAGTACATTGCTAATACATGGTATACGAGGTGGGGGGGGGGGGGGTCATTACACCCCCCCCCCTTCCCATTTACGCGTTCGTTTCAGGCTTCTGTTTCTAATAGGCTTTTATGATTTACATTGTACATATGAAACTTTTTTTCACATTGGATGTCTGCTTAATGAACCATGGCTTAACATAGGATTTTAAGCTTGATTCATGATAAAAGTGCGACAACAAGCTTGGTTTGCGTTGGAATGACTTTGTAACATCCGCCGCCTGTGTACATCGAGTTACAAGGATGAGTAATCGCTTGGATGACACACATAGCTGGAACACAATACATCCATGCTTGATCTCTTTCAATTTAACATACTTCGATTCTCTATGGAATGTTTCTTCCATTAATTAATTTGTTTTAAAGCAATCTAATCATGATTTGTTTCATATTGTCAATGTTTAAGTCTGCTCATAATGTATTAAGAAGATATATATCTGTTGACGTACTCTCATGAAGTATATCATGATAGAACACAAAGTTATCATTATTTTAATAAACGAAATTGTGTGTAGTATTGTTTTATTATTAAAATGGATATGATCATAATCAGGGTTATTATTTTCACCATGACGAAAACGCGTATTTCAGTATAAAAAGAAAGTTAGTAGATTAGTTTGGCTGGTGTAAGACAGAAACTAGAAAACAGCTTGAAAGTGCCGATATTTCTCATACTCACGATACAGTATAGGGGCATAATACACAATATACATATTTTTGTTAATGCAACATGTATGAATGTTTTTTTTAGCAACGGTGTTTTTATTATCATTTTATCTAAATGCGACACATGACTCCTATTTCCTCTATCAACACCACGTGTTACTGACAATGTTTAGCCAAACATGACACTAAAGAGTACATGTAAATATATCATAAAATTTCAAATGTTTTACAATGTTCCTCTGTAATGTACAATGTATATATTTTTTTGGTATTTAAGATATTGATTTACATTAATCTCTTCAGGTGCAATAGGAATTGTAAATAAATCAGCCGGGTTGTTTTGGAGAAAAAAGAAGTACATGCGTTTCCGTTTGTCTTTCATTTATACGAAACGTATGACTTGTGCAAGAGAATAGCGATAAACACATGAGTGACACGTGACATAATAGAGAGAGAGAGAGAACACGGCTTTCGTCGGGGAAAGGAACAGCAAAAAAAAAAAAAAAAAAAATACATGAATATTTGCAGCATATGATTGCCGAAGCTTTCAGGAATATAAAGAGAAAGTCTTCCCCTAAAGCAGGTGTTAATTTTAAGAAAAACAACCGGTAGTCTTACAAACATTCATAGGAACAAAACACCACAAATTATTTATAATCAAAATTATAACCTGTTATAATCAAGTATCAGTATAGAACAACTGCACATGTCTTTTTTTCTTTGTTACACACAGACACACAGACACACAGAGACACACACAGACACACACACACACTCACTCACATACACACACACACACACACACTCACACACACACACACATGCAGACACACACATAGACGCGCGTGCACACATACCATAACTGGCGTAGACTTTTTTTTTTTTACTTTCCCCATACTTTTTGGCATGAATGGGCGTAAATTATATTACTGATATTTCTCTTAAAAGACAAATATATTTCATCGTTACATGTCTAAATACAAATCTCATTCTGTTTTGGCGTGCTTCACTGCATCACGTGGTGGAAATAAGCCAATGAGCGCAAGCTGCGTGATTCCTGAGACCATTCCTGGAACACTGGGGATCTGGAAAGATACACAGAAAACATACATAAAACAACCAGGGCCGTGTTATTGTGGCTTACCATTAATGGTAACTATAATGGCAACAGCCAATGAGCTTTTATTATCATTACCATGCATAGAGTGTGGTAGTTACTATTGATGGTAAGTTACAATGGTCCTGAGGTGAACAAAGACGGGGGGGGGGGGGGGGCAAAATGGATGGAAGGAGACAGTGCCAGACGGGGTGGAAAAGAAGGGCGGGGGACAAGGAGGTACTATGCACTGAGGCAGAATGAGAGATAGAGAGAGGAAGAGTGGAGGGGAAAGGGGGGGGGGGGGGCGGAGAGGCGGGTGCCGGACGGGAGGGGAAACGACAGAATATTTCGAGAGATAATGGGTGAGAAGAGATGGTCGGTAGAGAGAAAGAGAGAGTAAATGAAAGAAAAAGGGAGAGTGAGGGTGAGGATGGAGAGGGATGTGGAGGAGATTAGTGTACCTGAACATAGATGTCCTCTATCAAAACCCCGTATAAAGTCCATGCCAGTGACGTCACAAGCATGGCCGATGCAATGAAGACAGAAAAGGATTCGCTGCTCCGTTCTCGAATTGCACTTCCCTGTGTTCCAAGAGAATAAAGGGATAATGAAAGAAACCATGAAAAGAAACTTATTGTATTGTTTTATTTAATCTCTGTATACAGTATATCGTAAAAAGACTTTATATTATGAGTTCCATAAAGAGGGATTCTTGCAGAATAAGAAATATATATACGAAATGAGTTTCACTTTACACCATGTGGAAGTCCTTAAAACAAGATTGTTGGGTCATTCTCTCTGAATAGCTCTGAAAGGAGTTGCTCAGAGAGCGAGTGAGAAAGAAAGGAAATGCATGCACACAGGGAAATTTAGTCACTAGGAACAAGGTATTTTGCTATGCGGACAACAAACAAACAAACAAAAAAAAAACAAACATGTTCATCATCATCATCATCATCATGATCATCATCATCATCATCATCATCATTACATCATCATCATCGTCATCATCGTCATCATCGTCATCATCGTCATCATCATCATCATCCTAAGCCATCGCCAACCCATTGCAGGGTGAAGGCCTCTCCAAGGCCTGAACATGATCATAATGATTGTCAACTTTATGATAGGACGTGATGATGAAGGCAATACCAATACATCACTGTCAACTCCAAATCTAATTTGAATTAAGAAAAGGATCTGCTCAGACATGTCAGAGGAAATTTGAAAAGGAACGAATAATTTGAATCATCTCACAAAATGGGTTAAGAATCAAGCATAGTAACATTTACATTATACCGGTAAACTCACTCTATAATTAAAGGTTGTTGTATGGCTTGATGATAGTGTACAAGGTGTTTACAAAAACTTTTGACACCTTTGATAAGTAATTGAAAATAAGTTACGACTGAAATCAAGCTGACATTTACATATCATGTCATCAAATGATGTATTCTCTTCAGAAACACGTTTTGTAACATTTTCATGAAATGTTATTTGAATGAATTAATCCTCTGAATACTCCTTTGAATGATATTTTCTTTTTAAATTTGGACCTAATCATTTATGTATATCAGATGATAAATTCAGAACACAACTATGAACATTGTATATCACATAATAGTGTCATTTATAATGCACGATGCTTCTGAAAGAAATATCGTATGTGTTGACATCGTGTGATTCATAATGGGCATTGTTGTGTTCTGAATAATTATCTGATACACACAAGTTGTGAGCTCCAAAATTTGTCCAAAAGTGGAAATCTCATCAAATATCTCAAGAAATAATAAATGAACAAAATACACAAAACTTGCTTCCGAAATGTTTCAGGTCTTTTGGCATGTTTGGTTTGATGATGTGTAGATCAGGGGGCATTTCATGTAAGTTGTCAGCACTGACAAGTTGTCTTTCTCCGACAGTTACCATAATAACAGTCAAAGGCCAGTGCCTCTCAGCCAATCAAAACCGAGGATTTCACTGAAATTGTCTGCACTAACTATTTAGTCAGTGCTGACAACTTTCATAAAATGCCCTCCTGAGCTTGATTCGAGTTACAGTTGTGTTTATCATCATTTTTCAAAAGTGTCAACAGGTTTTGTTTAACACCTAGTACATTACAAGCCATAGTGTAACACCATCCCTAAATGTGCATACACCATTAGAATCTTTAACCCCTTGTGTGCTATAAAGAACAGCTGCTCTATAGGATTTTGTGTGTATTATTGGTACAAGTCATACACCCATGGCACACACATAGAGCTCATTGCCCAAGCATTCTTACCAGTTCAGCCAGCGGGGAGACGTTGGTGACAAGAACCAGGAGACAAGTAGTCAGTCCAAGCTGGTTTTCAACCACGGCTCGCTCTTCGATCACGTGGTTGAAGTAGACGTACAGGCCAACGAGCAGGGCTGCTCCCAGCACGGTTTGTCGAATAGTCGTATCCTGTGGACAAACAAGGTTGATTATAGATTACCTCGCGCATACTATAATAGGTCGAATGGTTATGGTAAATATATATACTACTATACTACTTCTACTAATCTACTACTGCTTTTTTTTATTCTACTTCTACTACTTCTACTGTTACTGCTACTAATGTACAGCTGCAAATATTGATATTGCTTTTACTGCTACTTCTGCTATTGCTAATGCTGCTACTACTTCTACTACTACTAATAATAATTATGATGATGATAACAATGATGATAGTAATGATAACAATAGGGATAACGACAAAGCAACAAAATGATAATAACGAACCAAATGTCGACAGTTATGTATAAAAAAAAATAATGAGCAAACTTATGGATAATACTCATGATAATCTTTATCTCGAAATGGCACCTCAAAATAGTCAATTTATTTACAAGAATACTTTCAGTAATTATGACATTCTCCACTTGCTCCCATCATCTTTCTTCTTCCACGTCTTCTCCTCCATCATTTTCTGCTTCCTAATTTTGTTTCCTCTCTTTTTCTTTTTCTTAATCTTCTGCTACATCTTCTCTTTCTTCGCTTTCGTATTTTACTTTTTTTAATTCTTTGTTCATTTTAACATATTCATTAGGTTTTTAAAAAATTAGAGCGTAGTGTTGATAACGCAAATGTTGTGAGTTCGAGCCTCAACACACTTCTGTTTCTCTTTTAATTAAACTATACATATAGAGGATTAATTGAACGACGGATATAAACACGCATAGCTGAACGATACGTACACGTGAATGCAATAATTTAAACAGGGATAGAATGATGGGACTTTTTTTTGTTACCTTCTGTTTAGCGTACAACAGGTATGTGGTGACGTAAAAAATGTGAAACACGACTCCTGTACTGTTGACCACGATCATTGTAAAATCAGCCTTGAGGACACCGTACCACAGGCAGGCGATGGCACTTCGACACAGAAAATGACAAAGGCAATGAAGCAAATGTTATAAGTCATCTTTAAGAGGGGGGGGGGGGGGGGAGTGAAGGGGAGATAGACAGACAGACATGGGAATACATAGAGGGAAAGAGAGGCAGACAAAGAGAGGATGCGGAGTGTGACCGAGAGAGAGAGAGAGAGAGAGAGAGAGAGAGAGAGAGAGAGAGAGAGAGGGATAGATAGAGAGAGAGAGAGAGAGAGAGAGAGAGAGAGAGAGAGAGTTGGGGGGCGGGGACAGAGAGAGAGAGGAAAGAGAGAGGGAGGAAAGAGAGAGAGAGACAGAGAGAGAGAGAGAGAGAGAGAGAGAGAGAGAGAGAGAGAGATGGTGGGCAGAGAGAGAGCGAGAGAGAGAGAGAGACTCACTTAATTTGCCCGAAGAGGAATGGCAAGAACGGTGTGTTGCCCGTAGAGCCAGATTGAAGAATCGGTATGAAGACGGGTCTGTAAACGAAATGAGAGTCATAATGTGATGATGATTACCTTCAAGTGCGAACAATAGGTGTTAGGGGGATGGTTCCATTCTGACTTCGTACACGAATCATTACAGTATCCAAAGGTGTGTGTGTGTGTGTGGGGGGGGGGGGGGGGAGGGGCACCACAAGCAAATATGATAAGTACTTATAATATGTAATGTACGCCCGCACTCATACGCACACATTCAAACACACACACGCGCACATTATGATACTACGTCACTTGGAGCTAAAATATAATCAGTTTAATCTGTTATGTTTTTAAACAAAGTTGTTAAATAGATCTTCATGCAGGCATTGAGCGAGGGAAGCGGTCAATAAACCCTTTTAAATAATACACGTTATGGATGCGGTAGTCAAAGTTTATCCACCCCGATTGAGGACATCAACATTGCATACCCTAAGATAATATATAGGGTAAGGGCCCCTTCCCCCTCTTTAAGCCCCCCCCCCCCCCCTCCATGGAACTGTTTATGCACTGGACTCCACGGGGGAGGGAAGGGGTGTGTGTGTGTGGGGGGGGGGGGGGGCGTACTCCCTGCACCCCATCACATGTCAGTCTGACATCGTGTTATTAATGTTATTTCATACGTATATTTTCTTTTTAATTTATCATTCCGTAATGATGATGATAGCGCTGCTGCTTTTTCCCCAGGCCAATTGTGTTATTATTAGTTTGTTTGCAGGTATTATGTTTGTGCGTTTTTCAATTGTTGGTTTGTTTTTGCTTTAGGGTGTATATCAGCACTTGTAATAATTGCATGTCATATTGTGAGGGTACGATGGTACAGTGGTTAGAGCTCTTGACTCTTGCAGAGAGATCCAGGGTCCTAGCCCAGATTGGTGCATACACTATTGGACATGGAGTTTCGTTCATGTTTGTCCCTCTCAACTCAGGTGTAACAAATGGCTGGCAGGACTAAAGTATTCCTGGGGGGCATTTCATCAAAGGACTTGTCGGACGTTTTATCCGACAAACTGTTACAAGCTACTGAAATGCTTGCATCTTATTGGCCGAGAGCAAACTTGTCGGGTAAAATATCCGACAAGTCCTTTGATGAAATGCCCCCCTGATCTAAATAGATCAACTATCTTCTAGTTTTGTCTTGGCTGCTTGGTTAAAGCAGTGTAATAATCGAGCGCTTTGGGGAGCACTTTGTACTAGGAAAGCGCTATATTATCACCGATTATTGCATTTCTCCAATACCCTTCATGGGTCATTTTGATTATCATCGTCATCCAGGGCAGTCAGAGGGATTAGGGCCTAGTCTGTATTACCAGGCATAGTTGTTAAAAGACTCGGTTGCGACCATGCTCTCCTCAGCCTAGTAAACTAGGCTAACTTAATGACACACAACCTATTAACCTTCTCCCATCGGTAACACAATATGAATGATAATACCATTAAACTTTCACCTCGTACACAGTATATAGGTGTAAGGCAATCCTACAAGCTTACATTTCTTTCTGGCATCACGTCGCATTGGACATTATAACACATGGCTGTATTATGCGTAAATATATCAGCAAAGCCAAACATTCACACTAATGACACTGTATAGTGTCTGAATCATCAAAATAGCCATCCTAAAATGACCTTTCTAAGGAAACTAATAAGGCAGGAAGTTTGGGCGAAAGTTTGGTTGGTCACATGTAGACCTACTCCAAAACAGGGCAGTAAACATACTAATTAGGCGTCTGGTGGAAGTCATCTAATTGTATTCAATGAAACATGCACAATATCCAGGGTGTATTAGCAGCTGTAGGTAAGATCCCCCTTCACCATCCCCCCCCCCCCCCCCTCATGATACACACAAACACCTACACCCTCAAGACAGAGAGCAAGTTTGGATCTACGCCTATTACATGTATTTCCATTGTCCATTGGCGCGTTCACATGGACGCGCAGCTATGTCGCTGCACCTCGCCCCCTCACTAATTTGCCGCCGCGGCAAAGCAAGAAACGAGCTACAATTAAAGGTCTTCTAGAGGTGGCAAGGTGCGATATAACGGCAGTTTTCAGTCAGGATGATAACATCCATCAGGGCCCATGCTGAGCTCAAGAAAGTATTGCAATACTATATAATATGGATCTCGTTCTAACGATCACAATTATAAGTTATATAGCCTACTTATAAGTTAAGTTTTTTGGTACTCACATTCCAGCTGCGAAAAACCCCAATGTTGTTACAATACATATCCACGATACAACAGTTAGCAAGTCCATCTTCGCTATCCGCCAACCCGTGTTTCAGTCTTGACTTGACTTGTTGACTGCTACTTTACTCTGTACTGGTACTGGGCGATCATTAACTGTAGAATATGATCGGCATGTCAACATGGTCAAGATCGCAGAGCTAAGCTTAGCAGTGCAACGCCGCGGCCAGGCACTCAGTGAATGTTTAACTTTAGAAGATTCTTTTTCTGAAAATAATGTGAACTTTGCCTGTCATTCCCGGTGTGTGCTGAGCTGGCAAGCTGGCCATATACTGGCACAGTATTTATCTCAAACTTTGATCATTGAGCTGTGAGAGCGTGATGGGCCAACATGTTCAAAGGTTGCGCTGACCGAATGATGCGTGTGTGTGTGTGTGTATTGAAAAGTAGTTTTTCAATCTGTGTTATTCAATCCATTACAAATAACTTCAGCACAATGCTGAAAACAAACATGTGTCCTCCCCTTCCCCCCCCCCCCCCCGCCCCCCATTTCGGATCACGGGTCGGGGGTGGAGCCGTAGGGCGTATCTAATAGGCCTATCTGTATAATTGTTTTTTTCTATACCCCATTCATTTCTGATTGTTTTTTTTTCTAAATGAAAATAATCTTCCACGCTCTGTGCACTCGATTTCGCGTTTGCGCTGCTGGTTTCCTGTCATGCAGGCCTATTAGTTTAGTTATGGTTATTATGTTGATGTTTCTTTCATTTTGGATTATGTCTTAATTGCTTTAGGGTGTATATTTGTCAGATAGTATAACTAATCTTAATATAATCCTGATGTCGCCTCCAAAACATGTTTGCAAACTGGCAATACTGGCCAGCACAGAGTCATACTCAATCACTACATCATAAGAATGACAGCTGGTCTCGTTCCACGTTGTCCAATAGGCCATTTTCGTTGTGTTTTGAAATGGTCTACACGTCGTTCAAACAATACGTTACTAATCGTAACACCTGTGTCATGTCCGAGGTATGTCCGAGCAGCAACAACATAGATTCTGTATGCGTTCCACCAATTGAAGTTTAACCACCTGATACAGTTAAGTGTAACACTGTGTTATGCAGTTAGGGGGGAATTTAGGAATACTTAACGAGTAGTATATTTGGCAAATGTAAGAAAAACACAACTGTGATTTGTGTTCTCCATATCCGATTGAAGTCCTACTCATGAATGCACCAACTCCTTTCTCTCATTATTATTTCTGCTGGAATTTATATAAGCTTTTTCAGGAATTGGCTGGGCTTTTAATTTACATCGCAGCGTGCTACATGCCGATTATGGATACACACAACTTGATCCCAAAGATTACCCGTTTATTAGGCCTATTACTAGGCATATTTTTGTTAATATACATGTATTCGTCTATAATCAACGTACCCCTGAAAAGAAAATGAGGAAAATAAAAATTAAGAAAATAAGGATAAAAGAAATGAATAACGTACGTAGGTCCTATATCGAAACCATTGTTTGTTCTCAACGTTAATTGAAAATAAGCAAGCCCTTTGCGCTGTGGATAGTCAATGACAGGTTTTCCTTCTTTGAGTCGATGATAGCGAATTTCGGTTTAAACTGTAGATAAAACTTAACCCTCTACAAAGCATGAAATCAAAGTGCAATGATAAGTGTCAAATCAAATAAAGGGACAGATCCGTTTTGTCTTCCGATTGCTGTTTGTCGATTACATGTAGATTCGAGGTAAATTAAAGTTAGCACGATCCTCAGTGAGCACATCTTTTTCAAGAGCGCTTGCGGATCCGGTGCTGAGCGAAACGGAGCGGAACCCATTCTTCTACCAGAGTGCTCATGCTCATTTGCATAACAAACAGCTCGCTGACGTCGGAATGACAGCCTTTGCCAGGCAACTAGACTCTTTGCTCCCAAAATGGTCGACAGTTTCCGGGATTACGAAAACCATGTTCAGGGCCAAAAATGTGATTTTTAGCAAGTGAATGAACTTAAACGAGTAACGAAGGTCTGAGGAATCTATAATGGATGTTGTCATTCCATATGGTAAGATACTTATTAATACAGCATGAAGCTTTCGTGTATTTTCTAGATCTTGTTTTTTAAACGGCGCACGGACAGGTGCATTGCCGTGCTGATAAGTGGTAGTGACTGTGCATGGCGTGACTGCGTATTCATCATGATACCAATAACAGTACAATAACATGCGCCGTAGTACGGGTGGTGTGTATGTATTGATAATGATGTACGTAAGAAGTCTAGGCCAGGGCAACACATTTACGTTAATTTCTGAGGGTTAATTGATGTGTATGCTTATTATGTAGCATTCAAATCATAAGGAATAGTAGATACATGCAGAGTTGTGTGGCACTTCAGAGTCTACTTCATGATATGTTCATGAAGTAGGGTGGCACTTTTGATTTTGCAAGTTATGCAACAGATATTTGATAAACTCTTATACTTTTGACTTTGTCAAACAGATACATTTCCAAAATTCAAAAAAATATATAAATTTTATTGATTGATATGCGCTGTTTCCTTTTTTCAATGCACCTGTTAGGTTATTTGATACTTCACCTGTCTTTAGAAAATATTAAGACATGTCAGATTCTCTCCTTGAATTTACAAATTGTTATAATGTTATAACAATAATGTCATGATATTAATTAATGTTATAATGTTAGTAATGTTAGTAAAATTATTTTTTTTTTTTATCAAAACTACTCCAGGAACTATAGCATGGTTACAGTTCCTGTAGTTATGATAAAAATAAAAATGTTTTTTTACCAAATCGAGGCCAATTCCTAAAGATGCCTTTTAAAGACAGCCAGTCCCTTTTTCAGATCACCACAAAACGATCGAAACATTGGCAAAACATATAGAGAAGTGTTAAGAAGTGTTAGCAAGCTCTATATTCACAATTTGAAACTGATACGTAGTGTAAAATTCAAATAATGCACGTAAACAACGTCTGATTAATAGTCTTTACCTCAGGCTCTTAGCAGTTTGTGTTGAAATATCTGCTTTATTGATTAATCTGTTTATTAAATTATAAAACGCATTATGAAAAAAATGTTCTATGGAAGGAATCATCTCCAAAGTTACTCATAAAATTAGGATTTCACACCCGAATAATAACCACATAGAGACTGTAACAAAGACTAATACTTTTTTCGTAGTACGAAAAAAGTCGGTTTGAAATTTAACGGCTGAAATTTTTTACATATACAGAAAGCTTCAACATGCTATATTCTTAGAAATGGTCTTGAATCACACTTTCTTCAACTTACGATCGTGATAGACGATTTCAAATTTTAAGCTTGCCAAAGGGACGGACAATCTTTAATATTGACCATATATGTGGTCCTTATCTCAGTTATTGTAAATGGATTTTGTTTTCGTTGAAATACTGTATTATAATCGTGAAGAGCTGGGGTAAACCAGAGAGTGACAATGAATGAGAATAGAGGTACAAT
This sequence comes from Arbacia lixula, assembly GCA_963669155.1. Lineage (NCBI taxonomy): Eukaryota > Metazoa > Echinodermata > Echinoidea > Arbacioida > Arbaciidae > Arbacia > Arbacia lixula. The sequence continues at coordinate 9,001,424 of OZ022578.1, forward strand.
TGGCCAAAAGAATGAATGATAGAACTCAACATTTTGAATGATAAAGCTCCATGAACATTTGATCATGAATATCAAAAGCTCTTCATGTCACACTTGATTTATATTTACCCCCTATCCTGATGTTAATTCATTACAGACTAGTTGAATATTTTCTACGTGCAAGCTCTACAGCGATAGACACTCCGCCAGCATGGCGACCATACAGAAACCAGCAAACAGGAGAAGGAAACCGCCTCCAAGGGTAACACCAAAGGTTACACCTACAACCGAAGATCTAGAGGTAGAAAGACCCCCTTCTGCTGCATCACACAACTGTAAGTCCATTCGGCTTTACACAACAGGAATTGACTTGGATTCATGTATGTAATTAGTGATTCCTATAATAGCGCATGGCACAAACATGTATGATATTGGCTACTGACAAACTTGTTACTGCCGGTCAATGCGAGGCGCATGAACGGTCTATTGTTGGTCAAGTACCCGGATACGCCGGCTATTAGTATTGGACCATTTATGGGCACTTTTCAGTTAGTGCGCTGCACTGACCAAAGGGTATTTAAACCCCTGCTTACTACAATTTTGTATCACACCTGACGAAGTGTTGCAGCGGCGCACGAAACGTCGTGATCTTTTCGATTCCGTTTACCTTACATTGCGAGACAAACGATTATCAGTAGCCATTTATCCGCAATGAGTAACATATTTAGCATTATGTATGATATTGTTACGCAAAGTATTGTAATGTACATGTGCATGCATGAAATTGTTTATCCCTGAATGTTTTCTGTTCCATGTATTTAACATACTTTCAAGTGATTGTACACAAACCTGCATCAGCTTTTGAGGTGCGAGTTTTGTTCATATTGTTTGAATTTGACTTTTCAATGAACCTTTCCTTCAATTCTATTCGTGTGGAGTTTCACGTCTTTTGCAAATGGGCTACAATGTCTTTAAATCTGATGTACATATAGACCTACCGGTCCTAATTTATGATTTAAGTACACGGATTGCTCACGACAGCTTGCAGGTACAGTGTACAATTATATTGGGCTTGATTATTCTGTATGGTTCACCCTCGCTCACATATGTAGGGTCTATGCCTGTGACAACGCAAAGTACTGTATACGCCATATATTTCGTGGGATTTTTATTTTTTGCGAATTTCATGAGGTGGGTGCTATACGCGAATGTGACAACAAGCAAAAACATGAGCACAAGTACTATTAGTACTCCACGATCGCGAATTTAATCTCTCGCGAAATTGTCAGGAATTTCTGAATGTCTGATTTGCGAAAAATTAGACTCGCGAAATATATAGCGTATACAGTAATGCATGGCGCATAGAACCTTCATTTACGAATGCTGACTGCATCTTTTTTTCTTTAACCTTTCACGGCCCAGACTAAATGCTTCTCTCTGGGATTCGTGTGCTCAAAATGCACCCATGTTGACACGTGAAGAGTTTAACCTTTACTCGATCTTTACTGAGCCGGCGTACGTATGTGCAGGCTGGCTTTTTTTTCACTCAGATACGAGGCAGCACGACTCCCGTGCTATCTGTTGCTTTAACAATAGATGACAGGCTCTGAATAAACTTCAAATACCTTAAGGGACACAATTAAGCCACATCCCTTTGGTTACTGCAGTTCCATGGCAAACTTTGACATCCTAACCAGACCAGGGTTCACAAAGCCAGAAAATCTAATCGTGAACAACGTGGTAAGGTAAAATCTGTCATGTGTTGATGATTTCTTCCATTGCAGCATGGGTAGCAGACGAGCTTGATAGAGAGGGTGAGGCGGAGAGAGTGGCCACCCCGGTTCAGCGGCTGACCCCAGGAGCCGGCAGTTTGATCTCGGTCAGGGAGGTCAACGATGACGGCCACCCAAACGTGAGTTAAGTGATCAGCCAGGGCTCAGATTGCCACCTAGGATTTCATGTGGTACTGTAAAGTGGAACTAAATTCAAACTTTTGAAATATGTAACTTTCCAAGTACATGTAACAGGGAAAAAAATGTGCATTTTAAACCCAAACTGTGTCTGTCATGAATTTAACAAAAGTTTTGAATAATCTGTAACTGAGAATGTCTTGTCTCTCTCTTTCCTGACAGGAAAATCGACCATTGTCACCCCGAGCCCCAAGCCCTGGCAACCTGCTTGACCGGCCGGTGACCCCAAGCAGTGGACGGACAAGCCCATCGGGTAAGAGGACGGCCAGAGTCCAGCCCACGGATGAAGACCTGCCCAACGTTGACCACATGGCTACTGCCCGCCACACCCCAGAGCCCATGGAAGGTGATTAAGCCTTGAGTACCAAACCACGACAATCTTATTTTCATTACAACACAGTTTTCTTCTTATGGGACTAAGAGGGTTTAGCAAAAGTTAACAAACAGCACAAAAAATTATAGACAAGAAAAGAAAGTGAGAGTCATACAAATACATGCAGAAACACATAGGCAAAGTATATCTGCAGTAGTTTAAGGATTGTCTTACTAACTTTTGAAAATATGCAAACAATTAGACAAAGAATCGCACACCCCAGGTCACACCCAGTCATATTAACACAGTTGTAGATGTAGTGACTTAGGATTGAATTAATGACTTGTGAAATGTTATAGTCCCAACAATAAGAAACACTCAAAAGCAAAAGAAAAGAACATTGCATCTGTATATGACTCATGAAATGTTGGAACAAACCTAACCCTCAAAAGAAAAACAGGAGGAATATTGCATCTGTAGTAATGACGTATAATTGTCCATCTCTTGCTCTGTAGCCTGGAGTGATCACAGTATGGCAGATCTTCGTGAAGACCCCAGCACAAACCGTCCACAGACAGCCCGCACAACCCGAACTCCCACTAGGACGCGCACCCCCGGTGAGGGTGGGCACACAGGCAGTGTACCCAGCATGCACTCTGTCATCAGCGTTAAGGAAGCGAGCTCTGATCACAGGATTGATGCCGCTGGGCAAGGTCATAGGTCGCCCGGGCCTGGACCCAGCACCAACGCAAGGCATGATGAAGGTGGGGTTCTGAATTATAACAAAGCATCAGCTAAGGAGGATGGCAGCTTTACTGCTGTACCTGATAAACTTGTACACAAACACTGCGCCGGCTAATTAGCTGTTCATTTCATATTTGATTTGTACATAGTGCGATTAAATAAAAAGTCCATTTGTTTTGATTACAGTCAATGTGAAATGCTCTTTTTCTAACTTGATTTTTCACTAATACACTCAGTTGAATTGGAAAGTGTGCTCCATCCCGTAAATGAATGAAAAACAAGTAAAAAGAAACAAATTTGGGATTTGGGACTAGAGGGATTTGCGCAAACATCAACTGCTTACATGTACCATACTGCTTACTGTAATTTAAACATCAGGCCATTTCTTGATGACAGAAAAAACACAATAGCATAATACTTACATACTGTACAAGTCTAATCTATTCTGACTCATAGATGTTCATTACTCAGCTGTCAGGACAATTCAGTTAGCTTTTAGTGAAAGGGCTTTCTGGGGTGATTTCAATTTGACATTCAGTATACAGTTTACAATGATATTCCCAGTGAGAAGGTTAATGTGCTCTGTCATGTATATGAATGAAGAATGACTCAGTGTGTCTTAATTACTAGATAACCGGAGTATGGTCTCCACGTCTTTCCGGTCCCGAGTGACTCCGCCCCAGCTGGAGCATGAGCAGCAGGCTTACGTGCCTTTTGTCTACGCCAGGGACTGCATCGCCAGGGTGATGGAAGACATGAAGAAGATGAAGGGCAACCACATCCGCATTGTGCAGGAGATCCAGGGAAGTTACCGCCAGATCGAGGACCAGACACAGGTTAGTACACCGTTTAGACCTGCTATGCTCCGTCAGTTCAACTTTACAGTGCTTGTGATTCTGGACTCTGTCTAACTGTAAATGTGGTATATTTAGTTTTGTGAATTGCGACGACTTCGACCATTTTGCAGGCTCTTAGTTTTGCGGGCTCTCCCCAGACCCTACACACAGGTCTACAAAATGATATACCAGCCAACACCAGTCAGAAAATGCACAACGCAATATCTACTGACAAGGGATGCACTGTGGGCCTATACAACTAGCTAGCTAGCTAGTGGTGCCATAAAGTTACAGCATATATAGGCCACCCATTTGTAGTCCATCGTTGCTCATGGAGATGAGGTGTATTCGTGCAATACAGAAAAGCACAATCAATAAACTATTGGCAAAATGTCCTTGTATTATTATTTTTTTGCTATGAAGATCATGTGCAAGATTTGTGTAAATTAAAGCATCGCAAATGTACCACATTTGCAATTAAGTTGTAATCCCGATTGATCACAACTTGCGACTGTTTTCAATTGTAAATCTCTACATAAGAGATATGGGAATGGACTTATCAATTTAGATCATGTAAGATAATATCCCACATTCTCCAGTCTATAAAACGTTCATGTTTATTCTCCATGTCTTCCCAGGAACAATTCAATGTGTTTGTGCTGAGCCTGAGGACCCAGTACAGAGAGAAAGTCGTGACTTTCAGACAGGTGATTGATGTTCATCGCAAGGAGCTGGATAGCCACAAGTCATACTGGGAACAAACACTCATGGTAAAATCAATCTCATTTCTCTAACATGATGTGCAGGAATTCATATATTTTTGTCAACCCTTATTGTAAACATTTATGTAATTACTGCAGCATAATCTTGGGAGAAGCAATACAAACATAATCTCTTTCTTACATCAACTCTTCCACTCTCCACTCTTATTATACAGTTAATGAATACTGTAACATAATATGGGGAAATACATACATGTACATTGATGATAATCTTCATCTCTATCTGATATCAACTCTCAAACTCTCAACTAACAACTCTCATTATAATGTTAATGAATATTATTCCACATACTAAGAATGTTGCTATATGATTGGTCAAGAGTTGATCACGTGATAAAGCATACTTTTGCCGATCTGATCACCTGAGAAGAAAAGTTCATTACACTCTAGGTGATCGTACTTTTTGGTTTCGCTGATCTCTGCACTCCTCACAATCCTAACGCGTGATCAATATTTGAGTACGCATGAAATAAAAAGTGCGTTGCACTCGGACTATCAACTGACAGTAGCTGCTCCTGACGCGTCATAACGTGCATCCTAGAAACGCGCGTCCTAACGCGTGTTCCCCATGGCAGCGGCTCGGGGTTATAGGTAGAGAAGTAAACATTACTTTTGTACGTCAAATTGTCATTTTTGGTATAGATAGTTGGTTTCAGACGTGGAATATAAAGCAAATAATCAACTTTTGGTTTCAGGTAATGAGACGAATTATCACTTCCTCGGCGATCTGAATGTACATCCAGATCGCCTCGGAATTGTTAGTTCGTCCCATCACCCTCACCAACGTTGATTATTTGCTTACTGTAACTTGATTTGGAGAAATACATACATTGATTATTTGCTTACTGTAACTTGATTTGGAGAAATACATACATTGATGATAAGCTTCGTCTCTTTCTGATATCAAGTCTTCAACTCTCAACTATCAACTCTCATTATAAAATTAATGAATACTGTAACATAATTTTGGGAAATACATACATTGATGATAAGCTTCGTCTCTTTCTGATATCAACTCTTCAACTCTCAACTATCAACTCTCATTATAAAATTAATGAATACTGTAACATAATTTTGGGAAATACATACATTGATATCAGCCTCATGTCTCTCTTTTTTCAACTTTCCAACTACATGCATAAACTCTCATGGAAAAGTTGATTACTATGAAACATCATGGGGATATACATACGTTGATTCAAGACTCATGAACTCTCCAAAGGAAACTTTTTAAGAAAGATTATAACTTGGAAAACATAGGTGTGAATGCATGCAGTACAAAAAGTGAATGACCTGTCTCTTCAAAACGATGTAGAATCAAGTTACTAGACAGGCATGGTATCTAAATTTTATGCTAATGCTTCACTCTGTAAGCTATCATGATACAATGTAAATCTTATGTGTGTTGAAATGTACTAACATTCATTCTTTTCTTTTAATTTCTTGCAGAGTCTAAGTCAGCGCAACAAGGAGCTGATGAGAGAAAAGAAGAGATTGCTCATTATCAACAAAGTGGAAATCGAGAGATTGGAAAAGGAAAAGGTACTAGTAACTTGAATCAATTTTGTGGGTTTTTTTTTTGTTTTTAAAGTAGACTGTAGTACCTAGACAGTGTATGCTTGTCCAAATATGTCAGTGGGAGCAAGATCAAAATTATTAGAGTAGAAATTTTTTGAAGGATGTGCTATTTAATAAGACCCAGTTTTGTTTTACCATATAAGCCTCAGCACAAATCAGGAAGGCAACTTGGAAATATAGCATCCATCCTCTCCTTAAATAGTTTGTTTAATTGAGCTCGGAAACAGGCAGGTTGTTAATTGCATCCACATATAGATTGTGAGAAAAGATAAATATTACAATGACATTTTGTGTACTTCTGTAGCTCATGTTTGAAATAGTGTCCATTTGTGCTTTGTTTATTTCTTTGTTTGTTTGTTTGTTTGTTTTAGGAGGAGTTGACTTCTAGCTTGACCCAGAGAATAGACAAAGAACATCAACAAGCTACACTTACCAAGAAAGAGGTGGAAGAAAAACAAGAAGAGAAAAAGGTAAGAATATCTTCTTCTCTCAAACTTGAAGAGAACACTTTTGTATTTTTTCAGTTGATTTCATTGCAATACAAATGCAAGTTAATGTTATAAGTAGCTCTAATTCTAACACTGATTCATCTTGTAATATGCAAAGTTGTTTTTTTTCCATTGATTTTTGTTCATCAAAATGGACAAAAAGAAATTATGATAGAAAACAAAGAACATGAAAAAAATATTGAAAGATCCCACATGGCGATGTGTCGTAGGGACACAAACAATTTGCACGGTCTACCTCTTAAAGGGAATATACTGTACTCGGAAGACAAAAATGCCTTCAAAATGTGATCGTGAGCAATCTTCTTGCCAATGGTGTAAAATCTTGTTGAAAGTTATTTGCTCTCAAATTATCCACATTTTGAGTAATTAGTGATTTAATCACAAATCCTCGAAATGTTCGGCCTGAACAATTTGAGGATTTGTGATTTAATCACTTATTTCTCCAAATGTGGATCATATGAGGGCAAATAACGTTCAGCAAGTTTCTAAAATGGACAAAACATGAAGTTAAGACCATTGGCAAGAAGATTGCTCACGATCACATTTTGAAGGCATTTTTATCTTCCCAGAACAGTATATTCCCTTTAAGCCCGATGTGGCAAAACAAATGCACCTTGGATTTTTAAAATTAAGCCATCATATGTACAGTAGAAAAACATACATCAAAATGTGAAATAATTGAAATATGTTGAATGAGATGCCAAGCAGAGTATTGTCATTATTTCTTGTAAGGTGGTTGAAGATCAACTCCAGTCTGAGAAGGAGGAGGTGAGGAGGTTACGAGAAGAGCTGGCAGCATTGCAGGCCTCGGCGGCCGTTACTATGGCGACAACAGAGAGGTCTTCATCACGAGCAGACGTGTCCTCACCAATAGCCGTGCCTGCAGCAGCAGCAGCTGTGGTAGTGGCCGGGGGTTTGGGTGAGGAGGAGCGAGAGAGACTGAAGGGAGAGAAGGAAGAGATGCAGGACAAGTACATTCAATCTCAAAAGGTTTGTCTGTTTTAAAACTCTTAAAGCAGCTTGCTTGCACATTTGCACGATTGGTGGAGCGGCATTCATGCAAATTTGCACAGATCCACATAAGTCTATTATGTGAAATACACATAAATTGGTAGAAGAATAGAATCAATGATTAAACAATAGAGAGTATACACAGGAGTGCCCACTATTAGTATAGACGATTACCAGCTCTCTTTAAGTGGTCATTTCCTGGTCATTATAAGCCAACTCTTATTTATTGAGTAAAACACCTCTGCACAAACTCAAGTTTGCTTCCCTATTGTCTCAACAAGGATGGTGTTTCTGCTGTTAATAGAAAGCTTAAATCATGACCTAAACAACTTTACAATAACTTGAACAGGTATGAAAAGTTATACCCTACAAAATGAAGAATCATAAGATAATGTTCAAAGTTAAGGGTTACCTATACATCAATGATAAGTAACATCTATATTAAAGTATTAGTAGTTTTTCATTCATAAACTTGAAGCAGAAAGGGCATTTATTTTATTTCTTTAAAGAATTATTGTTTCCATTGTTTGTATTCTTTCATGAAAAGGAGGTTTTTAGAATTTGTGTGTATAACTTGCGGCAAAATGTAAAAGAAACAAATGACAAGTTGATGTAATCCAACAGTTTGCTTTCAAAGAACGGTTGTTTATGCTGTTTATTCTCTTCCCTGAGTAGGAGGTGGCAGTCCTGCAGGCCAAGTATGCCTCCCTGGAGTCCCAGTTCCAGATGGTTGCTAAGGCAGCTGCGGAGGGAGACGGGAACAAGATGGAGGAACAGATCGAGAGCCTGAAGAATGATCAGGAGATGATGAAGCAGGAGGAGGGGGAGCTGAAGGAGGAGATCGAGAAGTGGGAGGAGACCTTCAAGGAGGAGAATGGAAGAGAACCAGAAGATGAGGAGCGGTAGGATTGCTAGGAATCATTCTTTCGCTTTGTCTTCTAATAAACCATTTCCGTAATTTATTCACAAATTTTCCCTGAATTGCATAGAATTCAAACCTAAATGAAGCTAACCTGAAGATGGAAGCACATTTATGGACTATCAAATTGCTCTAGTCTTTTTTACACTGTGATATTTATGCGAGATTATCTTTTAGAAATGCATCATCTTTAATTCTGGATTGCGATTCACTTCTTGCATCTGACAGACCTATGAGTGTGAGGGAACTACAGACTCAGCTGGACGAGGTTCAGACCATGCAGGCTGACCTGGACACAAAGGTTGTTACCATGACAGCCATTAAGGAGGGCAACATCCCAGAGCCCGAGGCCATGAATGCACCAGAACCAATCATCAAGACGGTGGAGGTAAGGACAACTTGAGCTTCTCAACACCAAACCAGGAAAACAAGTTTTAGTTTATTTTTTATTTCTTCTACTCACTGGATCAGAAATGAAGAGGATAAAAATACAACAACAATAACAACTAGCTCCTACAGCCAAGGATCCAAGACATCTAAGTGTATTTCGTGTCACCATGAACACAGCATTTTCGGTACCTGGAAGAGAGATAATCCTGAAGCCTGGCCAAATTGTGGGACAGCTTTTTGGCATTAATACTCTCTTCTCACCAACGCGACTGCTGCTTCAGTACAGTACAACACTGTGTTACTTTAGGTCAGAGAGTTCGTGTTCACAATCCTGTATTTCAAAATGAAGCTTAACTGCCTTTTCTGCAAGAGAACCTAGTTGTGCACAACACTTTCCATTACGTGGCATTCTTCTTTCACACAAGTTATTTTTTAGTTCAAATGACGTTTTCAAGTCCACTTTTTACTGCAATATTTTGTGGTCGATTTGTAGGACCCAGAAGTGGGTAAGATGACCCACAAATTGGCAAATGATCTTGTCTGGAAAGTTTCAAGATTTTTTGAGCTGTGTGAAAACCTGAGATTTCATGAACCATTGAAATGTTTTCTGTCAAGGTGACTGTTCCTGACCCTGCGGCAGTAGCAGCTCTAGCTGCAGCCCAGCACAGGATCACTGAGCTGGAAGCGCAGCTCAAGAAGGTCAAGTCATCGCTGTCTGAGAGCGAGACTAAAGTCAAGACTCTTCAGAAGGAGGCAAAGAAACAGAAGAAAGACGTCAAGTCCAAGAAAGATGAGAAAGATGAGAGAAACCTCAGACTCCTACTCCAGGCTGTAATCAAGCAGGTAAGGACATTGAAAGTACATTTTTATCTTGCTTCAGTTGTTATGGTTGTTCTTATGATGAACTAGAAGGAAAGAGTGCTTTGTTTTTCTAAAATAGTAGTTTCTTTTGTGCTGTTCTCCAACTGAAACCAACTTTGCACAACAATTTTGCACAAGGTACATACCTTGTGCAAAATTGTCAATGGAAATGATTAAGTGACTACTGATCCCAGTACATAATATACTTGGGATACCCATGCAAGGAATTAAAGTGCACTAGAGTTGAGGCAATGGAGTAGTCTTATTACCAGACCTTGATTGTACCTTCATAAATGGGCACAAGAAGAGTGAACTGCTTCACCGCAGTATTCCAATCCTGCTGTTTCCCAATCCCAAAATATGTTATTTCAAATAGTATAGTATGCAGCTTAATTTTTGACTTAAGTTCCCCATTTAAATTTTCACAAATGTTCGCTTCTTTTGTGTATTCTTCATTATATGTTAAATATACCTCATTATATGTTAAAGATTCTTCATTATACATGTGTGTTATATATTATCTATTATATGGTATATATGTATGTTATATATTCTTCATTATATGCTGCTAATGTTCTGCACTATATGGCATTTACTTGCACCAGGCTCATGAGATCCATGAGGAGGAGATCACACCTAAGGAGCGGGTTGCTACCAGACTGGAGGAGGCTGAGCTAGGCAAGGCAGAGCTGATAGAAGCTAGGGATCAGGCTGCACAGGAAGCACAGGGGTAGGTCTCAATCAGTCCATGTCATCCATACCAGCAAAGTGATACTGAAACAATATAAACATTAACATAAATGAATACCGATACAATCATAACACATTTACAAAATACAGCATAAACGAATAAAAACAATGTGAGAGCATACATGTACACATAAAACACTATAGTATTTAGATGTGGAAGGACTGCCAAAGTAATGTAATAATACATGTATAAGAACAAGGTTGAGTATGCTTTTTCCATTAGATTTTTTTTCAATATTAGTAATGGAACAAATGGAGGCTGTTAGAGATTTCCACAAACACGGGACAGAGCATGAAAAGGATTGATCACAAAATAACTTGATATGAGTATTCTTGATATCATCATTGATAATTATTCATAAATTGTAATTAATAGCCATACTTTATGATTGTTTCTATGTTCCTATGTCCAGGAGCCCATCTGATGCCTTGGCTGAGGCCAACCTGCAGGTGATGTCCAATGAGAGGGACATCCTAGCCCTAACCATGCTGCAGACTGGTGTCATCCCAGAGGAGCTAGGGGGCATGCTACCACAACCAGTCTTCACTGATGGTAAGAGCTTTTAACCTTTTCATTAACATAGGCTCATACGCTGTGTTATTATTCAATGGGCTTTGCATGCCTTGGTGCTAAGGGGGTTAACCCATTGGTCATGATTAAAATTTTTTTTGGCTGTGTGACACCTGGTAGAGTTAGGATGTCAGCATTTGCCATAGAACTGCAGTGACCAAGGGCATGTGGCTTAATTAACGATAAGGCACATAAATGTGCTAAAGGCCATTTTAGGAAGAACAAAAAAGGACAAGATTTTGTGGGGATATGAAGATGCGGTTTCAGGGATGTTCGAGAAGAGAGAAAGATTAAAGAGTTAAAAGAGCAAAGATTATAGATGTGACAAGGTTTTACTGTCATGTTTTTGTTTTTATCTCCAGGAGCAGGAGGAGGAGGAGGAGGAGGAGAAGAAGCTGGCTCCAGTGAGGAGATGGAGGAGCTCAGAGCCAGGTTGGAGGAGCTGGAGGAGGAGAATGAGTCTCTGAAGGAAAACATCTCTCAGATGGAGGAGACCAAGGAAGACATGGAGGAGAAGATGGAGGATCTCCAGTCTAAGATCAAGGAGCTGGAGGCATCAGGAGGCTCAGCTGCAGGAGCCACTGCTGCCATCGCCATGGCAAATCTCGATTTTGATGACGATGACATGGAGGTATTTACAAATACTTATTCATAATACCAAATTTGCTTGGTATTTTGTTTATTTTGGCTCATTTATGAGTGTGCTGTAAATTAGTTGCAGGGATGTCCAATACATGCTGCATTTATGTCTACACTAAATGCCTTGAAACAATGCCTTGGAAGTGCCGTTCACTTTTCTTTCTGAATTTATGTTTGCTATGTTTCATTAATTTACTGTCTGATGTTTACAAACCTAACTGTTTTTTTTTTATCTCTCATACACAAATATTTACTTTTTGTAATGCCATATTTTTTATGTTTAAATGGTTTTCAAAAAAAGTGGTACAGTATGTATTGGTGTGAAAAAATGACCTGAATTAAAGTGGATTGTGATATAAATCACTGTACCAAATCCTGCTCCTCCTCCCTGCTCCAGGGTATGAGCTCCCAGTTGACAGGGCTCCAGGTGAAGCTGGACTCCCTGGAGAAGGAGCTGGAGGCAGAGAAGGAGGCCCACCAGAGCACCAGGGAGGAGGTGGAGACTCTGGAGGAGGAGATTGAGAGACTTCGGGCAGAGAAAGATGGAGACGCTGCTGGAGGGGATGCCAAGGTGCAGGCTGCTACCGCAGCTCTCACTGCTCAGATAGCCCTGCAGGCAAAGGTACTGTGAAAGCTCTTCTATAGGAGATGTGTGTATAAAAGACAGGCTGACCCTTGTGCAGGTCAAAAACAATTTAGAAGAATTTTGTAGAATTTTGAAAAAATACGTGGAAATGTTCATTGTAAGCGCTTTGGGCCTTATGGGAAAAGCACAGTATAAGTAATAAGTAATAATAATAATAATAATAATGGAAGAAGATACTGTATTAAAACTTCCCTCCCAATGAGAGAACTGGAAGCTCGCTTTTAAGCAAAATTTTAGCGATCAGTAGATTTTGAGGCTTTGGGCAGGTCGTCCGAAATGCTATGTTCCACTCCAGTGGCATGCAATCCATGGGAGTAATGCATGCATCACGCGCTGAGAGGGACAAAATGATTATGAATGTAGACTATGCTCACTGCGGCTCAAACTTAGGCAAATGTGTGCATTGTGTGAACGTGTATGGTCTTGCTTTGATCTAGATCAGACAATATCTAGCTAGGGCAGTCAAATCTCTCTTATGGCATTTTGTGTTAAACATTAATTATGAGAAAATCATTCACAAATTGATATACAAGCATGAAACGCAATCGGCTTGATCCCTCTAAGCATTGATGAGCACATACGTTTTATAACATAAAATCTTGTTTTCTTCTTTTGTCTCGTTCAGCAATTGGAAGATTCCCAGACGAAGATTCAGACTATGGAACAAGAGAAGCTGAAAAATATCCCCCCTGATGCTGCCAAGGAGATCACCAGTCTCTACGATAGAGTGGTAACTATGCCTTCTCAACCGCATATAATATGTATCATTGCATGCTGTTCTTCCTGAATATGAAGCTTTTAAGTATCATTATATGGTGTGATTTCTTTATGGCGCTTGATACAAATTGAAGTTTTATTCCTTGCTTAAATTGAAGCTTTAAAGTGTTATTTTTAAACTGATCATTTCAATGGTACTTAAATCAAATTGCAGTGTATTACTCGCTAAATTTGAGCTTTCAAGTGTAAATATATAACATATATCAGGATCATATATCATAGATCAGGAGTATTCCTACTAGGTACCCGTTCACACCACCTGGGTTGAGAGGGACAATATGAGCAAAACACTATGTCCAAAAGTGTAAGCACCAAGCTGGGCTAGAACCCAGGATCTCTGCAAAAGTCAAGAGCTCTAAACACTATACCACAGTGCCCCTGAGTATGATTTGTTTTTTTTAATGATTTTTGGTTTTGTATTGTATTTGTGCAGAGAGAGCTTGAGAAGGAGCGAGACACAGCTCAGCAGCAGGCCATAGCCAAGACTGCAGAGGCCAACAAGATCAGCGTGGACTTCTCCAGTACACAGAAGTTCCTGGAGAAAGAGAGGGAAACTAACAAGAAGAATCAGGTACAGTTGTACATCTTCGTACAGTCAAAGCTGTCTATAAAGACTTCTGGCTATATTTTTTATGCCTCCACCTCAAAGTGGCCAGATAGCATTATGCTCTTGCTCTCTCCTTTTGAGTATTGATAATTAATGCACTTTGAACTTGTTTAAAAAAATTATTTTCACTTTAAATGTTACTGATAAAGTCGTTACTATCTCTTACCTTTAATGTGGTTTCATTTAAGTCCTTATATTAACTGTGTGTTTTATATTAACTGTGTGTTTTTACTTGTCTCTCTGTGTGTGGTTAAATTTAACTTTAGGCCACGATGAAGACCAAGCTGGCAGAGAAGGACCGCCAAGCAAAGGAGATGGTGGCCAACACTGAGAAGAAGTACGAGGAGCGGCTCAAGGAGAACAAGAACCAGATCACCTCCCTGGAGAAGAAGGTCAAGGGAATGGCCGCGGCCGGAGCCGGGGCAGCAGTGGGTGCTAAGGCAGGGGGAGCAAAGGTACGATGAGAGGGTTAGGATGGAGGTGATGAAAAGGTCTTATTTTGACACAATTATAGGGTTGTACATACTATTTAGTTGCTATCTTTTTGAAGGTATAATTAAGGGGCAGGGATAAAACAAATACAATCAAAACACCAAGTAAACTACCCTAGCTTCTTGGCTGGAGTAGTGTTGAGGATGGTAGGAACTCCAGGGACTGATGGGTTGGATTGATATCTATCAGGCCTGTGAAGGTCATAGAGTGCATAAGTCTTCAAGGAAGAGGGGAGGGCCTTGTTAAGGTTGACAGGGGGAGGAGTGAGGTAGTGAGAGATAAGATGGGTTGACAGCAAGTTAAAGGGAAGATGACTCTATATCAGTAGTAGGGGCCCAGGAAAGGGTAGCAAGGGTACATGTAGATTTGAAATGGATACACAAGTACATTTTTTGAGGGGGACATCAATATTTGTGTTGTGATAGCTTTTCTTTGTCATCTGTCTCCCAGATGGATGCGAAGACTGAGAAGAAGATCCAGATGCTTCAGGACCAGAACGCAGCCCTCAAGAAGCAGGTGCAGGAGGAGCAGGCACGGTCCAAGCAACTCAAGGATGACATCAAAGAGGCCAAGCAGGCAGGAGCTGGAGATGTGAGTGGCAAGACCAATTCTCTTTCTGCTTTTGTGTTTGGGATGTTGTTTATTTTTCTGTTATACTTGTATAGCGCATAATACGAAAAACATTATTATATCTTATGACACAAGTGCCATGGGTGGGCTTTAACCAGGAACCTTGAGATCTTATAATTTAGCTAAGAAGCTAAGCTGCGTTAGGATGATGTCTGAAAAGTGAACTATAGAGTGGCGTTGCAGATGAGATTTATTCGTTTATCTGATTATTTATTTCTTGCTCCGAGGGTAGCTCGATAGCTAAGCTGCTTAAAATTCACAGCACAAAGATAAACTGGAAATGTGACATACAGTCTTTAAAGATGATAATATTTAGCAGTTCTTATACAGCACATAACACTTTGTCATTAAGCATGTCCCTACACGCCGTAGCGAAAGAAGTACAAAATAAAAGATACAAGATGTACTTTGCTTGTTTGGTTGTCAGGGTAGGCTCACAAGCGATGAAATGCAAATAGCCTAGGACGGAAAGATTTGAACAACTTGGGCAATTTGATTGCAACAGTATGTCGTAGGTTTATTTGTTGATCTCAAGTTTAAAGATGGATTCCACCAAGGAGTTCTTTACAATACTGTCAAATAAACAGATTTTAGTATACTTCTTCTTGTTGTAACCAGATTTTCTTCTTGAAGATGAAGCATGTGCAAATGCTGTCTAACTGTTATGTCAAATGCTTTTCATCCTTTCAGAAAAATGCAACAAAGAAAATTGAGAAGCAGATCAAGGACTTAGAGAAAAAACTTGAGATGGAAACGAAGAAACACGACAGAGAAGCCAAGAAGGCAACTGAATTTGAGGCAGAACTTAAGACGACTTCAAAGGTGTGTAAAGTTACTTTATAATGAATGTCACATAATCATCATGATATGATTTGTTACTAAATGATGTTTTAATTAGGATGTGGGTTTATTTCCTGATTAAGCTTTCCTCACTCTTACCCTCTCTCTCTCTCTCTCTCTCTCTCTCCCCTCTCTCTCCCCCTCTCTCTCTCTCCCTCAGTCTCTGTCAGTATATTTGCCTTTCTCTCACTTTCTCCCCACTCCGTTAGTTTTCTTTCTCTCTATCTCATATATAATATAGTCTTATTCTATCTTGCCCCTTGGTGTTTGTACTCGTGGATCCATAGACACATTTGAAAGCAAACTCAGGACATTTTTTGTTTTTGTCAAGGTTTGGTTACTATCTATGCCCAATCACTCTGTGTCTGACAATAGTGTAACTTGAGTGATGCCAGAAGATACATACTTTATATTATTTGCTTTCATTATCTTTCCAAAAAGCATTAATTATGTTCCATTGTCTTCCAGGAGAGAGACTCGTTCAAGGAGGAGGTAGCTCAGCTGACGGCTCAGATTGCCTCCCTGGGCGTGGCTGCCCAGGAGGCCCTGGAGCTGAAGGAGAAATGCACCACGATGGAGAAGGAGAACAAGGAGCTACAGAAGGATCTCAAGGCAGCCAATGAGAACTACAACAGTGAACGAGTGAGGGCACATAGTCTAAACATACAGATTAACTGCTTTTCAATGGTACAACTTATGGCCTAACTTGCCCGATCTGATCTAGATCAAAGCAAGGCCATATACGTTCATGCAATGCAAAGGTAGATATGGTCTCATCTAGATGAAAGCAAGATCATATACGTTCATGCAATGCAAAGGTAGATATGGTCTGATCTCGATGAAAGCAAGACCATATACATTGATGCTGTACACAAGCTAGATATTGTCTGATCTAGATCAAAGCAAGACCATATGCATTCATGAAATGCAAAATCAAGATATTTTGAAAGTTGTACTTGAGCTTCACTATATAAAGAAACTCATCTACTAAGATGTTGGAGAACCAAACTAAATTTCAAGTTATGTTAGGAGAAATTGGATGATAATAATAATGAATGTATACCATGAAGAAATACAACAAAGATTTTTGTGGCACATACACATATTTTGTTATTATTCCAATTTTATATATGTGTTATCGCCTATTGTATTTCTGTAGATATCAACTTTTATCAAACAAGAAGTGTTTTCCTTCCTTCACAGGTTCTGAGGAAGAAGTACTACAACATGGTGGAGGACATGAAGGGAAAGATCCGTGTCTACTGCAGAGCCAGACCGCTCAGTGGCTCAGAAAAACAAAGGGTAAGACCTCGGCAGTTTCCCATCAAGACATTCACTCTAAGTGCTTGACAAGGATCTCACATGATGCTTGATATGAATGTGTAGAGCTTGACATTTGAAAACTTTCTGGAGTTTTTCACAAATCATAGAAAGTGCCCTTTAATGCTTAATTTTCATGGGCATTGAAATCAAATATTAGCTTTTATGTTAGTGGAAATCCCTTTTGTTATTATTGGTAACTATATAGAAAATAATTGCATGAAAAGAGAAATATATAAAAAATTCACAACAAAAGGAGTTATGCCAGAAATTAAAGAGAATTTCAGACTTGTTTTGCTTCAGAATTTAGGAAATGGTTGTTATTGGCAATAGCAAGACACTTTGATTTTTTTTTTTTTTTTTTTTTTTTTTTTACAAATGTGAAGATGTATAACATACATTTTATGACAGGATAGTACCCTTTCATGGGTTCTGTTTTCATTTGATGTCAACATTTATATCATATTGAGATGCTCCTTAACATGATACAAGAGTTCAACAAAAATAGGTGCCATTGTCATAGCACAGCTGTTCCACTGCACCACTACTATCCAGAACCCTTCAACTAGTTGGAAAACAATTCTAGGTTTCATGCAGTCCGTCTCATGATCATCATTTCTATCTCCATCAGGGGAATGTAGCCATCATCAAGGCACCAGACGAGTACACCATAGAGGTAGCAGGGTCAAGAGGAACAAAGGAGTTCCAATTTGATCACATCTTCATGCCAGATAACTCACAGGCGGACGTCTTTGAGGATACTGATGTGAGTACTCTAGCTGAAAGCTGTCAGTTATTTAGAATTTCACTCTTTCTGTGTGACAGTGTCATGCTTGCACCAGAAAGCCACACAAATCAAATCTCTTATTAGGTGCCCAAAGGTTAAAACATGATGTTAAGTAACATTAGTAGCACTGCTACAAAAGAGAAGGCCGAGTTTAGAATAAAAAAAGAGCTACACAAATGTGAAAGTTGTTCATAAAAAATCTTTAAAATATAGAAAAATCAAGCAATAATAGTTTGGTGAAATTATGGACTAATACAATTTGCTTTGTGTCACACATTGAGATATTATTGTGAAACTTAAGTAGGCACAAGCTCTGCTTTCTCGGTTAGATCTTCTCTGCATTAAACAATCACATGTAATTAGTTTTTTGCTCTAGGTGTGATTGGTTTCATTGTTCAATGTTTATCATGTTCTGCACCTTCAATAACCTTTGTATGTAAAGAGAACCATGAGTGTATACAACAAATAAAGTTGAAACAACTTTTGTTTGAATGAGGTTTCTGCCCAGTGGTGTCACGTTACATCAACTGTATGTAGCTTTCCTAATTTTATGAAAAATGAGTATTTTCAAAATGTGTTCGCAAAGTGAGATATTTATTGATTCAGAATTTAAAAAGTAGGTCTACTTTCGTGGATCATTAGGTGAAGTTTGTTTGTGAAATGCAAAAAGATATGGGTAGTTTGGCTGATTTGTACATGCTTTGTTCATACATGTAGATTAAAATTGTGGAAAAATTTCTTGTAGAGGAGCTAATAGGGGGTGATTTTTTGTTTTACATGTAAGAAGGATCATGCGTTTCACCATCGAGTATGAATATGAAGTGACACCAGCTCTGTCTATCTCTACACACAGCGGTTGATCCAGTCAGCTGTAGATGGCTACAACGTCTGTATCTTTGCATACGGGCAGACGGGGTCAGGCAAGACCTTCACAATGATTGGTGACCGGGATCAGAACTTCCCTGGCATAGCCCCCAGAGCCTTCCAGAAGATCTTTGAACTCATCGAGGAGAATAAGTAAGTACAATATCTCATTGAGACCCATTGAGCGTACAGTTACTCTTGTACTGATATGCACTTGATTTATTGTTAATTACTAGTATTATTATTGTATTTATATTTCTTTTACATGTGTTTTTGTAAGTCATGTGTTTATGTGTAGTCCCAAAGTGGGGGTTCTATAAAGAAGCGAAATTCTTGAATCAAGATGACATGTACCAAGAGAACGTCTTGAGTCCTGGGAATGAAAATATGTGAAGTGTAGAATTGTTAAGACACAAATGTTTACATTCAATTAAAGGCTGTTTTGCTTATTGGATTGTTGCAATGCAGTTATAAAATTAAGTGAAAAGTAATTTGTTCCTATATATGTTCTTTTCTTGCTCTTTGTGGTTTATTTTTTAGATTTCATATAACAATTTTTTTTATTCTCGAAATTGCATTGAAATTGTCATAAATAAGAATGAAAAACTGATGACTTTACCATTGTGTGATTATGTATTTTCTTCATTGTTTCCTCTCTTGCAGGACTAAATTTAGCTTCCGTGTGTACTCCTACATGCTGGAGTTGTACAATGATAAGCTGATTGATCTGTACAATAAGGACAAGGGAGAGGTAAGAATGAAAGCTTTAAGCCTTTTAGTACCAGATAAACTGAAACTCCATGGGGTTTGTGTGTATTGCTCATTAATCAAGTCACAATGGGACATACAGAGTTAATGTCAGATGGTGGCTTCATTGTTGTCAACCTCCAAACTTGATGTTTGCAAGAGCTGGGTTATGCTTGGGGAAGTTGGGCTACCTACAATGGTCTAAAGGAATAACACTGGCCTTCATTTACATGTATGCTTGTCTCAAGGGAAGGTTGAAAGTTCTGACAGCATCATAAATGCTCCATAGAATTTAGACCAGTGTGAGGCACTGACCCGCGACTTGGAAAGCTACAGATGTAGGTATGGGGAGGGGCAGATGGTCACTGTAACTACACCAATCTAATAACATATTTATCATGTCAAATAAGCTATGAAAGAGCTTGCAATGCCCTTAAACAAATATCAAACTGATTTTAAATGACCTCTTGGGATGGGGCAGGTTTCGCAAAGAATTACAAGCATGAGTATGGCTGGGTTGATAATTTTGTCAAGTGATGATACTGTTTCATTTTAGATGCTGTATAAAAACTGTGTAGGTTTGTTAGTATCATTATTTTTTGTGCCTCCTTAGCCACCCAAACTGGACATCAAGAAGGACAAGAAGGGCATGGTGTATATCAATGGCTCTGTGATCCAGGAAGCAGGCAACTCCAAGGAACTCTACGGCCTGTTTGATGAGGGCTCCTCCAATAGGCATGTCGCCTCTACAAGTGAGTTCAACCTTCGTGTCTTCATGGCATTTGGATTTGTTTTATTTCTCTTTCTAGCATGGCCAATTTACACTGGACATGTGCGGTAATCTTGCTTGGATAATTCTGCAATACCCGCTGAACCAACAGGCAGTAAATAGGCCCAAAACTAGCATGGTTCCAAACGGAATCATCGCTGTGTGTGTACATTATTCTAAATAGATATTGGCTAAAGGCAATCTCAATTAAATATAGGAGAAATTATCTCAATTATAAAAATTCATGAAAAGGAGCATGTTTGTTATCATGGTTCCGTCCATTTCAAATTTTGCACTCACACGAGGGTACGGATTAAAAATGATGTCATTTTCTGGAACAATGCACTGAATCGAGGGCAACGACAAAACCGGGGATGACAGGTTCTTGGTTTGGCTCTTGTACGAGGGAGACAAGGTGATGAGTGTCCAGATGTTCAAAATGACGTCATTTTATAGTATTTGACTATGTGGACTTAGAAATCGAGAGCTCCCTAATAATGGTTATAGGATGCCTATGATGCAATGCGTGGACCTGGAGCCCCAGACGTTTCCATACAATATAAAACAACAAATCTATCTTCTCAACAGAAATGAATTCTGAGAGTTCTCGATCACATCTTGTCATCGGAATCATCATCGAGAGCACGAATCTAGGGACAGGAGCAGTCACCAAGGGCAAGCTGAGTCTGGTAGATTTGGCTGGGAGTGAACGTTCAGCTAAAACAGGCGCTACAGCAGAACAGCTAAAGGTATGCAGTGGGGCTTGTACTCACAAAACGATGCATCATCTTGACATTCAAATTGGCAACAGTGTTTGTTATCTTTTCAAGCTCACAACGTTTCAAAGTAAAGTCTAGCTTAGCTAGATTCTATACTGCAGAGGCTTATTCCTTACACCTACTGAATGTGGATGGTATTAGTTTTGATTTCTACTGTGCATTGGTATTGTATTTTCAGCCAAAAAAAGTACAGCACATTGAATAACAGAAAATACATGAAATACAATAAAATACAATGTTAAGATATAACATATGTCTAATAAGAGTAGACAATTAATTCATGAAAAAGAAATTTGCCATTCTTCACAGCCCAGAATCTAGACTAAATGCAGTCAAGCGAGCTGAGCAATTCTCATTTCTCTCTCTCTCTCCATCTCTCTTTACCTGACAGGAGGCAAACTCCATCAACAAGTCTCTGAGTGCTCTGGGTGACGTGATCTCTGCCCTGTCCAGCGAGCAGTCCTTCATCCCCTATAGGAACAACAAGCTGACCATGCTCATGCAGGACTCCCTCGGGGGCAACGCTAAGACGCTCATGTTTGTCAACATCTCACCCGCAGACTACAATGCAGAGGAGACCGTCATCTCCCTCACGTAAGTATTGCCAAGTTACTGTATTTGCTGGTGTATCAAAGGATATAATGTGTAGACTACAACCATGTTTTTTAAGATTTTATGAAAACAAACTTGAAATGCTTTGGTCTTATAAATCTGATGTTTAACCCAAATGTCTGTACATGTACCTGGTAATGAGGTGCTATGTGTACAGACTTTATTAGGTAGCACTGTTGCATCATTGAAACAGACCAATCAGGGCTGCTGTTACATGTACATAATAGTGCGGCGATTTGGTCTCATTCAGCCCTTTCTACCCTGCTTCCAATTTCCCCTGTATTGGCAGAGAATTGGAAGTGTTTAGAGTGGGCTGACTGTGGCGCTATGCTTGTATGCATGTGCGAGGTTGCTCCCTCAGTAGCAGAAAAAGTTTGCTGGCCTTTTGATGAGAAATCGATTTCATTCAACATATATGTAAAGAAGCTAATGTAGAAAAGGAGATCACAAAACCTCCCTTGGTAATGTAATCTTTGTAGAGACTTCTCACTATTATTTATGCATCCATTGCTGTATGCAATGCTGAATTGTAAAGTCCACTGTCTCGAGTGTGTGCTGCAGAAATCAGCTGACATAAATGACATAGGATATGATATTTCCATGTGCTTGTACACCCTAGAGTATGGGATATGACAATTTAAGCACTGACCTGTGACATGGATTTATCCCATCTAATATCTGTTTACATTTATTGCTCACAAAACAATTTGGGAAGTCAGTTTGGTCTTATTTTCATTTGTGTTTATTTCCTGTAGATACGCATCTCGTGTCAAACTCATCACAAACGATGCTTCGAAGAATGCTGACAACAAGGAGATTGCAAGATTAAAGGATGTAAGTCTGTTTTACTTTGAACCACACAACTGTATGATGATCTGTGCAGAATTTATTGGTGCTACATTATTGAATCATATAGAGTATTAATGCAAGGGGTATGAGGAATTACCTGTTTGGTAAAATTTCTGAATAGTGTGATGCAAGTAGAATGGGGAATTTTAAAGAACTTTTTGTCTAATCTATGTTCATGCTATTATGCATTGTTGTATTATTCGTTTAATACGGTTTCAGGAAAAGCAGTGCAAGTTCACTGATGTGGCTACCTTGTTTCAAAAAGACTTGCTCACCGACTTTCCTTTCTTGGCCCAGAGATGCCGTTGGCACAAGGCCCCTTGATATCATATGCCAATGCCAGCAAACAGAGGAATTCATTCTGACAAGCAACATCACATTCTGACAAGCTACTTCAATTGATTGAAATTGCCCATATGTGTGGCTGCAAGTTTTACATATGTCATTCATCAATACATAAATGTGCTTCATACTTAATTTCCCATTTCACAGGTGATTGCGAAGCTCAAGAAGGGAGAAACGGTGGAAGACGAGGAAGTGGAGTGATGAGGTTTTTAGCTCCTCTGTCAACCGATGCAACAAAGTGTAATACATTGGTATGACGATGCCATTAATATGTTAATCATCTACAACCAATAAGTAAGAATTTTATTCCATCATTAGAGCACTATCTTGTTTTTCTGCTTGAATGTGCAAACACTTTTACTGAAGGTCCACTAGAACACACAAATAAGCCAGTATTAAAAAATAATGATTGTACATTGATGAACACATATCCATCATTTCAAGTGCAATTTGCTACAATGGGTATGTTGCTTAGAGGTCTGGATTCAGTGAGTACTGTACTGTGCCATAGAAGAAGTAGATAAACTGCAATTTATTAGTGTGTAAAGTTGCTGGTTGTGTCATCTTCAATATGTAATGGGAGCAGGTAATATTTATCAATTATATTTGAGTTCTTATATGAGAAATTTTTCACAGATCGGCCATATATTACCAATATAAAGGCCAATGACACAATGATTATACCAAGCAATAGGCCGTTTCGTAGTTACACCATGGCCGGATAATCCACTAAATTTAAGAATTCAAAGCTTATTTGATAAAATTGGAGCAGGTGCACATGGTGGAAAAGCTAATATTGTGTCCATATCTTAAGAAGTATGAATATGATAAACCATCGACTAAGTGGTACAATCGACCACGGGTCATTTTGAACAGCACTTATAAATTACTCATTCGATTGCAACTAAGAACTGGCTAATTAAGAATCTGTGGGTTCTTTAACTCTGTTTCCTTCCAAAGAGAAATTTGATTCAGTGATCAAAACTTTTGTGTGTAATTTCTTCCAAGAAGGCGTCTTGCCTCTACTTTAGATTCATTTTTGAAGAAATTTCTCCTGCTTATAGTTGGAAAGATCATGTCACCCAGTCTCATACACACACAAAATACATTTTGAATGTTTTGCTGTTTACATTTTACCAAGAAAACTATGATATGCATCTGTGATTTTCAGTTTGATTGTTTTAATGCAACAATGTCCAAATTACCTTACATTGTACATGTATTATTATGAGGTAATTACATACTGTTTTATTTCAGGCAGATATTTAATAAATAATCAATACAGCACATTTTATTGCAGTAGTTAATGCAAACAAATAATGAAATTTGATGCTAAAAGATAAATGATTTGCCTTAAAGTAAAGTGTCATAAGATATCTGCAACTTGGAAAATAGTATAATAAGGATGTTGTGACTAGATACGCAATTTCATACATAGCACATGTTACATGAAATAATGCTCAGCTGCTTCAATACTACTGTACATTTAACAACTGAATGACAATAGATAAAAAGTACATCAAAGTACTAACTGAAGAGTGAATGCCAAAACGTGTTGTGGTGAATAGAATATAAAATTGGTAGATTAGTTTCTCTGATTACCTACCATACCATATATATATATATATATATATATATATATATATATACATGTATTTGCGGCAACATGCACCTGCCACACAGAGCAATATATGTTAACATATTGGTTCATATTACATTGTTGCACTCAATCACTACAATTAATGTCTTGAAGAAAAGTTTTTACTTAATTTATATTCATTAAAATTTGGTTGTGATCAAACTTTTGTAGAAGAATCATAAATTATAAATTAAATCTTTAATTGGAGTTTTTTACTAAGCTGAGATTATTGAACAGAATAGAGACAATTTTTTGAAATACTTTTTCTCTATGTGTAATTTTATTTCTTAAAAAAAAAATAATATACTCAGATGCATTGAAAACAATTTTTTACAATGTTTATAATCATGCGCATTGTACATATTTAACTTTTGATACTGTAAAATACACATTCTGATTTATAGACTATACAATGTACAAGAGAAAAATAATAACTCATGAAAATTGTTAACTTATATAATATATTTATGCTTCATGTATATAATATACAATTCTTTCTTGACATTTTTCTGATTTATTTTGTAATGTAACAGTATTTGTGCTATCTTCCGTCCATTCCAATGTTTGTATTTACAGATTCAAATATATCACTGGTTGGGCTTTTTTTCTAGCTTGGCTGGAAGTTTTCTATGTGTAGAAAAACAAATGTATATATAGCCTCATGTCTTTTCTTTATGAACCATCTTCTATTAATCAAAGTAATTAAGTAAATATTTCTCTTTTTGGATAGTTAGTGTGCAGTATCCTTGTTGCCTCGACAAAGTGCATCAAAGTCTTTCAAATCAGTACACCTTGATCTATCCATTCATTGTTGTTTGGCATTGAGTAAGGGATAGGTTTTAAAAACCCATGATATGATATGAAACCATATAAATCACAAACACGATTTGATCAAATCATGCTTTCAGTATTTAAGTATATTTTATACATTAGAACATTGATTTTCTAATCTCAGGATCCTATCAATGTAAATGTTTCAAAGCTCAGTGGATTGTAATCACTCTTTGCAAGAGAATATATCAATGCATGTTGTTCATGTCCATGTGTGGTATTTATTCAAGATTGTTGTGCCTTTCTGAAATGTGCAGCTTCAGAATTATGTGAAATGATAACACCTTGATTCTGTGATTTCAAATACATCTTAATGTGTGCTTCATACTTCATTGTAACTTGGAAATGCAGAAGAACATCTTTTTTTTTTCTTCATTTGTGAGTTTTCCCCCCATGCATTTTAGATGACTAATAAATCATTGCTTGAAATAGTCCACTTGCAGTAGTTCTGGCTTTGTTGAATTTGTATTGGAGTGTAAAGTTGGATGATTTGATGGATTGTTATCTACGGTACATGTTCAATGGGATGTTGAGTATCTTGGTTTTGAAGTGTTCCGATTAATAGCAGCCCCTCTCCAAAGAAAGAGGCTGTAATTCAAATAAACTACCAGTAGCATGATTATTACCCGATGATGTCATAACTTTTATTAATGTAATACTTAAGTCACAAAATATCTAAATGAGAAAAGTAAGGTAATGATCAGTGCAATTTAAGCTTAATACTTCCAGGATCGGGGCATTATGCCCCCACCCCCCACCCCGTCGAATTTTTGTCGGTACTTCCTAACGCCTCAATGTTTATAAACGAAATTTCATGACTTTTTCTCTGATCGTTTCCCATAATATATCTTATGAAAAATCGGGCGACCCATACCCCATGCCCCCCCCCCCCCCCCCATCGGTTATAACTAGCTTTGAAATACCCTGGGAGTATTAGGGTTAAGTTGTATGAATAGCTGACATAAAATATATACATGTATTTTCTTTTTACAAAATGCCATTCTTTTAAAAGATCCCATCTATAAATGATTCATTAGGAAACAAAAACATCGTCCGACATTCAACAAATTGAACGATATATTACACGGAATCCCCCCCCCCTCCTAAATGTGATATGCTTGGTTTAAGAACACCCTTAACATTATAGAACGATGGATTCAAGCATTCCTAGTGTGTCGTGTGTAAGCCTGAAGCGGATAATTCCCCATAACTAGTCCATGTGAGCTGATGAATTAAGAAGGGAAATGTTTTCACACGAAACAGATGTGCAAATATTTACATTTCATAATTTCATATTGACATTTCGTTATCAAAAATGTTTTGATCTACCGTCTGTTGCCATAGATGTTAATCATTTGTCTATGTGACATTTTTTTTTGTGTGTTCTATGTTTGTATAAGTACCTTTTTTTTTTATGATATAGAGGGTCTTTCCCTTCGCTGTCCGAAGACTAGATTGAGAGGGATGTTACAATTAGAGCCCTGGGGTGTGTTTCTCGAAACTATGACAACCCTAAGCCGAGTTCTAAATCCGATAGTAAGCGCTGAGGTGATTCTCAAAGCTATTTCAACTCTAACATCAATTCTAAATTCTGGAACTGCTCGGATCCTGTCCATCTATTGTTCTCAATATCGGACGATCCTTTAGAACAATAGTGACTTGTGAAAAACTGAGTTGTGTAATTAGGGCCGTGAAAAGTGCATAAATTTTCATATTGCGTGCTACGATGACATTTTAGTTACATTTGTCAAACTTCGCTAAGCAGTAAATTAGTTGTGGTGGGGTAAGGGGTTTGCATGATCAACATCACGTCATTGAAGGTGAAATTTCACGAAAAAGCTAAACAAATATTTCATATTTTTTCACTTTGAAACGTTTCGTGAAGCTATGACTGAAATATAATACACGTTAGGATATACAGCTGACATGGCTGATTACTGCCGAGTTTCGGGCTACCCTGTCTTTAAGTATCAAATTCCTCTGTCTTGGGTCATATTCTGATATTATCGGTGCACATGATATGTAGAGTAACACCAGGTGTTTGGTTGGATTGCTGTACTTTGGTGATAGTACACTATGAATAGGCCATTAATCACGGTGATATCACCGACATTTAAGAGCAGCAACTGCAGTCTTTTGTCGTCTTGTGTGTCTTCCCCGATTCTTCACCAACTGATCCGCCGTCGTCGTCGGGTGACTGCTTGCCTTTCAGTCGCCTACTCCGACGGGGCTCCTTCTGCTTGCGGCTCGTCTTCTTGGGCTTACGGCGTCGTTTCCTCCTCTTCTCACCGCTCCAGGTTGGGAGTCGACCCGGAGGGCTAGGAGATTTCAGGAGACGATTGAGGAAGGAAAGATCGTCGTCGTCGTTTTGGGAGAAGGCTCCGAGGCCGAAGGCGATGTCCCGATCAAAGCTGTCTTGACTGGAGACGATATCACAGTCAATACAATCAGCCGAGCCGACCTGGCTTGTCATACAGCGCTGCGGGTAGGTGCCTCCCAGGAAAGTAGCGGACTCCGCGATGGAGGACATTCCCATGAACGCGCTGGTCGTGAAAGGGAAGTTTGGGTTATAGTCGCTACCCTCAGCTGAAGGGATCGAACTCGATCGTGCAGCTGCAGATTTAGGCTTGCGACCTTTCGAGGCAGATTTCATGCCACATTTTGACTTTGAATGACTACGTGAACGGGCTGGGACACTTTCTTCGTTGCTCGGCTTCAGCCCCAAGCATCTAGCGAAAGGAACACAGTCTCCATTGGCGTCATGCTGCTCTCCACAACCCGTACTGTGTGCTTCTGAATGCAAGTGTTTCCCTTTCACGTTCCCTTCCACTTTCTTTCCATTTTCGACAGATAGAGCCATAAGTGATTCAGATGCTGATACTCGAGATTGTAAGATCAGTTTATCAAGCATGGCCACTTCATATTCGTCCAATGATTTGATTGCAGTTTCCTCATGCTTTTCCAACTCATCCAGCAACTCGCTCTGATCACGGCCCATGATGACCTTTTCACCCCGTCTTCTCTTCGGAGGAGGTTCATCTAGTCGGACATCAGTCCATGCATGCCATCTAGTGTCCTCTGTTAAGGCAATATAGGCCTCATTTGCCATTGCAGACAGTTTACCGTCTATGATGTCAATATTACGTGCGGCGTCATGATACATGTCATAAGCTGTTGTTACTTTTTCGTCAGCCTTTTTTAATGCATCTCGCATATCACTTTGCTTACGGCTTGTCAGGACTTTTTTGTCCCTTCTCTTCGCTCTTTTCCTTGAATGATCCGTAGCTATCTGGAGAGCACTCCACTTGCTGTCCCCTGATACATCCATGGGAGCTTCTGTTATTGATGAAGACATCTGAGAGCGTGAAATGTTAGGCTTACATAGAACGTCGTCTGGGCATTTGTTGCAAGAATTATTAGCATTTTCTTCAGCCTTATCTAATGCTTCTAGCAAACCACCCAGCTTATGGCTCAGCAGGCTTTTCTTGGACCGTCTCCTTCCTTTCTTCGGCTTGCTGCGTTTGCTGCGCTTTTCCGTAGAAGCTGTCACTCCACAAAGAGCCGCTACATTAACCCTGTTGATAGAGGTCGACTTCCGTCCTTGTTTCTTTTTTTGCTTCTTGGACTTCTTTACGGCCTTGGTCTCGTCGATTACTAAGACAGTATCTTCAACCTCGGTCTGCCCCTGGCCGTCCCGTGAGCTACTTGGGCAATCCGCTGCAGTGCCCCTGTCGCTTTGGGCATTGTTGATGGGATCGTTGTCGCCCTGCGTGTGGTCGCTGTCGACGTTGTCGCTGCTCTCAGTTGCCAGGGCTTGATCTTTAACTCCGATCACGATGCAATGATTCCCTACCTGTCGTAGAAGCATGTCATTCTCGCGCGCCCCCAAACGACGAACGCGTTTACGACAACCGCTGCTGCCGATTGCGGGTGAACCCCCTTCGACAGCGTCCTCTATGCTTGATGAGCGTAACTCTGCATCGGGGGTACTGGTAATACGGCAAGCATCGTCTTCACTCCCCGTGTCACCCATCTCGTCAAAGTCTTGAAGAATACTGATGGAAGGTGGTTCTTTGTTAGCTATCTTGTCTCCTTTCCCCCCGAGAGACGCGCATTCCGTGACGTCCGCTGATTGAGGCAGGTGTTGTTTTACTTTGGCGCTCTCCTGAATGCCACTGGACGATCCCGCATTGGTTGCGGCTTTCACGCCTATCTGCGATTCCTCTTCGGGCACTGCGTGTCGAAGTGACGCTGGAATCTATAAATATTTGATTGGAGAAGAGGGAAAAAAATTGTATTACTGGGTCGAGCAAAAGTTTATGAGAAAAGGTTACATCATTGATTGTATAGTAAACAAAAAGCAACTATTTTGGAGTCTTGCCTAAATCTTTATCAATCGGCTTTCATGATAATGCATATAAGGATTGTTATATTTATTGCCGTCGTCTCGCAGAAATTCCTACTTTTCTCATTTTCCTTAGCTACCTTCTTTACCTTCTTCAAGAATGGCAAGCATTTATCATACCTTATTGTACATTTTTCTGCTGAGGCCGAACTCAAGAGACTCATGTCCTGTTGCATCTGTTACCCTATCGACCAGCCTCTCTGTCTGCATACTGCTGTCAAGGTCAGCCGCCCATGGGCCACATCCACCCTCCACATCGACTTCTCCGGTGTGCTGCTTCGTATCACTCATGGGTTCGTTCGATGATGAGGTCCTGCAAAAAAGCCACTAGAAAAATTACTATTTCAATTCCTCAATGCTTCTGAGTTTGCTTTACAAAAACAAAAGGGAAAAAAGAAAGACATTCACCAGGAATTTTAAAGAGGCGATAGCATGAATAAGATTGGCCGCAAAAGTCAACGATATGACTGTTTGCCTTTTAAGATGCAACCACACCATCAAGGTACAGTACACGCACGGATCAAATTCGGATACGTGCAAATAAAACATTAGTTATGGTAATGTAGAGATAGTAATTGGCACTGAAGAAGGCAAATGTAGCGAGACATAAAAGGGATATGGTACTTACATATAAGACATGTAGGGACAAATAGGTCTGATTTTATGTCCTTTTCTCTCTCCACCTCTCATTCACTCATCTTTTCTCTCAAATCTCTCTCTCTCTCTCTCTCTTTCGCATTTTCAGTTAGTAATGACATTTCTTCTATTCTTCAGTGATCACAAAAGGGACCAAATACTTGTGTAATACATTTTGATTCAACTTCATATCACAATCTCAGTCACCTCTTTAAATGGTAGATTATAGACAACCATGTTTTTTGCCCTTTCATGCCTTTACTCTGTGTGAACACTTGGAATGCGAAATGACGCTGGTAGTGAAATATTTAAGTAAGTAATGGAGTTTCATACTATGACTGACAGGCTCTATTCATACCAGTGAATATTATCATGATTATGGAAGTACAAGCTGATGCTCAGCCGGTCCGTTAGCCAAACGCGCGAGCTGACAAGTTTGGTAATTACCGATGTGTCCCCAGGGCCTTCTTAGTTCGGGCGCCAAAGGCGCGATATGGGTGTGAGGAGATATATTATTAGTCAAGCGGGAAGCGCAGCGTTGAGCGAAACGGGTCACACTCGAGATTTATCTAATTCTTTTGTGCATATCTCTCTCTCCCTCCTGGCATGCTCAGTAAATCACCACTTTCAGAATTACCAAAGGTCGACAAATCTCGATGTAGCTAGATGTATGCAGCGGTGCATGGTATGCAAACGCAAGAAGTCACTCAAGAAGGTAAACATGCACACTCGCAAAGCTCAGACGGCACTCCAAGTATATCGGGCATGGAGTACATCGGGCAGGAATACTTCAATGTGAGTACACATTTGCAATGTTATTTAATCTGTTATTATTGCAATTAGAAGATTTGGTTAGGGTTGTACATGCACTAGAAGTATTGATAACAGAGGAAGTCGTGGTGCACAAATGGCCCTAGCAGCAATAAACATGATAAAAGTAGAAAGTTTGTGAAATAGTCGTTGACATTTAATAACACCAATTACATGACTGGCGGTGGTACGTAATTATGTTGTCGGTCGATTCTATATTTGTATCTCGTGAGGAGGGTACCAAAGAAATGCCCCTCCCCTGCATCCTCCACCACCGCACACTCACATGTATAATGTATGATGTCTTACCGATTGTTCTGGAGAATGTTGAGACAATGGTCCTCTCGATCACGAACGTCTTTCAGCAAATCTATCAGCTGAAACGCAAGGTCCATGTAATCTTTCAAGATGTGGAGAATGCGATTCTCGATGAGAAGCTGTGGGAGAGTGGTAGAAACGAAGGTGCGAGAAACGAAGAGATTGAGAAGAGGGCGGAAATAATACGTACTGTAGAGAACGAGTGATCATGTTGACATGCACAAACACGAAAGCGAAAAGAACATAGTGGGGTAGAGAGAGGGCGAAAGAAAGAGAGCAAGAAGAAAGGAGATAGTGCTAAGGAGGGGAGGAGGAGGGGTAGAGAGGGGTAGGACTTCATGCAGAGACAAGACATATTTCAATAGTATTGTTACTTTGTTTCTTAACTTTCCTTAAATATTGTTCATGAACAAACTAAGCAAAATATGGCTAGACACGTGGAATCAAATACAAAACATAAGCAGGGATATTGCCATAGTAATGATAAAAAACCCCGTAGGTTTCATTGATAGCGACAAGATAAAAGAATTATCTTTTCAACTCACATGATCGTATTGCTTGTCCAGAGAGTCTGAGTTTACCCCATGTTGCAGAAGAAGTCCAACTAGAAGCCGAAAGGTTTCAGTGGGCAAAGTCCTCTGCTTCCAGTACGGATAAGAACACATACATGGCTCAGTTTTTTAACATACATACATGAAAGCTCAATGGCACGTTGAGAGCCTCAATTTTTTTAAAAGCACAGATCTAGAATTTGTTTTTCATATCTTTTTAAAGCATGGACCTAGATTGACCTCCCATACCTTAACAAAAATTCTTCATTTTGGTATACGAGTGTAAAATATCACTGAACAGCCAATTGTTGAAAATTTGTCAACTAAAAACGGTGTTTTTTGTACAGGTTACAAAATAAAGAAAGCCAAACATAATGTCATTCTTTTGTATTGATAATTGATAAATATTAATAGCACTTCAAGAAATTCAAAGACCTTTGAATAAGCTAATTATTTTTTTTTACAGAAATAGTCCTATTCAAAATGGTGTTTCAGATGTTACATTTTCCGTAAACAATCTTACTCCTTATTTAACTCATTATGAATACCATTTCATTACATGCTATTAGTGTTTTAATACATCTACTGATTACTCCTTATCATTGCCTAAAAAAGAAAATAACAACACGCTGTTATAGCTATGGTGTTCAACAAATTCTTCATGAAGTTACGAAGTGATCTCATTTTCCGTTAACAATATTGTAACGTCTGAAACACTGTTAATTCTGAATTATAAACATATCAATGAGTTGCAGGAGCACTTTAGTATTTTTTTTGAAAGACACTGGAAAGCTTCCCATAAGAGCATAAATTAATGCAAATTTGAATCACATATTCCATATTAAAAAAAGTAAAACTTTCCGTTAATAATTGTAACATCCGAAACAAATGTAACGTCCGAAACAAACAAACAAAAAAATCTCAGCTTAAATCTTAGAGAAGAGTGTACCTAAAGTGAATTAGCTATCATGCTATCAAAGAGTCCTTCTTCTACAACAGATAGATAGACAGATTACTCCATTCATTTGAAAGAAATTTCGTTTCAAATTACCACGTCCCCATAAACCATGAAGTCAGACTTGCACTTATTGACAAACAATATTGTTCTTAAACGCTTTCTTTGAAAACTTCAAGATTCTTGCTCTTTACATACAGTGTGTAGCTCAAGACTTCAGCACCATATAATAGAACTGGCAAAACAAAGTGTTAAATAAATGGCATTGTGTATCAACAGGTAAATGCAATCTCTTTGCCTTTTATACTAACATACTTCACATTGCCTTTCTAGATTACATGTATGTGACCTGTTCAGCAATTGCTTTTTTAAAATTACCATTATAATTAAATGTCACCCCTTCATATTAACAGTCATAAACAACTCCCAATACATCACCCTTATAAATAAATTCTGTAATTTTTCTAACTTTAACATGGGAGCTCACAATTTCCTTTAGGTGCCAAGTATCACAATAAACTTTCACTGCATTTGGAGCTTTTGCGAATCTTCAGTGGTGTCTGCCAAAATAAAAGTGTCATCAGCATATAATAAAGAAAATAAATCCTTAATACATTTCAACCTCATCAAAAGGCAACTTATTTCTTATCAATAGTATTCAAAAACTCCAATCCCTCCACGAGTTTCCAATCACTTGCATATGCTGAATGCATTACTAGTACACGGTCCTGCTGTCACACCTTGGCGTTTTAGACAGAGTATGCCCGACGTATCAAAATTTCTCTAAAACGTCGGCATACGCTGAACTTTGATTTTTTTTTCTCAACTCTGGGCGTATACTTAGCGTATTCATAACGAGTTGGACGTATACATAACGTATTAGTAACTTGTATCGAACGCTTCGTTAACTTATAAGTAACGTATTCCAACGAATGCTTAGCGTATTGCTGGCGTACACAACTTATGCCCTACGATAGCCTAACTTACGCATAGCGCGCGGCAGCGTATCGCTGACGAACACGTGTCGTAGCCTATAAAAAGGCTGCCGCTCGACTATTCAAATCATAACCGCACGATACATCACCGTATCAACACCACCGCCATGCCGAAGAAAACTAATACGCCATTATACGGTAGCTGTAAGTTATGAACACGTTCAGTAAGTTTTGTGGTCGTCCGGAGCACGTCTTCATACGTCTTCATACGTCAATATACGTTGGAGTTAAGTTACACATACGTTAAACGCACGTTACTCATAGGTTAGAAGTAAGTTTTAGGGTACGTTGGACATTATCTCGACGTACATCGACTTATGAGCAACTTACGAGTAACGTGTGTCAACGTGTATCAACGATCGCGGAACTTGCCTACAACTTGTGGCTCGCGTATGCGTGACGTATGAGCCATACGCTGGCATACGTCGAAAAATTTTGTGCTTGCACAAAATTTTTCGACGACCTCGCCGTATGACGACGTATACCAGCGTGTTTTAGCGTATTCTTAACGTATGCAAAACTTACCCGTAACGTATTCGACGTACGCCAGCGTATTCGCCAAATTCCTCATACGTCGGGCATACGCTGTCTAAAACGCCAAGGTGTGACAGCGCCTTTAGCTGAACAAGGGGCTGAGCCATGCCAACGCGAGCGCAATACACTTTTACATGTGTGTACACAAACTCACTCACGCTACACGTACACCTGTACGCGACCGCAGCAACCTTCCGCTAGTATCCCAAACGATCATTGCAAGATTCACATACCTGCGCATATCGCTGTGGAGCTGCTTCGTAGATTCACTCAGTGAGCTCAAGATTTCCTAGCACAAATAACTGAGCGCGGAATTTTTGCTTATGATAAGCAAAAATTCTAAGATTTCTTGCTTATATGTGTTAATGGAATATGGGCGGCCCAGGAGCTTAGGTACCATGTTACACTTTAAGACCATGTTACACTTTAAGGTCTTAACAAATGTACTTGAAGCACAGAGTATTGGCGGGTGAGAACTTTGACTGGACATCGGAAAACCGAGTATGGAAATACAAGGGAACTTGGAAAGAGAAGAAGAGGAGGAAAAGAAGCCGAAGAAGAAGAAGACGAAGGAGAAGAAGAAGAAGAAGAAGAAGAAGAAGAAGAAGAAGAAGAAGACAAAACAGGCAAAAGCGTACATGTTTAAGTTGGAACAAGAAGAATAAGAGGAGAAACAGAAATAGGAGAGGGAGAATAAACAAAGAAATGGAGGCCGGGAAAAAATGGAGGTTCTTAAAGTATGCTCTAATACCATAATAAATTGGCGACATTACATTATCAATGGGAATTCGACAGGTTAACCCAAGCAGTTGGCTAATAATAAACTACATTTCACCACTTTACATGAAAAGGAGAAATAGAGGGACGATCAAAATAAAAATGACCGAATCAAAGTTCCAGGAGTGGAAATATTTGTTTACTGTAAGAATCATTAGTAAAGTGTAAGATGATATTGCAGATTGATTTACCTTTAAATTCTGGAATACAGCCACAGTAGGTCGAATAGACTTTTCTGTTACGTTAAAATCTTGTACAGGAAGAAAAGAAACGAAAATGTGAAAATGAACGATTAGCACTTCACACAACAATCTACATAAAGCAACACAATAAAATTAATACTCACAAATCAAGTCGATCTACATGTATGTTTATGCCGTATCTCCTTCATTGTCTCCCCTACACACACACACACACACACACACACACACAAACACACACACATGTACACACATCCACTTCTCTCTCTCTCTCTCTCTACCTCTCTTTCTCTCTCATTCTACGTGATCACCGCAATGTGTTAATGTTACGTTTACATTTTATTCCCGGCGGCCACGGCAGAACCGTTTGTCAGAAACGCAACGTGGACTGTTGTCCGCCAAGTTCACGTTTGCATGATTTACGGCCTATAAATGCCTGTCACCCCCCCCCCCCCCCCCACTTACACACACACACACACACACACACACACTCACACCCTCCCCCTTCTCGCCATGCAGCAGTGTTTACACGCCCATCCCATCTATTCCCCGATTCCTGAAACGAATTAGTTGTCTGTTTGCCATGGCCGCGGTTAGCTTTGAGTAAACCAAGTATGATGAACCAACAAGGGAGGACACCTCCGTATTAATTAACATCTGGCTGGCCTTCTAACATGACTGCTGATTTTAGAAGCTCGACATGCCCTTCTCAATTACAGCGTGTGGCTCGTAAGTACATTAGAAACAGGGTGTGTATTATGGATGTATTCCCATTAGTGTACCTGTGCTGTCTGTGTCAATGTTTTGCTCCGCATGTTCCTCCTTGTATTTTGTGAAACCATTCTTAAACAAGGTCTAATGATTTCATAATTTCATAATTTTCATGAAAATATGTTTGATGTATTCTAATTTGCCATAAAAAAGAAGAAGAAAGAAATGCATTAACTGACCTTGGAGTTTAAGATGTTTATAGACCACCGTAACGAGGTACAAAATAGCAGTTGGAGCACATTATTAGCCAGTGCTCCTGAAGTATGCTTGGACAAAATGTAAACCCACCGGAAGGAAAATAATTTATGACTTAAATTGGCTGGTACTCTTTATATTGCAAATCACAACGAATATAAAACGCACCGTTTTGGACTTAAAACATGTATCTAGATAGTATAGAGCAATACAGTCTACAGCTACCAGCAAAGTTACAATGATTTGGGAACGAGTTGTTCGTTGGAAAACTAATTTGCCGGAACCTAGAGGTACATATAATATTAACAGATTTTGTTGTTCACCTGCATGTGAAATGAATTAAGTATATAAACGAGCCATTGCCAGTCCTGATTTCAAGAAAGGGTTCATCTGCTTTGCACTGCTTTCTAAGCATGACCAGTTGGCCACAAAGCAAAAACAAATATTCTTCACTTTCTACGCATGGTGATTGTCATCGATTTTTCATGACGAAAAGATCGATGATAGACAATTGATCCGAAGCGGAATTTGCATATCCACATAAATAGCATAAATATAGTCATCAAATATTAAACTATAGTAATTTCTTCCAATATGTGTCATTCAGAGAAGTCCCCTTTACCGCGGTAGATATTAAAGCCCAAATATCTTAAGAACAATATTGCAGATATCAAAAGTTTTCTTCGCAGCATGTGAATGGGCTTCTCATTCCCTTTTGTCTCTATTCATTTTCTAGTTCTCTGGCCGTCTGCATACTTGTAGCTAGTCGATCAATAAATCAAGTCATATTACTCACTTGGCGAGAAGCGAGCACACAAAACTGAAATCGTTTCGTCACTCGTGAGTTGTTGCGCCAGCATCATCAAGTCAAGTGTCCTAGCATTTGTCCAGTCAAACGCCGTGTTCACTTGTAGGGGCCGCCCAGCTGTTGGATGTGTATGTAGAGTCAATAGAGTACAGACTTCAAAAGCAAATAGGACAAACCCGAGCTTTGCTTGCACAATATTAACATTCACACACAATCCATATCTAAATTGAGTCTTTTACCATGCTAAATGAGTAGAGATAGTCGGCTGATATATTTGTGGAATAGACAACAATTTTGGTTGAATAGTTCTGAAAAGCTCCATCAAGACGGTGATAAAAATGAGCAACTGTTGGGGTGGGGTGGGGTGGGGACAGGCTGGATGTAATGTGAACGGACCCAAAAAATAGGGCCTACTATAAATAGATCGAGTTGCTCTGTTTTCTTCTCGTAGGAAAGAATCATAGGCCTATACTGTTTTATATCCATTCAAACACACATGTAGAAAGTTAGAATTTAACAAGTTGAATTGAGAGTTTTCATTGATAAACATCAGATTTGAACTTAAGCTGATGGGAATCATAATTATTGAGAATGTGATTTAGCACAAGATGGGGTAGATCTATTCGTTCGTCAAGTCGTTCGCAGCATATACGAACAGCTTGGTGAAACACCCCAGGGCCCAGGGCTCTAGCCTCTACATAAGAAATTCACAAAACAATGAATAACAAAAGGAACGTTTTGGCATTTGGATTTGTTTGTGTTAATAAGTTATTAATCAAGATACAAAGATGATTTGTGCCTGGAATTATTCCTTTCTTATAAACTTTGATTAAACAACGTTGATGTAGTCGATTTAACGGTTAGTAAAACGTTAACACGTTGTCGTTTAGAGCTGGGGAATCGTTAAACTATCGATATACAAATATAGTTAGAGGAAGAGTTGATGTAGATTTTTTTGGCAGAAATGGATTAGAATATGTCTAAATCTGATAAAGGTAATGATACCAATCGAAGTTCTGACTTAAATTTGAAAGTTAGTTCTACATCTAGACCCTGTCCAGTCTACACCTTACTAATCTAACAAAGTTAACGGTAAGTTAATAGATCTAAGTCAGCCACAATCTACACTACAGTGTGTAGAGTTATGTGAGTCTTACTTTTATTTTAAAGGCCCTAAAAAGGCTAAAGGCCGAAGGCTAGCCTAAGGCCTAACAAAAATGTTGTAGTGAGTATGTTGTAGTTTGTATATAGATTATTGTTTGAAGTCAAAATATAGTTTTACTTACCTGAGTGTGGTCTTGATTGTTTGTTTCCTTCCATAAACATAAACAAAGCTGCAAAGGAGCAAAACTAAGATACAATTCGTAAATTGTCAATGCATACGTATACACGGATTATGTACGTGCATTGCATGACTGGCACAATATCACTGCACTTTTCGCGTAGGCCTAGCTACATTAATCAATTAACGATTCGATTGCGCGTAGAGGTTAGAACGCGCAGATTATAGCCTACGCGCGTTTTTGCGCTGTGTATGTTACTGGGATTGAAAAATGGATGACGAAAATAATACAAGGACGATTACAGTAACCCCCCCCCCAAAAAAAAAAAAAAAAAAACAACAACAACAACAACAGAACAACAACAACAAACAAAACTAAAGCAAAACAAAACAACCCCCTCCCCCCCAAAAAAAAAAAAAAAAAAAAAAATAGTGTTATTTGAAGCAATATTTTGTGAGTTTTTAACTCCATGATATTCTGTACTGAAAATATATTTACTTTTCTTACTCTGATTCAAAAGTTTTTTACGTGGATATTATAACGACTTGCAAAATGGCGTATTTTTTGACGATATGCTAAAATATTCGACCCGAGGCCGTACAGTTTTTTTTTTTAATTCAGTCATGTGAGCCAACAATCCGAAGATGAATACTATTTCTAGGAGGTTTGTTTTAAAGGGCCCCTGTCATCAAAATGTATCTTGACTTCTGTTGATGCCACTTAATATGTATATAACAAAATCACTAACTGTTCAATGGAAATATGTGTCCTATATTTTAAAATAATTTTTCTGTATTTGTTCTCAGCACTGATAAGCCCTGCCTCCAAAATATCATCCAACTCAAGATTCCCCCTGTGACATCATCAAAGGAAGAAATTAGCAGGATAATAGACATGATTTATGCACAAACTAAACATGACAATGACTACCTACAAGTCCTTATAATAGCATCACATAGCTCGCACATTTCTGACATAAGGAAACGATTATTCCCACATGAAAGGTTGTTAGATGGTATTGTGTGAAGACATGTGATGCTCTTGTGGGCAGGTGGAGGTAGTCATTGCAATGTTTAATTTGTGCATAAATTCTGCTTATTATCCTGCTAATTTCTACCTTTGATGATGTCACAGGGGGAATCGTGAGCTGGAGGATATTGAGGCGGGGCTTATCAGTGGTGAGAAAGAATAAAGAAAAATTATTTGAAAATATAGGACACATATTTCCATTGAACAGTTAGTAATTGTGTTATGTACACATTATGTTGCATCAACATAATGTCGACATACATTTTGATGACAGGGGACCTTTAAACGTGGGAGAATCGTAGCTGTTCTTGCGCCCTCTCCTTTGTTCGATCGGCGAGCTTTAAAGGTGATATTCATAGAAAATCCAAAAATATAAAGATATTCATCTACAGAAAGCTTATAAACCATACAATGAGCTCGGATGACATTCAAACAATATATCACTTTCCAAAAAGCGAAATTAGGGTGAAAACAATCACCGTATTCTCGGGGACAAATTTGCCCTACTGTCATCCGAAACGTCCTTTAGGTCTGACGTAAGAAAAGGGATGCGTTATTGTGCATCAAACATGCCAATCCGCAGCTTCTTTTCCGCCAGAAGCATCATGCATTGTTAATGAAACTGTGATGGCAGTTGCTAGTGGATTAACAGGTGTGATACACAATGGTCATTGTGATGCGCATCCCGGCTGTGACGTACAACGCCACTTTCCCTGAGGCGATTTCGTAGGTCAGGAAGAGAGTCAATTTAGTAAAATTTGACTTTCATTAAACACAAAACTGAACACTTTCATTGCATGTTAGCTGCATAAATTGCTTTAATAACTCATTCAATTATAAAATAAACTATATTTATTATTTCCTATGAATATCACCTTTAAAAAAAAATGTACTTGGGGAGCAGGTGCGTCGGACCCATAGAGCTACATACCATCCTGACTGAAAGCACGAAACAATCGTTATTCATGAGCGGCTTCTCGCGCCTTAAAAGCCCTACTCTCACACTCATTAGCAGCTCTACAGTTAGCCTAACAATAGGTAAGCGGATGACAAAATAGGCCATTGGACTGTAGGGCCTATGTTACTATTAACCCTATTTTATAATTTTATATTGCACTCGTTATTCTATACATTTTTTTTTCGAAAAATATGTCCATACAAACTGAATGAGATTGTACTTCAATATTAGGAGCAAGTGAGATAAAACTATTCCGCTCCATATTTTCTGTGTTTGGTCATGCATGCGGGATCATGGTGGAAACAGAAACTTTGGCGTTTCGGCTCTTGTATATTCTGTTATAGATAGATAGTTATCTACATCAATAGGCCAAATGATTTGAAAAGAAGATACTATACTCATGAACCTCGGAGTCTTTTTAGTTTTTTCCGTTTCTCGATATGTTGGCCAAACTTCTCTCCCCACAATAATAATTTAAAACAAGTGTGTAGCTGCATGACCACGAACCAAGCGCAGTCGGGTGCACTGTGTACCACCTACCCCCTCTCCTCTATACCCACCAACCTTGACTCTGAAAATGATACCCTTCTCTCCCCATAATAATAATTTCAAACAGATTTGTAGCTGCGTGCATGACCACGAATCAAGCGCAGTCGGGTGCACTACCTTCCCCCTCTCTCCACCACCCTCCCCAGCCCTCGAACAAAACTCTTTAAATAACCTGCTATTGGCTACCGTAGGCGTGGTATGTCAATACTCTCTTAACTCGTCACACGTTTTGATTGTGTACAGTGCACTCATAATCCAACCGATGTTTTACATGATGTGACATTAAGCCTCAATAAAAATGACTTACTTGGCTACACCAGGGATGTGTTATGAAAGGATATGAAGCAACTTTCTTTCTTTGAACCCATGCGTGGCACAGCCGAAAAAAATGTGTAGTCTCAGCGTGTGCTTTTCAGTTGTTTTAACAATGACGAACATGATTGCGTACCAACGGTTTCTCAGAGAGAACAAAATAAAAGTAGAGTCTTATTTGTCCAGTTCTGTTCGATTGCATCAATACTTTCGTGAGGAAAAGAGATATCAGCGAACAGATATAAACATTTTTTTCTAATAAAATATCTCAGCTGCACGCAAATGCACGCAAACTCTATTAATGAAAATGCACAGCTTAAGATATAATTTTGATAATGTTTGAATCCCACATTTCCAGAAAAATCCGGAAAGTGAAGAAATTTGTCAATTGTGTAAATAAAAATATTATCTTATCTCTCCGTTTGTGCGTCATTCCACAATTATTTAGAAGAAAACCGAGTGCAGGATCAATAGTGGTGTTGCCCTTAACTTTCTTGAAAATTGCAAAAAAAAAAAATGTGATAAGAAACACAGCTTTGAGAGACTAAACTGGGAATTAAAGATATTTCTTTCCAGATTGACAGTGCAGCTAAATGTCGGTGCTGCGCATGGGACATCAAAACATTGTAGTAATTGTGGAATGCTTTTGACATTCATTAGCACGCTTTAGTATCCATACACATGTTTGAATATATTATTCTCGAGTTGTTTCTCCTTCCTAACACATCCCTGACTACACCATCCATCATGTCAGTGTCAGTTGGTTTACAAATTCGGAAACGTTTCGTCTCTTCAGAAATGCTTCCTACTATGTTCTTAAACAAATTTGGAAGCTAGTATGTTTATTTTTTTATTAGGAATTTGAATGAGGTATTGATGATTGTTAGCAAATATCAGTCTAACTTTTGCACTAAACTTTTTGTGATCTGGATGGTGTTTCACCAAGTTGTTCGTAAGCTTCGAACAACTTTACGCACACTAGAGACCAGTTTTGTTCTTTTCCTAAATTAGATTTTTAATTATTTTGATTCCCATTAGGTCAAGTTGCAATCTGATCTTTGTAAATAAAAATTATCGTTGCTTGTTTAGGATTAATTGTCAAATTTGATTAGGATTGTTAGTAATCAAATACCAGATATTAAAATAGGAACAAATTGGGGTATCTGAGTAGCACAAGAACAAGTCACAAGGTGTGCGTTAAGTCATTCGTAGCTTACAAACAACTTGATGAAACACCCCCTGGCTGTTATTCATTCAGCACCCATTCTCACAGTCACCCCGTGCAGTTAAGTTTCTCCTTCTCTTGTTCTCCCTCAGACCACGGCAAACGTACTGCTCCAGGATGGGTAAAAGGCGCGGACATCCCGCATTGCTCCCCCTTCTGGTGTTGGCCTGTATCATCCTGCTCTGCCAGCTCATGCTCGCCGTCCTCCACGAGAATAGCGCAGATGCGATCTTCCAGCTTGGGCTACCACCCATCTTCAGCCAAGAGAGACAACGAGCAGAGCACGTCGCCATCATTGCCGACATCGAGCCATTGCATTTGGATAGTCGGGGCACGGATAACTCATCGCGAGGTGTACGGGCCGTGAATCAAGATAAGGGACGTCTAACACACACTCTTCGCGGAAACCTCAGCGTTTTATTTGACAAAGAGCACGGAAGTAATGCACGCGATGGAGTAGCTAAAATAAGTTCTTTATCAGAAACGGAGAAGGAGTATGTGAAGCGTCCTCGGCAAACTGCCGATTCATCCAGTACGACGCAATATCTGCTGCCTGTCCTCATCGGCAACCAGGGCTTC
The DNA here is from genome assembly GCA_963669155.1 of Arbacia lixula. Taxonomy (NCBI): domain Eukaryota; kingdom Metazoa; phylum Echinodermata; class Echinoidea; order Arbacioida; family Arbaciidae; genus Arbacia; species Arbacia lixula. Next base: position 9,044,700 of record OZ022578.1, read on the forward strand.
AACAACCAGTTTCAGTCCATCAAGATGATCAGCATCGTCGCCTTTAAGCGAAACCTCACTTTGGTCGCGGCGCCTTTCTTCGACCATGGATACCACATCGAGAGCCAGCTCCCTCGCAAATTTGAGGAAACCCTCGATGTCGATATCCTGCGGAAGTTCGTGCCCGTCATCAGCCTGGCGGAGTTTAAACAGAAGTGCAAGAGCCGAGTGACCGCCGTGTTCCTGGGAACCAATATGGTGAGAAACCAGACGGCTGAAAGTACAGAAAGGGTGAATGGCCACGTGGAACGTAGCTTATTGGTCTACTCGAACTGGACAGGCATCCGTTTTCCTAGAGTCTTCGCGAACTTGAATCGATCCAGTGTGGTGATACAGATCTCGGATGACCTGCCGTTCGGAGTGCCAGTGGACAACTTCCTCGATCAGTACCCAGACTCACTCACGACCTCCCAGCGATGTACCTCCTTCTTGTATCCCTACGGCTACCTAGGACGGCTGCGCTATGCTACCAATATAGATCGCTACACGCACTTCTTTATCAGAGCAAAACCAGTACGAACCGTGGCTAGACGGTTTGCTGCTGATGTCATGGGCAATTCATCTTATATCTGCATACACTGGAGATTTAACGAGGAGTGGAAAAGTGCGTGGTGAGTATGTATATCCCTTATTAAACAAATTAAGGAAATATGGAGATGTCTGGTTGTAGAAGGGGGGGGGGGGGCTTGCCTCATTTGATTTATGAAGTGTAGGTCCATGAGATTTGTATTTGGGGTATAGCAGAATTTTATCCATTGCCCCGCCACACGATCTCAAATAGTTCTGAAAAACAACCAACCAATAATTGAGCCCTCGACGGACGGGCTTTAATGCTTCTGCCGTACGCACCTATCAATAAAAGAAGCTCGTATTATCGTATACCATTTTGTCGTTGTCTTTATAATTAACAAAAATACTATCATTGTATATATCATTATGAAAAATGTACAGGTATTTGGTAAATATATTCAAAGTTATGTGGTCTTCAAATTCACATGCATGACGGGCAATGGTGGATTTTTTTTCAAAACGTACTGTACATATAGGTGCTCCTAAATTATTCATGTTTTTCCCGCTTCCCATGGAAGTCATAAGAATCCTCTTGATACCAAATTTCAAATCACATTAATTAACTACCAAAAATATGCATTTATGGTCCTGAGAGAGTAAACATGTAAAGATACAACATCTTCAAACATCAAACTTTATCCCCCTTCCTCTTCTCTCTCTCTCTCTCTCTCTCTCTCTCTCTCTCTCTCTCTCTCTCTCACACACACACACACATCGACATACACATACACCACTTATACCACATTATTACCACTTTTGTCGACAATGTACTGCACCCTTCTTTGCTCCACTAGCACCATGAATGTACTCTCATACATCCTTGTTTGCATAAAGAATATTTTGTGTCATTGTACATTAAACCGATAACCACTCCCCAGTCCACTCACCTGTCCACAAGACAAGAGTTAGGATACTCTTTATAACGCCAGCTGTACACTGCAATCATGTGTGTTTGCATGACACTGTTTTTGATACGGTTAGACAAGACTGTTCAGAGATTAACACTATTATGAGCGTGTATTGTACTATGTACTGTAGTCATGGTAAAGGGATCTCAACCATGCGTGTTAACAAGAAATTGATTGGAAACTAAACTAGTGACTTTTCAATAGGACAGCTATTCATTACGAAAGCTTTTCATAAGGACCAGGATTCTGAAGGACCGCGATCCATATTTTCACCCCCCCCCCCCTCTCCGACCAGGAAAATAACCGTAGATTGCTAGATCAGATCCAGGCCAAACAATTAATCAGAAGTAATCATTTCGTGCACTCATACGTCAAATTCTTGTAGTTGTGAGCGCCACTATTCGATTGGAAAGAAGTTCTCTTAATTTCCTTTCACATTTTAAAATTTGTATCCCGCGATCTTTGCAGTCCACAACCACTACCCCACGACACTTCCTCATGATATCAGTTATGTTTTTATCATGTTATCAGGTCATGATATTGCCAGGAGGCTTAAGTAGTATCGAGCGATACGATCGCACAGATGGTGGCGCCATTCATGCAGTAAACAATGCATTGATTTGTAACATTATGCGCATGCGCCCCTTGCCAGTTTACAAGATCTTCTCTTTTCCTGAGGAAATCAGCAACCGCTTTCAAGGATAATACACGAGAGTTGTTCAATGAAACATAATTCTATAGCAGAACACCAGGGAATGGCAGAATACTTTCATCAGGAACAGATTGCAGATCAGAGTAAGTGATAGTAGCTAAAACCTTGATTTGTTCTGAGGCATGCAACCCCACAGACTCTTCAGCTTTAAACACACGTTTCGTAATCCACATCAAGAGGTATGGATAGGGAGCGAGATAGAGATGGAGAGAGAAATTTATATTATTATGATTTATATACAAGCTATTGACTACTGTTTTTTCCGGAGTCATCTTGGTTTTCTCTTAAACTCAGCTTATATAAAAGTAACGTATGCATCCAGAAAAGTTAAACCGTAGTATCAGATAATAATGATTTTTATGCGTGGAAAAGTCTGTATTTCTCAAAAAATACTATTTAGTGATTATAGTGATTATCTTAAACGTGCCTGCTTCTGACATTATGTGAACGCACAATGCACGCTCTACGGTAACATTGATCGCATTGTCTCTCCAGACCAGCCAGCCAACATGAGAACCATTCGACTGAAAATGAGAAGGCGACTCTTATGGAGGATTTTCTGCTGTTTAATCGCAGCCGCCTGCATTGTTTTTACGAGTCAACTGTTGACTCTCATCAGCGATCCTACTCTTGACGAAGCCGGAGTGGCTGCATCTTTGCGAGAGAAGGTTAACTCCGGTGCTGCAGAAGAGTTGGTCGAGGCTGTTAGAGAAATCTCTCAGTTTGGTGGTGATCTGGCAGGCAATGTCCTGGGAGAGGACGACGGGATACCTGGTGGGGTTGATTCCCGAGTACCGGGGAACAAGAGTCTCGGTAACATGCGCGCGAACGTCCAACCTGTGGTCAGGTACATACTCCCCGTGTTGCTAGGTAACCAGGGGCCGAACAATCAACTTCAGTCGCTGAAACTCGTTGCGATCATTGCGGCCAAGCGAAACCTCACCCTAGTCGCAGCGCCGTTCTTTACCCACGGGCCGAACCGTCTCGACGAGCAGCAACCTAGGAGGTTTGACGACACACTCGACGTCGACATCCTTTCCGAACTCGTGCCCGTTGTCGCTATGAATGAATTTTTGAGAAAATGCGATGGGAATGCGGATGCAGTTTTCCTTGGTACGAATATGATGAAAGGCCAGTCCGTAGCGGAGACAAAGAAACGTAATCTGGAAGCATGGCGTGCCATGAAGGCTTTCTGCCACATGATCAAAATCACTGCACCTAATCTCTTAGCAAATATAAATAAATCTGATACCGTTATCCAAATAGCCAAGGACCTGCCTTTTGGTGTTTCTGTTGACACTTTTCTTGACAAATACCCGAACTCGCTGACAACAAAAAGGCAATGTAACATGTTCATCTTTCCATACGGATACTTAGGACGACTGAGAGCAAGCGGTGTTCACATTGAACGATACGCGCGTTTCTTCGTCAGAGCGCGGAGTATCAGGGTCGCAGCTAGAGATTTCCGTGTGAACGCGATGGGGAATGTGGCATATGCTTGCATACATTGGCGATTTAATGATGAGTGGCGGAACGTATGGTAAGTCTGCCAAAGATTAAAGGAGGAATATGATTTCATGAAAGCCTGACTGACTTGTGAAAGCTAACATAGCTAAACTAGAATTTACCATAAGAGCCATAGTGTATGATAACACATGTTCACAAAGCTCAAGACCGAATAAACAAGATCGAGACGGAAAGTTGAGGGGAAGTGCTAACAAAGGAACAATATAGTAATAATGATATAAAGAGAGAGAGAGAGAGAGAAAGAGAAAGAGAAAGAGAGAAGGGGGAGAGTGAGAGAGAGAGAGAGAGTGCCTCCCTGAAAGACAGCCTTTGGCTGAAGTGGGTCACCGTGCTATAATAAAATGAATTGAACGGAACTAAGAGATAGAGAGAGAGAGAGAGAGGGTGGGGGAGGGGGGGGGGCATAGAGAGGGGTATTGTAAATGGAGAAAGGACACAAGGATACATAGGGATGTAGGGAAGGTTAATTGGTGGGATAACGGACTTGGTTTAACTTCACATTATCATGATTAAATCAATCGATTCATTCAGCAAAATTAAGCGGTTATGAGGCCCTGAAATGATACGTAGGCTATACTGAATGTTTTCGAGATAAATTATTATTCTGCTTGTGGTTGGAGTAGAAATGTCAAAAGTATTACGTAGTATGGAAGGTGGGTTATAATCTTCTTTATATAAAAATCAACGTTTTCGAGTAAATCAACCGAGTGCGTGTGCCAGTAGTAGCTCGAAAGAATCATTAGAGGTAGCTTTCATAATTACATAATTTATTCATATTCCAATCACAACAGAGTGCGACAGAGTGCGATAGTTCCATGCAGTGCAATCCAGGCAACATGCTGCCAAACATGACAACTCACTACCCACACGTTGATCCGCAATAATCTGCCATAAGATACACTCATTCTAATCATGTACACCGTGATCGACGCAATGTCTGAAATCCGTTGCTTACGGACCCTTGCAATTAATTTCCTGCCAAAATCGCGTGAATAATTGATATATAATTGGAAGGGGTACTATAAAAACATGATGAAGTGTGTGATAACAGCACCTGCGGATTACCTCGTAAATATCTTGTAATTGCAGATGTTAGTAAAAGCAGAGGAGGAGGGGGATATTTAATATATTCTGACTCCGTATACCAGAGACCTGTGTGAGGAATGGAGTCAGCGCGAAATGTGATTTATTCCTTCAGCACTCGCGTGCATTCATATCACAATGGATATTCTATGCGTTAGTCTCTTCGTTCGAGGGAGGTCCGCCGCCAAACAAGCATGAAAAATTTTGGATGCATTTAGGGGAATATATATTCTATATGCGCAGAAGATTTCAGGACCACTTCATGTACTGAAGAGCATGTGCAGTAGTATAACATCGTATAATGATACGATTCTGTGAATTTCAGATTATATTGTTACTTCTTTTTTTTTTGTTGATAAATCGAGAATACTGTCGAAAACATGTCAGAGAAATGCCCCCATATTGCACATTGGGCAATCATATTTCCAGATATCTTGTAAATCGTTTATTGAGTGTTTCACCTTCCATGGAAACAACCTCGATTTCATATGCGGAGATGTCCGAAAAAGGTACGGACTAAATTCTTTCTACAATTTTATCAAAATTTCCTTTCGTTCACCCCAAATCTAGTTTCCAATGTGTGTAATAAGATCAGCTATGAACTACCAGCGAAGGCTGAACGGTTGGCATATTTCTCAAACCAAAATTTTCTTTTCTTATTCAAAGGAAGGCACTGCCTAATTAGAAATGCAGTGCATTGTTTGAAACACCTGAATGTCTTGAATTTTTAAGAGGCGGCGGTTATCATAGACCAAAGGAAGTCTATCCGAGCGCAGTCAGCGAAGTGTTATGGAAGGATATAAATCAACTTTTTTTCTTTGAACCCATGCGTGGCACCGCCAAAAAATTATGTGGTTTCACTATGTGTTTTTCAGGTGTTTTAACAATAACGAACATGATTGCGTGGCAACGGTTTCTCAGAGAGAACAAAATAAATGTAGAGTCTTATATCGCTTGTCCAGTTCTGTTGGATTGCATCAATACTTTTGTGAGGAAAAGAGATATCAGCAAACAAAGATAAAGTTTTTTTTCTAGTACAATATCTCAGCTGCACGCAAATGCACGCAAACTCTGTTAATGAAAATACACAGTTTATGATATAATTGTGATAATGATTGAATCCCACATTTCCGGAAAAATCCGGAAAGTGAAGAAATTTGTTAATTGTGTGAATAAGAATATTATCTTATATCTCCGTTTGTGCATCATTTATTGTGCAACAATTATTTAGAATAAAACCGACTACACGATTTTTTGTGGTGTTGCCCTTAACTTTTTTTTGAAAATTGCAAAAGAATTGTGATAAGAAACACAGCTTCGAGAGACAAAACAGGGAATTCAAGATATTTCTTTCCAAGTTGACGGCAGCTAAATGTCGGTGCTGCGCATGGGACATCAAAGCATTCTAGTGATTGTGGAATGCTTTGGAAATTCATTAGCACGCTTTAGTATCCATACAGATGTTTGAATATATTATACTGAGTTGTTTCTCCTTCCTAACACATCCCTGACTACACCATATACACATCAATCATGTCAGTGTCAGTTGGTTTACAAATTCGGAAACGTTTCGTCTCTTCAGAAATGCTTCCTACTATGTTCTAAAACAAATTTGGAAGCTAGTAGTGTATGTTTATTTTTTATTAGGAATTTGGAGGTATTAATGATCGTTAGCAAATATCAGTCTAACTGTTGCTCTTAACTATTTGTGATCTGGTTGATGTTTCACAAAGTTGTTCGTATAAGCCTCGAACAACTTTACACACACTGGTTTTGTTCTTTTCCTAAATCAGATTCTCAATTATTTTGATTCCCATCAGCGCAAGTTGTAATCTGATGTTTGGAAATACAAATTCTCCGAGCAATTGATAATTCTGTAAATATTCTTATTTTATACCAGAAGTCGGAATAGTAATTAAACTTACAGGAGCTTTTTACGTACAGTACCGATGATTGCATCAAACTATGGAGTTCTCCACTGTCGCATTTGTGTTAATTGAATCAATAATGCTTTCTGTATTTAATTTTCCGGCTTCATTAGATGTAGCGTGTCCTTTAAAAAAAGATACGTTCTTCAAGAAAGGATACAAGAGCCACCTCTTATAAATAAAACCATACAAAAATGGGTAGGCTATCAACATTATATCACTGAAAGTCAGGTATCCTTTTCCGCTCATTAGGAAGATCGTAAAGGCTATTTTCCTCTGGGTACCGTGTGTGAATAGCTGTATATTTGACGCCTGCCGAGTAACGTGTAAACCCCTTTCAACACTCTCAATACAAAGCCATGAAAAACGTGCTGATTTATTATACGCTGACGTATCCATGTACCGAAAGGACTTTTATAATCATAGCAGATATACTCGTATCACCAAATCTCATTGGAATATTTGAATATTCAACTATGTAGGCTGAAAATGTCACTTGTCCCAGTAATCACGATGTGTCCTTCATTTAAACGAATTGTACATGTAAGTATTGATTTTCTGAAAAAAAAATAATGTTTTCATGTATTCCTGTTTTCCTATATGACTAATGATTGTATTGACCTAAATACATGGCATAATAAGTTGCTAATGTTGCATCGTGTTTCTTATCTGTATTTTTTGTTTAAATTTTGTTTGAGGGAATGTTGTCCTCTTGAGATTACATGTATATGAACATTACCACAGATCAATCTCATTACAATATGACCCATTATGGACGACGATATGTGAGGATGCTCGTTTCCACATTGATCTGTTATCATGTTGAATCCATATATGGGTCTATCCGATATAATGCAAATCCATGATGATGTTTATTTTGTCACTGAACCATGTGAACTGTTCATGTATTTTGCTTGTATTGATGTAAATCATGTTGTGTTGAATGTCAACATGTCAAAGCAGGGCCCCCTAGTAAAGTGGCTATACTGGGTAAATAACACCACTGAATAAAAATCAAATGAGAAAATCTTGATTTTATTTGTGATATGGCATACAATGATATAATAAGACAACATTCTTGATAAATAAGCCTGGCCTAAGCCTCTGCAACCAAAATGCAGTGCCACTGTCACGTCAGTGGGCGTGCCGTCGCATTATAATTATGTGATTGCTTCGCTGATCAGCTGAGCAGCTAATTCTCATTAGGCGAATATAGAGTTGGCCAGCTTCATCCTGGGCCCTTAGTGGACCAATGTTCAAGGTATACAGACGAAATACATGTACGCGACGCTGTGAAGAAAAATTCGACCGTGAACAAGAGTCAATGCCGTTTCAATAACGTGAAAAAATACCCCCCAAAATTAATAACAAATCCCGTAGGATAATCTGTGAGCAATTAAACTATGGTTGGAAAAAAAGTCTATTGAGTAGAAAATCACGGAGATATATGATTTAAAATACACAGACCAGCTAACACACAACATTAGCCAAATCATAGTAAGGATATTATAATTCCTTCAGCCTGCTTTCCTTGCCCTCTTTAGGTGCCAGCATGATTACGTCTTTGACCTCTGTGAAGCCCTCGATGCGATGGCGCCTCAAGGTCTCGCTAGGAACCTGTCCTTGTTCATGCAGACCAACAACCTCAAGGCTGCATACTTCGCTACAGAGCTGGGCGAAGATGTGAGTCCTTTAACCCGTTCTGTGCCAGAGTCAGTGTAGCCTTGAGTGATGCGTGGGTAGTACTTTTTAAACAAATGTACACATGACACATAAAGAGCTAGCTAGTATGTTATTGTTCTCTCTTCTTTTTGTCGCCAATTGTACGTAACATTTTGATAGGTGTGTGTTTATCGTTTTTATCACAATCTGAAGTTTTACATTATCGTCTCTATTGTCTATTCGTAATACCATATCATGTGACGGAGACGATCTGGAAAGCCACAACTATAAGTGACTTTAATAAACCTAATGCATACATCGAACGTTGTAGATAAAGATATCCATCTTGAGTTCACAGTTCTACAATTCAATCATGTCAATGTGCGATATTGCCTGTAAACTGTACATGGCCATTACAGGAGCCTCTGTTGAAGGGGCTGAGAGCAGGAATACCGAACTTCTTCACGTCAGCAGACCTCGTCCCCTTCACCAGACAGCTGAAGCTCCAGGGAGATAACTACATGACGTCACTGGTAGAGCAGGAACTCTGCAAAGGTATGGTACCGTTTATCGCTCTTTCCTTCTCTCTGTCTGTCTGTCTCTCACTCTCTCACTCACTGTCTCTCTTTCTCTCACTATTTATATAATATACTTTTCTCGTTCTCTTTCTCTCTCTCTTTCTCCCTCACTCTCTTTCCTTCTCTCTATCTCTCTACGGGTCCCTCTTTTTCTTACATACACACTCTCTCCCTCACTCTATTTCTCTCTTTTTTCTTTCTCTCCTATTTCTCTCACTCTCTCTTACGCTCTTCCCCCCTCTGTTTAACTCCTTCAGATGTTGTTTTTAACCTATGATCCCCGCGTGTTTTACCATTGCTGTTATCTTGTCAAAAACGTTATCAAATTTATATTCTCTCCCTTTCTCTCTCTCTCTCTCTCTTACTCATTCTCTCACTATTTGTCCCCTCTTTTCCTCTCTTTACCCCCCCCCCTCTCTCTCTCTCTCTCTTTGTATTGTCCCATCTATCACACAAATCCACATAATATCCTACCTATTCTTTCTTTGATTGCTAATAATGCAAGTATTCCTGCATTTCTGAACTCAATCACGACGTGAGCCATCTACAAGCAAAAATAATGATTATTTTGGACCTTTTTTTTCATCCAAATCCTGCCACCCCACTCAATAATACTCCAGTCCACATACGCCTGATAAACTAGTGTTCTAAATTCTAGATCTCGACGATGAGGTTTTTAACATCACACCAGCCACAAACATACAACATTTCAGACGCCAATTTAATTGTTGCATATGGAACATTTGAAACATTAACATCGCCTCTTGGGACTCAAATAGTGTGCCCCGACCTAGATAATGAGCAATAGAAATAGGCATTAGAGTACGCATGGGCGTGAAAAGTCATGCTGATTGACTGATTGATTAGAGTATTGATTTATTCACGATGTCGTGATGAATTGTACATGATTGTGAGTCGAGATTTGTTATTATATAGCTCTTCATGTAGAGCGCGCTCGTGAGCGGAGAGAGAAAAAGCACAATAAAATCGGATAAGCGAATACAACTCTATAATTATTCCCCAAGTGTTCATGACTTTTTTTCTTTTCTTCTTTTTTTTTTAAATACATATTCATATTTTCATTAAGAAAATGAAGAATCACAACATGTGCAACTCAATTATATAATTGATATACGAAATAACTAACCATACAAATTAGTAATCGTAGGAAAAAACAAAAGGCAGAACATTGAGTAACAAATAACTTTCATGATTATACTGAAGGTCTTAACATTTTCTTTGATGTCTTTTTTGTTGTCTTGTCTTTCCAGAGTCCACCATCTTCCTGGCCAGCGCGTTTTCATCCTGGTCTGACATGGTGAAGGAGGATCGGCACCAGAAAAGCTGTCGCAATGTCGCAAACTTCCTTTAGCCCCTTCAGTGTCAAGCGAAGTGTAACGTGGCCTCCACGCTGTTACATATTTCTCAAATGTTTCTAATCAAAACAAAGAAATAAGACTTTAGTACTCAAAAGACGTTGGTTACTTAACCATTCTCTATTTTCCTAGTCCGCAAAACCGGGGAAAACATCGAGTATGATTAAGATATTGCAGCCAGGCCCCTTTGATGAATTGGTTGATTTAGAAACTACCAACACCCTGGAAGTTGCAGCGGGTTCGAAATACATGCGCAAGATTGATTTGTAATCTTCCAAAAGTTGCCCATGTTACACCATTGTTTAAGAGACTTGCACTGGCTGCCCATACGCCAAAGAATTGAATTTAAGATGGTGATAATAGTCTATAAGGCGCTAATTGGTCAGGCTCCTAGATATATTAATGAATTACTGAATTTTAAATGTCAAACGCACGGTCATAATCTCCGCAGTACACAAGAAACATTGTTGTTGCAAGTCCCCCAAATCAGAACAAAAGTAACACTATGTTACCGATATTTTTTTTTGTGCAGCTCCTAGATTGCGGAATAAATAACCTGTAGACATCAGCAAATCTAAAACATTAGATAGCTTTAAATCAAAGGTGAAAACCTGTTTGTTCTAAACATATACCTAATTTATTTCTGACAATGATTTAAATTATATAGCATTATGTAGCAGAGGTGCATGTAGGCGCTCTTGCAGCGCAGTAGAATATATGAATATTATTGTTAGTAGTAGTAGTATTATTAGTATTAGTATTATTATCAAGCGAGGCTAGACAAATCGATGTTTGTTTGTTTGTTAGTATTTTAGGGGTCTTACTTTTTTGTACGTTTATCTCTCTCTCTCTCTCTCTCTCTACCTCCCTCCCTCCTTCTCATGCCTCATTTCTATCCATCCGTCTCAATTTCTTCTTTCTACCTTCCCTCTTTCTTCCTCTCTCCCGTTCCATTTCTTCTTACATTCATTTTTCGCTTCGCCCCTCCCCCTCTTTCTTTATTTCTCTTGCTCACTCTCTCCTTGCCGTTAGCATGGTTAGAATGGCGTGTGTGAGCCCCACGTGTCAAAGACCCATGCAATAGATCAGTGTATTATGTTCGAATTGAAATGTTGTGCTTCAACTTAAAAGTAGATTGATGAATGGTGTTGAATACCTTTTTCGCTGACTATGTTTTTCACTACAACTAAAATACTAGGAGTTCGAAGAAAATTATATTTAGAATATACTGAAATAAATGTTCATTATGATTATAAAGAATCTCGATTGGTTACGAATTGAGTAAATTTAGTTGCAAGCCTGCAGTTCTTTATGAGCATGAAAGGTGTATGGACCAAAAAAAGTGTAAATTATGTTTATGTCTGACATTCAAACAGTATTTACATGTACCTGTTTTAAACCAAAATTAAGAATTGAAGAAGGTTTGTTCAAGCACTGCATATTAATATAAGCGATAATGTAAGGAAAATGTAAATGATGTTTGAAACGCTGTTGCCCTGCTTCTATAGGACTGATCTTTGTATGCACATTAAGTGTCAATCTATTTATACATTGTACATTGAAAGTCCTTCGCCCTGCAATAATTAATCAAATATGATATTTCAATTCAAATCATTTCCATTCAATGAAAATTGAAGAGTTTTTCTAATGACCGAGCATGAACATAATGGAATATCATTTGATTATCTGAATCAGAGGTTGTGGTGATTCAGAATGAAGGTGGAAATGGCGGTAATGGTGATTGACAGGATGGGGATGATGATGATGATGATGATGATGATGATGATGATGATGATGATGATGGTGATGATGATGATGATGGTAATGATGATGATGATGATGATGATGATGATGATGATGATGATGATGGTGATGATGATGATGATGGTAATGATGATGATGATGATGATGATGATGATTAATAACAGTGCTAGTTACGGTGATGATAGTGATGATAATGATGGTGAACATCATAGTTGCAAGTAGTGATGATGATGGTGATGACGATGATGATGATGATGATGATGATGATGATGATGATGATGATGATAGTGCTGATGATGGTGAGGAATAATGATAATGCTAGTGACGTGATAGTTATGGTGATGATAGTGATGGGGATGCTGATCTGCTGATAGTTGATAGTAGTGATGATAATGATGATGATGATGATGGTATAGTGATGATGCCAGTCACGATTACAATGAGAATAAGAATGCACATAATGATGTAAGATAATGTCATAAAAGTGATGATAGTGATCTTAGATAGTGATCTAGAGTTTGCTTTTTACGGTGATGATGGTAATGAGGCCGATGCTGATAAGGATAATCGTGCTTATTAGCACATGGGTTTAACGAGCTCCTGAGAATTATTCTACTTCAATAAATTTTCCTACAATACATCAAATCGAATTCCATGCAAATGTGTGATAATTCATTGACAGGCATCGATTTGGACAAAAACTTGCCATGCGTCGGTAAATATTGTCCTATAACTCTTTGCATGGATTTTCAAACATATTTTTTTAGCTCGTTTTCATGCATTATACAAAACAAATGATGCACTTGTTTCGTGGTCCAGTATAATTATGTGCACTTTGGAACTTCGACGGCGCCTCGTGTGTAAAGTGACCTTGTGCACACAATTCATACAGACCCACTCAAACCTGTGCATCATTTGCATACTACATGCAGTACTAAAATCTTGAGATGTTTACCTATCATCCATTTCAATCACACATCAGACATCATGATAAATAATCATGGGGCCGAATATCCTGGTTGATATATGAGCTGAATGCCGGGGAGATTATAACTATGATTATGCATTTTGAAGTAATATAAACAATATACGTTCTTTGGTATTAACTGTTCCATGAAAAGACGAGTTGTCAAGAGAACCCCTGCAAGAATGACGACCAGGAAACGTATAGATTAGTTTTCTCAGCTCTATCAAGGATTTATATTGTCCAATGAATACATTATACCAAATGAAAAGTAATCACGACATACATTTTCCCACTACACACATTCATCCGTACAATGATAAACAATATGATCAAATGGTAATACTTTGTACATCTACGTTTAATACAGTCAAGATACTCTCATACTATATAATTCTAACTATAACAACGGTTATTTACAACATGATTTGAATGATTGAAAGTGACGATAAAAATTAGAACCTCCAAAAGCAAATGACAACATGAAATCTGCTTGTTTTTATCTAAAAGTAAATTACAAGCATGTAATTCCTACTTATTTTAGTCATTGTGTTCTCATATTTGATATATGGAATAAAGCTCTCATGTGAGGAAACACTAATTGAGAGCAAATTTTCTTTTTTTCCTTGAAGGAACTGATGTACATGGGTGTGAAGACCATACTTCATGAAGAGACTATTATGAGACTTCGGGAAAACGCGGACAGATGGTAAAACACTTGTCTGCAAAGTAATAACAATATATATATATATATATTGTTCAAATATATTTTCCTGTTTCTAAAGAAAACATGCACTAAATAAGTTGGGAACGAGGCAGAGAGGGAGAGTAATTGTCCTCAATACGGGATCGGTGAAGTTGCGATATCCAAAGTATCTTATGTACGAGCAAAGGTACAGTACAACATAAAAAACAGTGAAATAGCTAAGCCTTAAGGCGGTGAACGTGGTAAACTGGTCACCCCACCTCTCCCCTCTCTCACAAAGATGGGAAGGTCCAAATGAAAACAAAAAAACACCTGAAACACAACCACCGCCACGTAGTGTCCCTCTAATCTGCCTATTTTATTTACATTCATGTAAATATGTAATCCCCGCTGAATGTTGTATAAAACGCGAGAGCTGCTCTCAGATCATACATATGACCTTTGCTTCAAGCACAACGCTTGGGCAATAGACAACTTATATTGAAAATATTTATGTGTTAAGTAGAAACTTGGAAAAGTATGTAGAGCATAATAACAAGATTCGTCAGTCTCCACCTAGAATAAGATGATAAGTCTGTCATAGCACACATGGCAATGGACTACATAGGGAGAAGTCTACATGCACATTATCTCGATAGAAGACATGTATTCTCAAAGAGATCACACACACACATGCACGTCCTTCAGTGAATTTAGCCACCAGCATTGTTTTATCGAAATTGGTTTCCGTCATATATCAGTTTATGATATTTCCATGAATCATCTTGTAGAACGGTTGTAGTCTTCATAACCCATTTATGTCTTTAAGACAACATTGCATTCGTGTTGCGTACTAATAGAAATGGCTCACTGGTACAGACAAGTCTTATAATACATAATGAACACAACATGACAGTCGCAATTATGTGACCCTCTTGACATAAATTCCACCTACAATTTTGGTCAAGACTATGTTGAATAAAATGTGGAGGAGAGAGTCTTCATTTGTAAACAAAATAAGTAGGACGTAAAATAATGATTTCGAACAATCATGTGTACAGGGTACCGTGTAATGATAATGATGTACCGAAATCTAAAAAGAAAAAGAAAAATTGAGATGAAATTTCAGACACGTATACAATGATGTCAGTGGCAAAGAGAGAATGACCAATATTTACTGAAAGGAAATATATTTAACACGTCCATGTGCTCCAACAACTGCTCTTACAAGTCATATCGGTCTTTTCTCGTGTAAAATGGTTAGTAATTAGATAATTAGTAATTAGTATAAGCAGGTAATATTGAAAGAGCATATTGCGTACATATATAGCACCTTGATTAAACTCCGCTGATGGGTATTAAACCTACCCGAAACGCCAAACCAATAAGGCCACCGCAGGTGACACAAACCGATCAGTCTGTGCGACTGGCTGAAGCGCAGGATCGCAGGATTTTTGCAAGAAGGTGACATTTCATTTCTAGTGGTAGGCCTTTACGATTGCGGGATCGTGGTAACATCATGTCGTCTGCGGTGGCTTTTAATCTAAAGCTTCCATTCTCTCTGAAACGAACAATTCAGCAATTCTTCTTCGATTTGGAGGCATTAAAAAACAACCAAAATGTTGTGTTATTGTCTACAGTGTGTTTGCATTACTAGTGCAATAGGGGACAGGGGTAACGAATACTGGTTGAACTTGAATAGACCCAAAGCCTCAACAAGTCTCTAGAGAAGCTTTGCCGGAGCAGTAATCTATATATTCACTGGCATATAACGGTTAATGCTTAGAGAGAGACAGGATTATGTGGATTTTCGTAAAAAGGGTACATTTAGACAAGGTTAATCGATCGATCGGATAAGCAGAGAAAAGAGAGACCAGGGAAATGTTGCATTATAACTTATCATCAATGATAACTACCATGGCAACAGCAAATGAACTCTCATTATTGCACCTTTTGCCATGGTAGTTACCATTGATGGTAAGTTACAATAGTTGAAAACCTATAATGTAAAATGGCCCAGGCCCAGATCTTAGCCTTCCAATGTCTGCTTACCGGGCAGCTACATTACCACTAGGTTATCGTTGTCATTTTCCCTCACCTATTGATCAACCAAGCTCATCTATGCGCATAGTACCAAAAAAACAAAGGTCATACCAAGAATCTCTTAATGAGTGTGACTGTATATACAAATATCTCATCAGGGATGGGTTATGTTGATTTCGTTGTAAAGGGTCGTGTTTAACCTTCTGTGTACCAAGAAAAGCTATTCTCCATGGGATTCATGTGTATACTGGTGGTAAAATGCGCACATGACACATAAAGAGTTAATCTAAAACACTAGTCAAAGCCAGACTACTTTTCATCAAGAATGCCAACAAGCATTTCGATGATACAGTCTGCAAGATATCTTTGAAAGTCAGAACGCGTCGGTCGCAGAATGAAGGGGTGGTCTCCAGTGATAGTTCTTGTGTAGCGAGGATCCTGTGTTTAGCTGCTTATAAAAGATGACGTCATCTTCAACAACATCTTGCTTGGGATTCGAACCTCTGCCCCACTCATACGTCCCCGTGGTTCTGCACCGCCGAGTTCTCCTCGCCCTTTCCAGATAGCTCACCCATGACTGATGAGGAAAAGAGTACACAATGAATTGAAATATCTCACTTACTGTAAAGCTGAAAAGTGCTGCTTTTATATCTCTAGAAATAGTTTCAATTAGTGAGTGATCACTTATCTCTTCTAGTAATGTACACTTTGACAAGGTCTACATAATGTCATAACAACAGACGACTTATGAATATATAAACTGTGCTGATATCACAAGGATCATCCTCATAATTCATTTACACCTTTTTAAGATAAATAAGTTTTATCATGATAAATGAAAATATCTAAATTTATCTGATCTTATGTTTTATTTTCATTTTATCTTATTCCAGCCATCCAAGTACAGACAAAACTTAAAAAAAACTTTATATCTGATCTGATAATTTGGCTTAAAATAATGAATTCTTTGGAAATTAACAAATAAGGGTAAAAGTAGTCGAAACTGCTATTGACTTATACTCCCGTGGAGTATGGTATCCTGAATGGAGCAAAATAAACTTCATAAAACTTGCCATTTGTCAACGAGGATATCACTGACTTTAAATGGGTACAAACACAAAAACACACGTGCTGTTTAAGAATGATCTATATACATGGTCTCAAAGATGATGACTCGTTACTTTATTTGAATTATCGTTAACAGTGTCAAAAAGGTTACAATTATTGTAAAATATTCATATGATTATAATTGACACGCGACATATTGATTCATCCCTTTTTGATGATATTTGCTATGGATGTAGACAATGAACTTACTGTAATCTCCTCCACCATCGTCAGCCCTCGCGGAGGTTGGGGAGGGGTCGTGGTGGAGCTCGATGGCGAAGACGTACATGAAGGCCCCCATGATGGCCCCGAGACATGGGCCCACAATGGGCACCCACCACCAATGCATGCCGTTGGGCCTGGGGAGGCAATGTTGAGTCACGAGCGGTTAGAGACATGAGAGAGGGGAGCGGAGAACAGCGACGTACCTTTTTCTTTTTCTTTTCCCGGATCTTGTTATTCATGTTTTTCTTTTTCGTTCCTCCAATGTTACTTGTTCATATTTTCATGATGGTGGGTTTTTTCTTCATCTCTTTCTAAGTATTTTTTTTTTACACTATTCTCCTCTTCATTCTTCAATTCTTCAAATTATGCCCCTCGAGTACATCCCTGTTTGCCTAGTGTCACCCTTATGATAATGAGGCCTGCTCTCTCTCTCTCTCTCTTTCTCTCTCTCTCTCTCTCTCTCTCTCTCTCTCTCTTTCTCTCTGTTTCTTTCTCTCTCTTCCTTCCTCTCTCTCTCTTCCTCTCTCTCTCTCTTCCCCTCTCTCTCTCTCTCTCTCTCTCTCTCTCTCAATCTCTCAAGAAAACACTCCTCCCGCCTGACCAGGCCAGTCAAACCAGATCATATTAAAGCAACTGTCAAATCGAATCAAATCAAATCAAATCAAACTCAACCAATCCCAGTCGTACCCATGCATACTTACGTCCAGACCTCCTGCCCGTATCCAGCGCAGGCCGTCAGGAGGCGGGGCCCTAAGTCGCGGGCGGGGTTGATGGCGTAGCCGCAATTGAAGCCGAAGCAGATGCCGATGTTGAAGACGACGAGGCCGATGAGAAGGGGCTCCATGCCATTCGGAGGCGAGTTGTTCTTTTTGTCGGTGATGGCCAAGATACAGGACATCAAGAGAGCCGTGCCGAAGATCTGCAATAGAGCGACACATAAACATGCTATAGCCATCATGACCAGTACTTTTGTTGCTTATCATTGTTTTGCAGTTAACATTTACATACAATGAACAGATAATGGTAACTTTAGGTTACCTGAACAGACTGACAAAAAACAGAATTGATTGTTAAGTTAACATCATCCTTTAAAGTTGTGAAGAACGTTAAAATGTTTCAGGTTCATTAAAGTATTTTGATGCTAGACGTGTCGAATGTACCAAGATACATTGTTTGTATGTGTATGTATGTGCGTAGAATCACAAGGGGCAGAACAATACAAACCAGAGAGAAATGAGCATACAAGATACTGGAAAATTAATAGGTAAATGAATAAATAACGGGAGGAAGGGATCAATCAATTTAAGTGATTTAATCAATCCATTTAAGCTATGCTTAGGAAAGAAAAAAAAGTGTTTGAAAAAAATCATCAATCAAACAGGGCCTTCAATCATTTTTTATATTTCTATCAATCAATCAATCAATCAATCAATCAATCAATAATCTTAGAACATTCAGATTGACAAAATTAAGAATTAATTAGCATATGCACAATAATACATAACGCACAGTTGTGTGATTGTATTATTACATTCAAGTGCATATACAAATTATTATGCTATGTGTGAATATATGTATAAGGCCCACAGTGTGATTACACATACGTATGAATGGAAAGTTTCAGTTATAATGTTTGTTTTATAGAAACATGTATGCAGAAATCAATCAATATTGATATTGACAACAAAATCAAACTGCATGTGCGTACCTGATCACCAAGGCCGCTCCACACTGATAGAAAGTCCTGTGGGTAGGTAGCGAAGATACCGGCCGTGCCATTCTCTCCAAGCACCGTCCGAACACCGCCGTCGAAGGCGTTGATGGCGTCTGTACGACCAGGCACAGGGCAACGATGTCGAAGCACGAGTTTGAAAGAGAACACAAACGCATTCAGACTCCTTATACACATACCATACATTTGATTTTGATCACATTTATCTTCATGTCATATTGCCTCTCAAAACAGTACCGTTTGATTGTAAAATCGAACGGAACACGTATCTCCCATGCTATATGCGACAAAATATTTTGAACCAAGACTTTAAGAATTATTTTTTATATATTAGGGCCCCTCGGCATGAAATATTACAGCATTGAAGATTTTAATGTCCTCATTGCTGTTAGGTTTCGGAAAAAATACTATCAGGAACTCAATGGAAAGCGATGATCTAATTTTTCTGACAAGGACGTACTTGAAGTGACAGTTGAACTACACGAAATAGCGCCACCTAGTGGTTTATGCAGTCCGAAAATTTCCGTGCAAATTACAGTTATTGCGGCTTTCAAACCAGCCAGCAAATTAAGACATTAACATGTCACATAATCTCGGGGCTTGCTTTACATGTTTTCATTGCTTTTGCTCTCATTAATTCTAATGCATCATTGATATTTAGTTGATATACGATCAAAACATAAAATGGGTATTTGATAAGGATATGAACTCTGCATTTACATGTATATCAGTTGTTTTTATTCGTTCTATAATTCCAGAGCTTCCCTGAAAATCAGCTATCAAACTGAGGGGACTGCCCAGGTCAAAGAGCAATGCAACTAATAACAACTAGGTACTTATTAGAACATTGTCTACATCACAATTAGACTTTGCAGCAGCATTAACATCGTATTGTATTGTATTGTATGTGAGAGAGACAGACCAATGTCGGTGTGTGTATGTGTGTGAGTGTGTGTGTGTGTGTGTGTGTGTGCGTGTGTGTGCGTGTTAGTGTTAGTGTGTGTGTGTGTGTGTGTGTGTGTGTGTGTGTGTGTGTAAGGGGGGGGGGGTGAAGTGATGGTATGCATGGGACAAAGTCAGTAGCAGCCTATCTAGCGCTCCCTCGTGAGTAGCCATATTATGTTATCGTTATGATTCGTGGATTCTGAGAAGGAAGCAGCTGCCACTAACATGGACAACACCAGGTGAAACAGAAGCGTTTTAACAGTAACGTTTAAGACGGTGTGAAGGTCATCATGGACTTCATGCTCTTGTCTATAATATGGCTCTATGCGATATGTTGTTTACTCTATGACAATCATCTTTAAGACTAGATACACAATCTTGCGGAGGTAAGCTGATTGAATTAATGAAAGCACAAACACAAGCACAAATGTTGATAGATAGCTAGCTAGATATGAATACAGAAAGATGGATGAATAAAATTATAATATTGGTACATATACGCATACATACATTCACAGAGACGGAAAGAGGCATAGATAGATAGATGGGTATGTGGATAGATAGATAGAATAATAGATAAAGAGATAGATAGATATAGATTCGTAGATAATTATACATAATATCTTCATAAATACAGAGAGAGATAAATAGTTAGATAGATAGATAGATAGATAGATAGATAGATAGATAGATAGATAGATAGATAGATAGATATTAATGGATAGTAAGACATTTGTATGAATACAGATGAAACTGGGGAGCAGGAAAGTATGTGGTGACGCTTATAATGTCTGTATCACAGTAATCGGAAATAGTCGAGATCTAATTACATAAACACGGAAGCCTATGCCCCATTCTTGACAATTTGCCGAGCTAATTTGGCCCTAAGTCAACAAATTGTGTGCCGTAACACAAAACAGGTCCACGGCGCTGAATTTACTCTATTACCATAACGACATAACCCCCATCATTATAATCAGTATGTTGAATGTACCTTGACAGGTTTAATATAATGTATTAGTTCGTGTTAGCATTGCTTGGATCATCTGTCGGTTCATATATTACGTCACACAGACATTATCAATGTAAGTCCTTGGTATAAAATGTTGTTTTCTATCAATGGGATATTTTTTTCTCTAATCATTCATTTCATACTACAGTACTTGATAACTCGATGTTATGTACATAGTAATAAAGGACATAGTGATTATCAGTAGCTTTATGTATAAAGATAATACCTAGTTATCTGTTGTAATAACAATATAATAGCTCATTGTATTACCATTGCATTTGTCTTTAAAAGGTGAGCGCTTCTTTTACGACAACACATTATGACACATAACAAGTTAAAAGAAGTCCACCGTGATGCGATTTTTTTTTATTCTAGCTTATAAATGAAAGTAACGTATATTAGTAAAGGTTTGAGAGAAATCCGTGAAAAAAAAATAAGAATGTTATGACCTTTTTCAGTTTGTGACGTCACGTGCGAGCTGCGTTCCCAGGCCCATGTGTGATGTATGATTCCATAAACATGATAAAGTGCCCTTGTCTTATTTCTGATGAAGGAATGCATTTTTCTATAGAGTTTTGTGGGTAAAAACATGTGTCTAAGTCTGTATCAAATGCACAGATTAACTGGTGGACATCATGTTGAGAAAATTGACATTTTCCCCCCAAATAGTACACAACTTTCCAATTAAATCACAAAAGTATGAAGTTCTGCACCCTTTGAACACATTTGTGTCGCTTGATACTGGTCATGTTCTACTTTTGCAATACGCTTCAAAATGTTCATATCACCCTTTTGCTGTTCACAACGCCAGTATCAATGCAGTAGCTCTAACACATGTCAATTCTATTTTGTTTATTCAACAATGGAATATTACGCCCAGCTTTCCGACAACAATGTTATCTAAATGGTTGCTCTTAAAATGCCCTGATCGTTATTGATCAATTTAGCATTGAGTAAATGAACATTAATCTTGACGACATGTTAAGGTTTTCACAGCTCGTTCCAAAGTCTAATATGAGTCAATCAGTATGTTTACCTGAGTAGACTCCATACACGCAGGCTGCAGCGATAAACGCCCCCACCATCTGGGCCAGGATATAGCAGGGCACTTTCCTCCAGGGAAAACGCCCCAGACAGGCAAATGCGAGGGTCACCGCTGGATTGATATGCGCACCTAGGGATGGACAAAGTGTTAGTAATAGTAATAGTACACTTTAATTAAAATGCCTATATGTAGCATTGTGTGCATGTTAAGTGCATGGGAATTATGCATTTATCATTCAGAACACCCGGATGGTAACATTCACATTAAATTATTTTTCTCCGCCTCTCTCACTTTCCTTACGACGTGCCATCTTCGTTTATACGTAAGCCCCTTCCCGTCATCTATCACATTGTTTTGAAATTAACACATCAAAAATTGGAGGTATTTCGCCGAGATAGGATTCCCTTTTCAACCTAGACACTTATTTAATTTAAAACGTTGGCAACTACTACCAATGTATATTCTTATTTTTTTCAATTATGTTTTTGGCATATGAAATAATTCAGTTGATATACTATTCTTACATGCATTTGCATTTGTGCGAAGCTTGTATCGATCTGTTATTGTAAATCAAGAAGAAGAATAAAACAAGGCAAATCATACCAAATCACCATGGCAAACAAGATTATTAACTTTTTATGTGCCATGTGCACCTACTGCTGTATTGGAATTCAGTAACTTATGTGGCACTCAAATGGTGAAGCGATGGTGGGCGTGTACCTGATACTCCCGCTGCGAAGTAGACTGCGAGGGTGACGCCCACGCCCCAGCCCCAGTTGATGGAGAGAAAGCCCCCCTTGGCCTCCCGGCTCAGCACGGACTGGGCGACGGACGCATCACCGAACGACTGCAGCAAGAAACATAGAGGAGTGAGAAAGGGAAAGAGGTTTATATGAAGAATGATAACATATTTTATGTTTGTCGATATGATTTGTTTTTTGTATTAATTAATTCTTTTCGCATAAAAGCCTTCAACAAAATTTACTCTGTATTTACTGTTTATCCCATTATAATAGATTTACATTTTTTGTGTGCATATCATACATATACGTTATATATTATGTGTGCGCGTGTGTGTGTGTATGCGTGCATGTGTGTGCGTGTGTGTATGCGTGTGTGTATGTATGTGTGTATGTATGTGTGTCATGGTATCAAAAGGGAGGGAGCAGGCGTGACCATTGCCTTTTCCATCATCGTTTGTTTCCGGTACGGCCTTTGATACATTGACCTTTGGAATTGTACTAAACTTTAATAAATTCTACAGAGCTTTTCGGCACACAATTATTTCAAAAGCGAATCATGCTTTGAATGAAGCAACAAAGCGAGTCACATTGTGATAACCCTTCCCCTCCCAAACTCCCAACATCCCAACACGCCCGCACTGACCCCGCTCCCTTTCCCAAAGGATATGACCACCCAATATTCACCCTCAACATGCCCAAGTATGATTTCTATCAAATATTATTATCCACCCAAACTCGTATTCTTTAATTTCCCAAATTCTAATGTTTAATCGTAAGCATACTGACTGAGTCATTTCCATGTGTTCTTATTATTCCCGCTGACTCTAAATTCCAGACTATAAACACGTTTTGATCATAATTATCATTTAACAGGTTTAAGGATACTAAAAGAAACCCGAGAATTTTTGAGCAAGAAATAGGTGGTCATGGTGACGCTCAAATCATAATTCTGCTGAGCGCGTATTCGCATATTCATTCTCACTAGCGACTTCCCCTCAATAGTTTCACAGGAATACAATTATGATAATGCTTGACAATTCTCTAGTCCCTACGCGCAACACATGCAGACACTGAGTGAAGAGGCAGAGAAGTAGTTCGGCCTCACTAGTTTGATATTCAGTTCGGCAGAGCATGAAGTAATCACCCATTCTGTCCATTCTTTTTCTTCCGCCAGGTTCAATCAATTCTAATTAAATCATCTTCTCATTCTAAATCGAATCTCAACCACGGAAGGCAAGGCCTCAAACTTTCGACGCTGATTTACGGCGAAATTGCGTACAAATATATGTCTTTCCTGTTACTTGCTCCCACTTAACGTAACACGCTTTTTCTTGATGGCAAATCACGGAGCTATAGGCATCACAAGCGATTATTGCAAGGGAGTATGTGTGTGTGTGTGTGGGGGGGGGGGTAATACTCTAGCTTCGATATAGATCTATCTATCTATCTCTCTCTCTATATATATAATTATATATAGATGGATTGACGTTTAGAGATGACACGTGACACACATTGGTTTATCACTTGGTTATCTGGACTACAAACAGACAAATCTTAATATCGGGTCGAATATGTGAACGGTAATTTATTGCATATATGGATACGCCCTATCGTAATGATCGTGTTGACATTTGCATTTGCTCTGTATCTCTCTCTTATCTACATGTATTTAATCTTGTCTTTTTAGAGGTCGGTAAACTCACCCCCTTCGCCACCTCCCTCCCACCCCAACCCTCTCTCTCTCTTCATGTTTCTCTGTCTCTATCTTTCTCTCTCTCTCTCTCTCCCTCTTTCTCTCTCTCTCTCTCTCTCTCTCTCTCTCTCTCCATCTTTCTCTGTCTTTGCCTCTCTGTCTCTGTCTCTGTCTGTCTGTCTGTCTCTATCCTTTTCTGTCCTTGCCCCTTTCTCTCTCTGTCTCTCTCTGTGTCTGTCTCTGTCTCCCTCTCTGTCTCTCTCTGTCTGTCTGTCTGTCTGTCTCTCTGTCTGTCTGTCTGCCTGTCTCTCTCTCTCTCTCTCTCTCTCTCTCTCTCTCCATGTGTCTCTGTTTCTGTCTCTCTCATTCCCCTTCTCTCTTGTTTTGTCCATCTCCTGTCAATATTTCCAACCTTTTCACCTGCTCCATCGCCCTTGTTTCTACTTATTGCTCCCATTCATATCTAGCAGCTGAGTTAAATGTTACTGCGACCGGCATGTCAAGCTCTCACTTTACTCGCAATCATGATTATAAAATGTATGAGTGTCTGTCGTGGGCACTTTCCATTTTGTTACGCAAAATAGTACGTCTAGTTATGGGTCGGTAACTTGGTACACCCCTTGTCTACACACACGCACACACACACATACATACATACACATACACACGCATGTCATGTGCGTACATTTTTACACGTGGCATAGCCTCTTCCACTCTTCCTCTTGCTTTTCGCTCTCCCGCCTCTCTGTCTCTCTCACTTCCCCGTACTTTTTTCTGTCACCGTATCTCTCTTCTCTCTCTTCCCCTCTCTATTTATCTGTCCCTCTCTGATTCTCTCCCTATCTTTCTCTCTCTCTCTCACTCACTCTCTCCTCTCTCTCTCGCTTGATGTTTCATCTTCTTTCATCGTCTCTCACCTTTCCACCTGTCCCCTTCATTAAAGCTTCCTTTGCCTCTCATTCTATTTGATTGAATTTCTGTTGTCAATGAGCAGGGTGAGGTGAGAAAGTGAAGATTCAATAATTTGTCACATTCTGTCATACCAATAGCCACTGCGATAGAGGTGACACAATGTATTTTGTATACGTGTTATGGTATCGGTCGACAAATAGATGGATCGATGGTGTGAGGTTTGATTGATAATTGCAGTTGAAGCCAGTTTGGTTAACCGTGATTTACCAATGTGTGCCACAGCCAATGAATATCAGCATTGCAATGTGTGAAGGTTGCGAATAACGAGTTAATAGTTCTATTTCATTTACTTGCAAACTATTTTTTTTTCTTTGAAAAATTGTCTATACATACATTTCATTCTTCAGTGAATAATCAAAATCGAGATAAAGGTATCTGATATTAAAGTGCGGGTTCACTGACATCCAAAACATATACTCTAAGAATTATCGGGGATTTTTTATTTGTCTTCTAATATTGAATATTTTGTGATCTTTAACCCCCCCCCCCCCCAAAAAAAAAAAAAAAAAAATACTCACAGTTTCAATGCAGAAACCTATTGAGGCTATGAGAAAAATAAGGAAACCTAATCCATTCAAAACAGTACCAAGACGTGTTTTCACCCAAACCGTAAAGAGGCTACCCGATTAGGAGAAGGGTAACTTAATGCCCTTGGTCCATAGACCCATTCTCCGGGCTTCAAGTTTGATTGGCCAAAACACTGAGGTTATGCCAACCGAAGTTTTGGTCTATCCAATATTCAAGGATGTATAAGAATGATTGATGCTCCAACATGTCCAATACTAGGCCTATAGCGCCCCGCATTTTGTATTTGGACTCTGACTACCTAGCTCCATCAACAGGGGGCTAAATTGTCCGGTCCTTGTCACTGGTCAAAATAATGACCATGACAAGTGATCGTCTTGTCATCGGTCACCAGTTTAAATACATCGGTAAGATACACGTACATGTTTGCAATCCGCAACATTCTTAGCGGAGAGTGCGCCCTACTCCATCAGTAGGCGTAACAGGCTCATGCTATGGCCAATCCAGTTAACACGCGGCCCTCAGCGTGAAATCAGCACCGCGCGCTGCGTGAGCGCAAACGACCGCGCGTCAGTTGTTCAGTTTTCCCGCCATAACTTCTACCACCGAAGATGCCTGCTGGTCAGATCTATGGCAGGGTCACGATGCTGTACGATAACGGAGTTCTCTAATCAGATTAAGACTTAAGTCAGTAATACAGCGTTAAGAGATCTGGCGGGTGAGATTTACGTGCCATGGTATAACGATATGTTAAGGGTTACTGTAATTAGAACTTAGGATAACTAGAATTAGTTCGCATCAATTTAATCGCATGAATGGCCAAGGTACAGTGACTTGATGGTGTTTATATGCCAATACACGGGTCAAGGGAATAGGAATACGTTTACGGCACCACTTTCTGTACATGAGGTCAAACTAACTATTTTCCAAGTTATTTAGTCTAGGTGGTTTAATTTTCCAGTTCCATTTGTACATTGATGTATGCAAGTGAGACTTAAATATTTGGAATGTTGAATATCCCATTTAATTGCTAGCCATGCAAATTCGATAAGGTTAACTTCTCTTAGGTCAAGTAAAAGACACACAGTAAACATGGTAAAATGACTTGTATTTCCTATTGTTTATCGTATCAATTCACCATGCGCAATCAATACGAGACAAAAGCGTAGACACATATTAACATATTATGAAAAATGACGTCATTCAAAATCTACGTATCAAATAGAATGGAAGACATAGCTTGTAACACTGCGTTACATTGCGTGTGGCTGGACAGCTTTCTGACGATCCGTGCAGTAATACACGTTTAACACACCCAGTAATCTGCGCAGCAAATAGTGTTATATGGAATCACCACGAAAACATACTCTCAACATGCCTGCTACAACACGCTTAGAATTCATGTGACTCGATGCCTGACAAAATCTCATTGCGCCTTTCTGTATCCCCTTAGGGAAAAGGGCAATCTGTTTATCTTTCTTACAGCAGTTCTTCAAGAAAGGGAGAGGGAGAAAAGACGCAGAGAAAAGCAGCAGCGAGTACTGTAGGTGCCGTGTACTTTCTCCCCTGTCATCTACGTAAGATGGAGATGTATTATGCGAGATGGCAACATTATGCAGCTCAAGCAAACAAATAATGTGTTTTAGGCTTTACAGTCCTCGTGACTTATTTTATTCTACTTGAAGGCGAACAATTTCCTCTTGATTTCTCATGTGGTTTCTTCACCTTAAATCATGTTTCATTGACCTTTTTTTATTCAATGATATACACCACCCGTGGATAGGATCGAACTTGCTGCGTGCAGGTGTTATGAAATATGTATTTTTCCCCCATAGAGTTTCTTTTCCTCCATGACAAATGGGTAGGATACTTCAGGTGGTTAATGCTATGTTTACATGGAAACGGTTGCTGCTTTTCGTTGTAGCTTGTGCTGGCGTTTCTCGTTGCGGCTTAGCCTCTGTGGAGTACGTGATCATTAACTTGTGTTCCAGTTAAAATTCTATATACTGAATAGGATTTGTGTGTAATACTCGTGCAAAAGTGCCTCAATGGCGCAAATAAGAGTTAAATACCAAAGTGGTCAACCGCTTTACTGGAGTGGGGGAAACTTCTGGAAAGCTCGATAAGATTGTCATGAAGGCAGGCGGAGCGGAAAACCGAGTCAGTGTGAACGCATCCGCTAGTAATCGTGTGAAATATCTTTTACACTTTTGCCAATCTGTTTCCGCATTTCATTGTGTTTTTAATAGTCCTCCGTGTGAAACGTGTAATGGTACAAGGATAAAAACCGATTGAGGACATCCAGGGAGCTTGGAACGAATACCAGTTGTATTGACCGTTAGATTGCAAAGATTTAGATGTGTAAGTTATTCATTTCGTAGAGTACCTGCATAGCCACACTCCCTGTGAAACTCATCATCATCACCTTTCATCGGGTCAAAGTTGTACACTCTCCTGTAAATTTTGTGATGTGATACTTTGTAGGAAGCTTTACTCCTTTTTACTTCAAATGTTCTTTGCATTTGAGTCATGATAAGCAAGCTAGTGTAGTTTCCAAGCCGTACTAATTGTTGGATGCTACATCGATGAAGGCTTGTATGTTTATTTAGATCACAAATCTGACCTCATTCACGCGGGTCATTCAATGGTTTTACTCAAGCCGGTGAAGTGGTAAACCGCTTTTAAATGGCGGTCTCGTGAAACAGGAGATCCGCAGCCTATGAATATGAAAGAGGCCACTTTACTTCTCGAGCAGGGTGAAGACCCTGAAGAGTAGCCCGGTAAATAGGCGAGTATCGGCCGGATGATATCGACCCCCTCGCTGCTTACCACCTTCACCCCGGGAGCATGCCGGGAGCATGATAAAGGTACAGATATTACCACACCACAAACCACCCAGGCATCAATGGTGATATCTGAGAGAATAAAACTTGGAAAGCAACCACACAACTCACTTAAGTCTTCATTTCCTGAGCAATTTGTTCACGTTGTATTTGTTTTGATCTATCTATCGCAGAAGGCTATGTTCGAGTGAACCGGAAGCAGAACGTCCCTTCCGCTGTCTGACCTTTCGATGAATGCATTTTCCATGCTATGTTCTATCCTGTAGCCGCGGTCAGTTGCAATGTGACCCTGTAAAGGCCTACGTGCCTTTCTCTATCTTTTGATTGGTGTCTGCTTTATATTTCAGACAGTATTTAGTAAGGTTGCACGTCGGAGTTAGTTATATCCTGCCTCATTGTCCGTCTCATATTATCGTTATAGCATCAACAACATCATCCTCACCAATCATGTTGATTTAATACCATTATTACTCTTATCATCATTATAACATACGTGGCTTCAGCAATCTATGAATAGTTTTAAAAGAAGTAAATACCAACAATGTCAATACGGCGCTTTTGTTATCAATAAGATAAAATTACTTTGAAATTATCAATATAGTTTCCCCTGACAGTTTAGTAGTTGCCTTACCTACCCATAGCTGTACATATGTGGAAATCAGCTATCCAGTAATGTGAGATAATGCTTTTTAAACAGCGCTCACGAGCCCGCGATATCTAAAGTGGAATAGCGAGGCAGAAAACCAGAATTCCAGGAAGGCCCCTTTGTCCTCACCTCATCTCATAATATTCATGACTTTAGCCAATATTGGCTTTATACCGTTTAGAGGGGAACGCCTGTAGAAATGAAGCTCAATCGCGGTCGAGATATTAAAACATCTCGAGGCGACAACTTGGTCTTTTTTCGCGTTTAATGACCTCACAAAGAAGCCTGAAGCTCGCGGATGCATCATTTTTTATGAGTTTGAAAATCAATTAAGCTGACCAAGCGTTGTATACAAATCCTGTATAGCATGTGCAGATGCATCGTCGGAGTATGGGCAGGGATGTGATATCACAACATCGCATCACAACAATGTACCACTCCCCTCCCACCCACCCCCCCCCCCCCCTCCCCCACTTCCACGCACCCATCCACCAACCCACAAATCCCATGCCTATATATGCACACACACACTTTTTAATACACGCAGGCTGATGGCGGATTATGAGAAATGGGCCCTTCGCTACCTGTATCTAATGCGCGAATTTATCAAAGAACGATTTTCTGAAGTTATCAAACAACAAGTATTAAGTATTCACCGGTCCAAGATACGAAACAAGGATATGCATGTATTGATTGAGCAGTCTAGAAAGCCACCTAGCTCCTTTTTCCCCCTTCCTGCTGGTGGGGAATAAAATATCAAGTTCAAGGTCAACATCTTCTCTCGTCCGATTGAACTCGAATCGAATCCAACTGTTGAGATTGAATTATCGCTCTGCTTGTACTGTCATAATCATGATGATTTAAATCCTGAACAGTGCCGTGTTCACCCGCTCCACTTTGACGTCTTAATCTTGTTAATTGCTACAAGATGAAGACGTCAATCCTGAATCTCAGATGATAACCACAAATGTCTTCAAACAGGCAGTGGTGAAACAAGCAGTCCCAGGGAATTGCGCTTTGCTATGAATGCAGGAACAACAACTGGACCCCGAGCATTAAGGATCGAGGGGCTAATTCGGGTTGATCTCTACCAAACAGTTGCGCCATCTCCCTGGAGTTACCCCAGTGGAGATTCAATCTCCGAGTTATCCCAGATATTTCACGTCTCCTAAGGGGAATGCTGGGCAAGGCCTACTGTGAAGGGGGACCTTAAACACAGAGGGTCCAACTATCGAACTTAGGGGAAGGCAGAGTAAAGCAGTAACGTTGGCTTATACAATCACTTTTCCACTGATACTACTACTACTACTACTACTACTACTACTACTACTACTACTACTACTACTACTACTACTACTATTACTATTACTACTACGACTTCTACTACTACTACTACTACTACTACTACTACTACTACTACTACTACTACTACTACTTCTACTACTACTACTATACTACTACTAGTTCTACTACCACTTCTGCTACCACCACTACTACTACTACTACTACTACTACTACTACTACTACTATTACTATTACTACTACGACTTCTACTACTACTACTACTACTACTACTACTACTACTACTACTACTACTACTACTACTTCTACTACTACTACTATACTACTACTAGTTCTACTACCACTTCTGCTACCACCACTACTACTACTACTACTACTACTACTACTACTACTACTACTACTACTACTACTACTACAGTAAGTCTACTACTAGTAGGAGTATAAGTAGTACAGCACATCCTTTTTTTATCATAATTCCATCTAGATTAGATATAAATATACATTTAAAAAAATAAACGACACAGGCCTTTCTTTTTATGCCAACTTGTTGAGGGTAGAACAAAGGTCACAAGTCTTTAACTGATTAAACGAATTATGAAGCTTGAGGAATGGCGTTAAGCAAGGGTCAAGTCTATTTTCTCCAAACACTAGTGTTTTAATGGTTCCATCGATAGGTGATAATGCGTCACATATTAAAGGGTTTCCAATGGCTACCAGCCGAATCTTATACCTGCCTGCATTGCTGGAACCGTTTTCAAGAGAAAAAATGCCCATTTGAACTCGCAAAAAGTCGGGTGAGGTCCGTTTCGGATATGTGACGGCTACAGTGAATAAATCGTGTTAAATATCTGCACGAATCGCAGAGTGGGTTAAAGATCTCGCGACGAAGAGTGGCGATTTCTCGATCGGACCAAGAATACATTTTTTGTCGGGCGTAACGTAAGAGGGCATAAGGGCCCTCTGACACCAATTCAATTGGGAACGTGATAAGGTATGAATGCCTCGTTTGTTTAACCGCCACTGATACTGATTGGCGTTACTTGATGGGCGGTATCACGCCGCCAGAATTGGCGGAGTAACGCGAACGTCACGGTTTCTCCGGCCATCCGGGTGCTGCACACGCCGAGTGGGCAGCTCCGCACCAAGGCATGCGGATGGGGACAGAGCGAGAGAGGGAGCAGAATGATGGAGGTGGAGAAAGGGTGCAGGAGAGAAAGAGAGAGAGAGAGAGGAGGGGGGGGGGGGGGGTAGTGAGAGAAAGGGGGGGGGGGTGAAAGAGAGAGAAAGAGAGAGAAATAGGGAAAGAGAGAGGAATAGAAAAAAGAGAGAGAGGGAGAGAGAGAGAGAGAGAGAGGGGGGGGGTAGGGTGGGGAGAGAGAGAGACAGTGAGAGAAAAGGGGGAGAGAGAGTTAGAGAGAGAAATAGAGAGAGAGAGAGAGAAATATAGAGAGAGAGAGGGGGGGAGAGGGAGAGGGAGATAGAGAAAGACAGAGAGAGAGAGAGAGAGAAGAGTGAGTGAGAGAGAGAGAGAGAGAGAGAGAGAGAAAGTGTGATCTATTAGGGGTGGCGTTCTAAAGAAGACAAAATGAAGTCCAAATACCGTCTTAGCTAAGTCAGTTGAAACAGTGTTCTGAAAACTTAATCAAGTAAAAAAAAAAAGATAGATCAAGTGTCATTGACATGTGTGAACAGTTATCATTACGACCTCAGTTGTGACACGTTCTTTTTCATGACGTTCCCCAGTCATGCCAGTCATGACAGTTACAATGTAATGTTTAAATCACACATATACTTCCTATAGAGTAGCATAGCACGCGGAGACGGCGCTGGCCATTTCTTGAGAAACAGCACGCATCCATTCACTAGATCAATCTCATCACACGTCATGTTATATACACGTATTCTCAGTGATGTATCATGAACTAAAGTCCGGAAATGTCCGTCGCCTCTCGCAGAGTGAGGCCTTTGTTTGATTGCATTTTTCATCCTGTCCTGTCACTCACAATGTCCCGTTGATGGCACCCCATGTCCTTGACTATTCTAACACTATGCTGCTTGATATCATAATAGTCTCAGTTATCGTAAAACACTCAACCAAAGACCTCATTATGTATACTGTTTTCGTTGCCACGCTGTCGTGGCTGCTACACCTATGAGGCTACGAACGCAAACATTGAACACTACTAGAACGATTTTTTGCAACTGATCCCGCGGAAGAAACCCCTCCTGTGTCATTGATACATTTCGGCCCATGATAATGTACACAAGTCAAACAGAGAATGATGTAGTTTGTCATCACACGAAGAATCAGCTACATCAATCAACAATGTAACATCGTGTAGACCTATGCGCCATGATTGTGGAAAGGATATTCGGACGGGTATTCATCAAGTCTAGTAGAGAGTTGACGGATAACCACTCAGAGGTATACTCTATTCTACGTCACCTATTATGAGGGCAGAACCTTCCAGCCACAAGTCACATTCTCCTTTTCTTTCAAGATCACGAGAAGGAGTCGGCTAACAGGTTAAATTTGTTGAAATGAAATGAAACGAGACGGCTCTTTATTGATTATGTGTTATGTTATCTGCGCCACTATACACAAATAATATCATATTTACTATTTGTAAGGCTTGCTTATTAAGCTTGAATCCGCCTTCCCACCCCCATCCCTCCAACCCCAAATTATAGAGAAAAAAATATATTGATAATATGAAAGACTGAAAGAAGTATTTTAAAGACAAGGCTTTCCCTCAGGGGCAACCAATGAAGACTTTTCAAGACAGGGGTGATGTGGCTGCGCTTGCCGGTTAAAGTTACAATGCGTGCAGCGGCATTTTGTAACTTCTGCAGCGTCCCAATTTGAGAGTATGGTAAGTTGTATAGGAAGCCATTACCAAAATCGAGCCCCGACGAAATGAGTGAATGTACGAGTTTCTCCGTTGCAGAGCGAGTGAGATATTTTCCTATGAATCCAATGTTGCGCAGTTGATAGCGAACTGATCTGCAAATGCTTGTTATCTGATTGTACATAGACATATGGGAGTCAAAAACAACACCAAGGTTGCGACATGATTTTGACAAGGAAATGTTGTTGCCTGAGATGGAAATGGAATAAATGTCCAATTTGTTGAGTTGAGATTTTGAGCCATAAACTATGCACATATCTCTCATATAGCAACCGAATATGTAACATTCTCAGGGTTAAATATCAGGTAATCATGAAGCCAAGGTACCGATCCTGATTACAATCACGATCCATGATGGTCGTGCTCATACAACGTGTTCAGCCCCTACAACCAATTCTACAAGTGCACAGAGTTTGCAACAGGATTAATCATATCGTACGCGTATCTTATTTAAGCATTCAGGGTAGTGTTTACATCACGTTAGGTGGACGTGAAGTTTGAAATGATGTCAAGCAATGGTAGGAATATACCGTTGGAGAAATTAATAGATCATAAAGCAACTGAAAACGTTAATTCTCTTTTACAGTCGAATACTTGCAGATCGTTAAAATGACAATCTAATTTTGAGCATCTCAAACTCTGTAGCTCAATTAATGCTGTATATAATGAGATTATTTTCGACTTGGTGATTACAATATTTTTTATTACGAATGCAAATGTTAGATATCATTGATGACTATCTGAAAAGTAACTGAGCTTTAAATACTATAACTGCAATAGATGTATGGTTGCTTTAGTGGTAGTACTTCTGTTAGTCATAGTGGAAGTAAAATGAGTAGCATTGCAGTTAGTAGTAGTCATAGCATTAGAAGCAGTAGTAGAGTTAGTAGCATCAATTAGTGTAGAAGTAGTTTGTGAAGAAGGATGCAGATGAAAAATATCATTTTCAAGGTATCCAATAGTACAGGTTCTTTACTACTACTGGCGCCACATTATCACGTGACACACAGTCATGTGACATTAATTGCCTGCACGTGAGTTCATGCATGACTGTGTGGATTTCATGTCTGGTGCATCGCATTTCAAAAGCGGTTATGAGATGGGGGAATGGGATGTTTCTTATTGCTTATCAATTATTAAATCAGTAAGGCACATGACTGCCACAACATTTTGTGTATCTTCATAGGCATAGAAGGAGGAAGGAGACTGGATTTGAAGCAAAGCGGGGAGATATGGGAGAGAGGGGAGGGAGAAGGGAAAGGGGGGGGGAGGGGAAGAAATCAGACAGGTAGATTACGGAAAGATTACAGCGATAGAAATAAATGACCAACACGTTCAAAAAACTACCGCTGGTATTCTTCAACAATGACACAATAAATCGGTTAACGAATCATTACAATCATTGTATTCACACATTTCTCATAAAAGGTACCAATGATAACTTAAAAGATTGCCTGAGGCTTCCCCGACATTTATCAAACGCATGTATCCTCTTAAACAAGAGAAAATGATTTTCTCGCTAGTATACAATCCTCAATGCCATTAATGCTGTCTGCATTAAATTGTATGCTCATATAAATCGATCTATCGCCTCTGGAAATGGAAAAAGTAGCATTGATTTATTAAAGTGAAAGATGGGTAAAGTTAGTTGATATCAGTTCTAAAAGCATGAACAGACCGGGTATGTCAAAAACACAAAATCAGGTTTGCCAAAATTATAAAATCAATTCGATACTAGCTACTTAAGCTGGCTCCATGCTCCCATTCATCCAGGCTCTTTGCCGTGAATATGTTGAAAGCCTCTCAAGTCATAGAATTGTAGTAATTTTACATAATCACATACATGCACGCACCATTATCGGCGTCTTGGCCTATGACGCATTATGATGGAGTCAGCGGTAGCGGACTGAAGGCCCTGCCGGGGGGCCGGGGGACAGGCGATGCTTCTTTCCCTCGCCCCATGTGAATCTGTTCGCGGAGCCAGCTGGATATTGGGAAAACATATTTCGTTTATTAAATCATGATGCTCTCGGGCTCTCTGCTAAGGGGCACTACCCTCACGCAGGCTCAGTCAAATATGGCATTATAGCATTAATATGTAATTTCATCTCAATGCGATTGAATCTTTGTGCTGTGCTTCTTCCGTGTCACTGTGTAGACCTACACGTGTTAAAACGAATGCATACACCTGCCATTGTCGCCAGCATAAAGCAATTACAATCTTATTTCTGCTTTTTAGCCGTTTCCTTCTTTTCTCGTATGCATCCCCTATACCTATACCCCTCCAACATTCTCTTCTCCAACTCTCTCCCCACCCCTCCCCTCTATCCCCCATTACTATCAGTATCACTCATTTCATTTTTCTCCCCCTTTCTCTCTGAATACACTCCCTCCTTCTTGTTCCTCTCTCTCTTTCTCTCTCTCTCTCTCTCTCTCTCTCTCTTTCTCTCTCTCTCTCTCTGTTTTATCCAACCCTCTATCAATATCGCCCTGTGTGTCTTTCGATGTCTGTTCGTCAGCCTGTATGTATATATCTCTTTATCTCTCCCCCACCCTCCACCCTCTCTCTTCTCGCTCTCGCTCTCTT
The DNA here is from genome assembly GCA_963669155.1 of Arbacia lixula. NCBI lineage: Eukaryota > Metazoa > Echinodermata > Echinoidea > Arbacioida > Arbaciidae > Arbacia > Arbacia lixula. The sequence continues at coordinate 9,080,825 of OZ022578.1, forward strand.
TCCCTCTCGCCATTCCCAAATTGCATTCACTACAACGCGTAATATTCAACCACATTGCCATCAGTTGCAAAACGAGGTTGATAAAAGCGGCGACAAGACAGAAAACATGCATAGATCAATCAAAACACTACCGAGTTAAAATGGGGAAAATGTGGTAAAGAATTCTATTCAAAAACATGAATGGGCAAAATGAATTAGATTTAAGCTGAGCAGGGAGAAGAGCGCTTATGGTTGTTTGCTCGTGCAAGCCGAATAATCTTTATAGAAAATAGGAACGTGTTTTGCGGCATACTCTTTCCATATTTCAGTGTATTTATCCTGTTATAGTGGGTCCTCCGGTCTCAGGAGATAACTTTTGCATGCATGCAGTTGGGCACGTGTTTAAAGGGGCTGTCTTTAATTCTTGTCTCATTTATCTCCTCGATGAGATGTTAGCAGCGAAACCTCTTTCATTTCAACACTGCTACCACGAGGCCCTGTAGACCTACGGTGTCCTGCTATAGAGTAGAAATACGTTATCTTTATCAGGTCCAAGGGTGTTTTTTTTTTATTGATTGACAATAGAAATGAAAATAAAGATGAAAACCCCAATTCAGTAAAATTCGTTTTATTTGCATTCCGCCTGCAGAGGTCAGTGTGAACAGCCAATGTTGTAAATTCATTTCAATTTCGAGTAGCTAGGACCATTGTTCTTTATAGCAGGCTTATAGTGCACTATTAAAAAAGTACATCGTGATACATGTAGTTGTGCAGGCTTGTGTAGGAGTTTCCTCCTGTGTGTTAATAAACGTTGATGTGTGTGTGTGTGTGTGTGTGTGTGTGTGTGTGTGTGTGTGTGTGTGTGTGTGTGTGTGTACGTGCGTGTGCGTGAATATCTGCGTGTGTTGTGTAAACACGTGCGTGTATGCAACCTTGCATGTGAGAGAGAGGGTGAGATTGATCAGCCCTCTAGAAAATTGGGAGACGCCTTCCCCCTCCCCTCTCCACGACTCCATTGCTAATATCATTACGGATTCCATTATTGTTTCCGTCCTTATTTGCAATAATCTGATCACAGAACTTTCAAACGCGCCACCCCAGGTATTTCATCTGACCTCCAGCGACTGAGTCCTATATAATTGACCTACTTTATGAATACATATATTTATTTGATTATCATTCAACCGATCCTAAATTTCCAAGGAGGTTCAAACTTTATCCAAACTGGAGAATCAAGATGATTCAAAAGATGTGTGAAAGATTGCTCTTACTGCATTCCTATCTCACTACGACCACTTTTCAATCAATTGTTGTATAAAGAAAAGCAGTACAGAATGAAAGAAACAGCTGGTTTATATCTAAATTTTTAGTCCAGGTTCTATACTAGACGAAAATGGTCTTTTCACAAGCCTTCTGCACAAAATATGGTATTCAAAATAATACAGACTGCATGGGTATTTTAATCCCCCACGAAAGTAATCTAGAGCGTGCATTCCGATCGTTCAAAATTATAAACAAACCAATTTGCTGGCATCCTTTGTGTACCAAATAAATATTGTTCGATGAGATTTGTGTATATAACTTGTGAAAATAAGGCACCTATGACACACAAAGGGTTAGCAGACCCTTGTGAGGGTTGGTAGGGCTATATGCATTACCATGACTACGAGTGTAATCATTCAGGTTGAGTAATACATTGTGCGACACATGACACATACATTGAAAGAGCCTATCGATGATTTGGAAGACAGGCCTACTGTAGATTGAAAAGAGAACAGTTCAGGGAATAGTTGTAAGAGAATTCCGTATTACGCACCGTAATAAAAGATCTAATGATGCAGAAAAGGATGGTACGGTGACGTGAATCTGAAAGATAATCGGGTACAAACGCATGACAATAGACCATGTCGTTATGTATGCAGGAAAAACATCAGGTTGTTCAAAGAACAAGTTACAAATGGTAACCTCAAAGCTTGTCTGAGGTTTATCCAAATTGCAACAACTGATAGATTCAGAGTGCGAAACTGAAACTGAAACTGAATTACGAAATACAGGTCAATATAATCGCATGAACACATGCACTGTGAAGCGGACCACAGCGGTCTCCGGTCTATCATGGTCTATAATATAGGTTTCGGACAAACCAGCCCTAAAGTGCTATCGCTATGATGTCGCTTAAAATCAGTTCCCAGCTCTATTATTGGGAGGGAAGTTCTAATTTAATATATTCTTCCATTTTCCGTGTTTTTTTTTTTTTTACAAACTTGTATTTGTTTAGCCTGCAAAAGGTACGCCCTGTCTTTGAAATACTTTGTCTGTATTTGTATATCATATTTAATGCAGAAGGTGGTGAATCGTTTGAACTAATCAAAAATTACTTGCATAGTTTTGAGGACATACAGCTCACTAGCAAAATCTAAACAACAGTATCATTGACTCATGAATTCATAAACTTAGCACGATATGAAATTGTGTTTGTAACTGTGGCCCTTTTAAAGTACGTGCCTCCTTCTGATTTTCATTTATTTTTTTTATTTCCACACGTAAAAAAAACATACAAAATATAAAGAAGTAGACAAACATTAACTTACATAGTGGCGGAGTCATTGAGGAAGTTACAAAAACTTGTGTGAAAATGACACCGTTACAAAAAACAAAAAACAGAACATTACAATACAGGAAAATATAAACGAGAAACAGCACAACCGACATTAAAAAGGGAAGGATGAGAACAATGTATTGAGGCAAATTTTAAAAGGATACTAATGTATTGAACAGATGTTGCTTAAATAGACGTCTGAATTGAGATAATGTAATACTTTCTTTGATCGTTGTAGGAAGGCTATTCCAGAGTTTGGGTCCATGATAAAAGATTGAAGACTGACTTATTGAAGTGCGGTGTAAAGGTATATGAATATTTTCAGAAATTCTAGTTTTATAACTGTGTATTGCACGATTCTCGGTAAAATAGTCATAGAACGAATCTGGTAAATAATCATTGCACAATTTGAACATAAAAACACCTGTCTCTAAAGATATACTGCTTTGTAGAGGTAAAATGTGTGTTTTAAAATACAGATTCAAACGAGACTGCGTCCAATCAGAGCGGCTATTTCGTACATGGGCGCGGTCTATCGCTAATGGCTCTATTTCCAAATTTCAAGGGAGATCTGACCAAATTGCCTTGCCGCATTGCTGGCAATTCTCGGAAATCGCGCTATCACTCGAATCGTTGCGATGAAATCCGTCGCACGCTGTGTACACGTATTCGGGCTGATAAAATACGTTTAGAACCTAGACTAGTCTATATCAAGAAGTATATCACGTTTAAATGGCTGTGAGGCGAGAGCGATAAATCGTGTCCTTGTTCAATAAACAAAATGTACATTTACGAGGGGAAGGATATTTATTTGGCCAAAGGTGATTTGAAATGGGAATTGAAATGACAATTTTTCAATTTGCAAGAAAATGATGCAGGCTTATACAATAAAAATCTACTTGATTCTGATTGATCCGTCAATATTGTAGACGCCTTGTTCTACCAGTTACGAAATATTCCATTTGGAATCAATCAATCAATCAATCAACCAGTTACAGATTGTGCATTGTAGTTGGGTTCTTGACTGCCTTACGTGTGACGTTGTTGTTATTGTTGTGGCCGGTTTTGTTGTTTGTTCTGTTGATAATGATACATATGTAAGCGTCCCTGTACGTCTGTATGTGTGTGTCAGTATTTGTGTGTACATTGTATTTTTGTATGTTTCCTGAGGTCTGATTAGAGGGGACACTGTATTTCGTGTTATGGCGGCGTTGGATGCCCTTTCCAAAAACGTTTTGTGTAAATGATGTTATCCGAAAAAAATGAGGTCAGATCATTACATTGGCTTGAAGAAGCACACAGTCTCTGGTCTTATGTATGCATATTAGCTTGATCCGATACCGGCAGGTAAACTGTCTGTTTGTCAGAATGTTATTAATATGTTTGCCCCTCTCAACGGACCCATAAACGGATTATGACATAAGCCCTATATGAGATTGTCAATGCTGCTGGCGGCTACATCTTACGCAGGATAGATATACATATCCTCGGGAGGAAAATTTGCCGCGCAAAGTTGGAACTTATTCAAGGTCCTCCTGCGGGAATGTCGACGATGAGGGCTCGTTTAAGGTTACCTCTTTCTTGAGGGGAAAGACAACTTTTCCTCTCTTCGATTCAAAGAGTGCGTGGAGTTAAAGGTAATCATCTGGCGAGAGAAGTCTCTTTATAACACTAAATTAGCCAATATAAGCGCTTTGTGAAGCAAAGAGGGATGCTCCAGCACGCCATGCCACGTCTTCTGTACCATGTCTAACACAAGGAGGGAAGGACAGTAAAGAAGAGAGACACATCAACGTTTGGGCAACCACAGAGAAGGGAGGGCCAAACGGGCCACTTCTACTTGACAGCAACACACCTTGGCCCTGTTGCATAAAGCTTAACACTAATGGTAACTCTGCCAATAAAATTCAAGGTTTTCATAGAAGTCGCCATTGGTAGCAAAGTTACCACCAATGTAAGTCTAATGCAACAGGACCCATGTCACTCATTCAGTGTATTATTTGGAAATTATGGGTCTGACAAGAAGAGATTAGTCTTACAAATGTAAATACTTGCACGTGCTTCCTATCAAAACTACAGCACACAAGATGTACGCAATACGAGGCCCCTAGCAGGGTTTGTTTGTAAATAATAACAAGTTTTCCACGAAGTGACTCAACTCATATTGGCATCCTTTCCTCTTTGCACCCCTCTCTCTCTCTCTCTCTCTCTCTCTCTCTCTCTCTCTCTCTCTCTCTCTTTCCACCCCCTCCCCCTCTCTTTCTTTCTCCCTCCCTCCCCCCTCTCTCTCTCTCTCTCTCTCTCTCTCTCTCTCTCTCTTTCTCTCTCTCTCATTTCTCTCTGTCTCTCGCCCCCTCTACCCCCCTCTCTCTCTCCCCTCTCTCTCCCCCCTCCCCCCTCTCTCTCTCTCTCTCTGTCTGTCTCTCGCCCCCTCTACCCCCCTCTACCCCCTCCTTCTCCCCCCCGCCTCTCTCTTTCCCCTCTCTCTCTCCCCTCCCCCCCCCTCTCTCTCTCTCTTTCTGTCTCTCTTCATATATAGTTATTTGCTGATGAGCCTTCAGGCGAAACAGTCTGTACAACTCACTTAAGCTATACTCAAGTCAATTTAATTTTCTATATTATATACCCCTTCTCACTATCTCTCTTTCTTTCTCTCTTTCTTTCCTTCCTCTTCAACCCCTCTCCCCTCTCTCTCTTTTTCACTCTTTCCCCCCTCCTATTTCTCTCTCTCTCTCTTTCCTCGCCATCCTTCTCTCTCCCCCTCCACCCCCTCCACCCCCTCCCTCCCCTCTCTGTTTGTTTGTCTGTGTGTGTCTCTCTCTTTTCCCTCATTTACGGTTCGTCGTAACTAGCGGATGTCCGTATCTGTGTATGGTGCCCGCTCAGCCCCAGGGTCTAATGGACGTAATTAACTCTGATTAAAGGAGAAGCAAGATGTGTAAAATATGTGTCATACGAGCAGGCGGAATTAAATCTCCTCTCCGTTACTAAAAACAAACAAACAAACAGTTCCCCTGTCTCTATGGCTCTATTCATATGCATGTGAGTATATCATTTTGTGTCACTCCTGAGGTCATCATGCTTGGAGCCATTGTCATTCTTTCTCACTGATAATATGCAGCAATCCTATCGAGCAGAGGTTGTTTATTCGCGATCCCCCGAGTTTAAAATGACTCATATTGCCAGAGTTACGTATCATATGTGACAGAGAGGCTCATATTGCCAGAGTTACGTTACATATTTGTCTGCATCCGGCCAAAGTCAAAGCCGTTTACTCGCTTTTATTGTTTTCAGAACTAGATAGGCCTATAGCTATATGCGATATAATCTCACATTGTTTAAGCGTAGACGCGCATAGAATGTGTACAAAGTCATAGTCATGTTTGATATCAAATTTGGTATTTTGACAAGAGGTCATGAGTTTTTTGCTCCTTAGGCAAAATCATATTGCCAACCGATATTTTGTTGTCCACCCAGAGGCCTCTAAAAGTAACGATCACATTTCTTTAATTCACATTATTTCTTCTCTGATCTGTAGTCATGATGTATACTAGACCTAAACCCTGTTGCTTATTGTAATTTTCAATTGTTGTCACTTATTTACCATGGAGCAACCAATGGGTTTTCAGCTTTATTGCTGTTGCTATGGCAGTTAACATCAATGGTAATTTACAACAATTGAAACCATAATACATACAGCATGGCCCAGAAGCCTCTAAAAGTAACAATCACATTTCTTTTGTTCACAGTATTCCTTCTATGAGCTGTAGTATTATGATACTTGCAGAAGGGATGGGTCTCCTTTAAGGCCACTCCTGTGTGTCAGTTACGCTCCCCTAGCCGCTCCTTCATCCGTCTCCAGCATGCGGAGCTCGGCAGCAGGAGACCACTCTTCATCTAGGGACACTTTCCTTCCGACAGGCAAAGCGAAGCAGCTCGAGAAGGAAGCACCATGTGTGTATGCGGGAGACCACCTTCCTCACATGCTTGACCTTCGAGGATTTATGCGCAATAATGTGTGTATATTATTGTCATTTTGATAATCTGACCTTCAATCAAATTATGTGGCACGGTAGCAATGGTAAATGATTTAATCATAGGTTGCTCTCCTCTCTCGTTTTGTCTTATAACATGTAAGGGGTCATCATTTGTCGCCTAGCATGGACCTACTACGTAACAAACGTGGAATCACTCCAACCCCCACCCTCCCGCACCTCCACCCCTTTACGCACCCACACTCACATAACTGAACCCACTCTCACATAATATTCTGTCTCAAAAGCATCTGTTGGTCAAGGGGCTACAAATACCCATCATATTACTGTCACACCCTCTTTCATATTTCATTTCCTTTCTCCGTATTAGCTTCCCCATTCCCCCCCCCCCTCTCTCTCTCTCTCTCTCTCTCTCTCTCTCTCTCTCTCTCTCTCTCCGTCTTTCTGACTTTTGGACTCTCTTCGTCTCTCGCGCATTTCCATTAATCTCACGGAACGTCACTTAAACATTCGTAGTAACACGCATACATGTATGTCCACTAATTCCAGTCTATCCCACGAGCACATTATTGATAATTAGAATAACGAACCACTTAGACACGATGTATGCATATTTTTCAGACAATCGGCTGATGTGACTGTTCAAGCACGAGTGTGGGCTTACAAAATGCTGAAAATGACAGACCGAAATTAAGCAATAGTAACAGAATGAACGAGGAATGATATGATGGACAATTAGCGCACTACAATATCATGTCGCCATTAGCTGATAAAAAAGCATGTGTTTTTGTCAAGCAGGGCCCTTGAGAAGAAGACTGTATCAACCACTGACAAGGTTACCCTGGGTAAATAAAACTGTATAAATGGAAATGAGGGATGGTAGGAGGATAAGTGCCCATACAGAATTGCTTACCCCCCCCCCCCTTCCCTTCGTTACCACACGCCTTTGCTTCAACCCCCATGTTAATACAATCCTGTCCTATGAACCGTATTGGTAACACAGCATAAACTTACTTGACATAAATAACAATATAAAAATTCGCAATAAACATATATTTTGCAGGAATAGGAAAAGGAAAGCCATCGTGTAGGAAAGGAATCTGCTGGTTCAGTTTCCATAATCTCATAATGGTGTTATTGGTAAATTGGTATGGTCTCAATTATCTCTTCAAATATCTACCCTAACCCAAAACCTACGGTACTGTAACTATTCTGCATAAATGATGGCGTGATGTTCAAGAGCAACGTATGATGTGTTGAATATGAAACAGTGACGTCGAATTCAAATAATCCCTTTAGCCCATGACAACGTGTTCATATACAGGTTGCATTTCAGCCGCATCCACTTCTCTCGTAAGAAAAAACAATTTTCTAGCTATGAAAATGCCATACATCGCACTTAAAACGTTACACTCAAACATTGTTCATATTTTCTCTGGCAAAAACTCTCTCTGACGTTGATTTAATGATTGAATAAAAGCCAATTCCAAAGGTCTTCGCATACAATTTCCTTGAAATTACAAAATTGAATTGACGAGTTGTTGTGAATCATCTGATGAACACGGTACAATAGAAATGACCATTACCTAGCGAAAAAACATCCATGATAGATGAAAAGTGATACGGCTAGGGGAGAAATATTCATCTGACTCTCTGCCAAGGCAAAATGATGCAGCTGCTGAATAAAATAGTACATTGACATGCATTGAGACATGAAAACAATGTGGCCTCTCATTTACAAAAAATCATATCGTTTCATAAAGTATATTACCACGTATACCATTTGGAGAATCAATTTCGATTCAAGAGGTACATCAAGAACTCTTTAAAAAAGATATGCACCTAATTACTTTGATGAAATATGTTTTTCTTATTGATCATTTGCCGTCTTCTTGCCTGTCATTTTCTGAAGCTGCTCCTTTTTTTGCCCCCCCCTCTCTCTCCTAAGAAAGAAGAAGAAGAAGAAGGAGAAGAAGAAGAAGAAGAAAAAGAAGAAGAAGAAGAAGAAGAAGAAGAAGAAGAAGAAGAAGAAGAAGAAGAAGAAGAAGAAGAAGAAGGAAAAGAAGAAAAGGAAGAAGAATAAAGACGCCGCCAAAAATTGATAGATGGCATTAATGAGAATGTTACATTGGAAAGGGAGAGACAGTAGATAAAAGCAAATGACAAATTATGAAAAAGCTTTCTGTAAGCAGTTGAGTTAATTGGTACAAATATTTAGGTAGAGTCTGATGTTATTCCTCATAGAGTCCTTCTTGCAACCCTCTTCCAATCTAAGGATGCAACTATCACCATCATTAGGAAGGCGCTTCACCTCACCGAAACGCAGAAGCCTGAGCAAATTACGTCGTATTCCCAAAGGCTATCAAATTTCGGGATCAAATCGGCAGCTAAACATTCAAGTATTGAACTGAACCAAGCAGCTGTTTTCCCTCCCAATGGTGTGCTTATGTGCTGAACACACGGAAGAAGTAAGAGTACACAACCTCTGTACACAAGTGATAGGAGTGTGGGTTGTCCACGCATTACCGAGCTAAGTTCACATCGTCGCCGGGTCCACATCATACCTTTGGCAAGTAGGGGTGTGGCCTAGCTGTGATAGGTTTGTCTGTCGTCATGTGCGGGGAGGATGGTGGGGATGGAGGAGGGTGAGACAGATAGGAAGACGGAGATTAAACAAAGAGAAAAAGAAAATGGGACAGAGAGAGAGAGAGAGAGCGAGAGAGAGGGAGAGAGAGAGAGAGAGAGAGAGAGAGAAGGGGGAAGATAAAAATACAGAGAGGGAGAGGGAGAGAGAGGGAGAGAGAGGGGGAGAAAGGGAGATAGATAGGGGGAGGGGAGAGGAGAGAGAGGGAGAGAGAAAGAGAGAGAGATAGGGAAAGAGGGGTGGGGAGAAAGAGAGAGGAGACAGATAGATAGAGATAGAGGGGGGAGAGGGGGAGAGAGAGAGAAAGAGAGAGAGAGAGAGAGAGAGAGAGAGAGAGAGAGAGAGAGAGGCACAGAGAAAAAAAAGAGAAAGAAAGAGGGGTGTCATGAGGAATATATACCTCCGCTATTATAGTAAAAAAAAACGTTGATAAACCACGAAATAAACCATATATGTAGCACGTAGCAATAGTAGCAAGACGATATCGTGTCAACATTCTTTTCTCAAAATAAGCCTGCTAACACTCATTACATCGCTAGATTGACATGGCGAGCAAGCGTAATATTTAGCTGATCAAATTTCATCCCTGACAATCAAGGATATATTTGAAGCATCTACTGCTCCTAGGGGGGAATCTGTCTCATATCTGTCAAATATGTAACCTTGTGTCCTTTCAGTAAAAACATTGTTTAGGTAGGTGAAGGTTCGGCGGTTCGTGAAACCTTAACGAACATATAACTTCGTCATAATCATCTTGGGCAGCATTGAGGGTTCTCGGTTCTTTCGACATTATCATTTAGGCGAACATGGATATTGATGAAGAGAGAAAGGGGTGGAAACTATTGGGGATGGGGGTGGGGGTGGGGGAGGAGAAATATTATCAAAGAGAAAATGAGAGCGGGTAAGAGAGACATCAGTAGAGAAGGAAATATGTGTGTGTTTTTGTGTGTACGTCTGTGTGACAGAGAGAGAGATACAAAGATATAGGGAGAGAGAGAGAGAGAGAGAGAGAGAGAGAGAGAGAGAGAGAGAGAGAGAGAAAGCGAGAGAGAGGAGAGAGTGATAGAACAGGCTTTTTTTGAAGAAAATATTCAGTCGTACTGATATTGAACTTTTACTAAACTGTTACTGTGTGTCACAATGTAGACATACTCTATCAGCTTTGTTTGTACTGCTATGGCTGATTATTTCACACAAATCATGATTAAACAGGCCCTGGAAATCGCACACCTCGTACTTTTAGCTTTTGAGACGGAGAAGTCGCCCGTGTGTATGCATAATTACAAACACATTTTCACACATGTAGTCCTATGTTTGCCTCTGCATGCACACCTACCCACGTCATTGAAGAAGGTATGTCTGTACGTGTGTGTGTGTGTGTGTGTGTCTGTGTGTGTGTGTGCGTGCGTGAGAGAGAGAGAGAGAGAGAGAGAGAGAGAGAGAGAGAGAGGGGGGGGGATGGGGAGGGGAGGGATGGTGGGGATATTCGCCAGATCTTGTTAACAATCACTGATCTGCTGTTCGGATTCAATCGCTTACCCTCGACACAGCTTTCTAATATGTTGGACTTTTTGCAAAATATGGCTAGAATCCACAGAATGTGTTGTTTTGCATTACCATGATTACTCAATGTCCAACAAGAATAGAGGCCAAACTCCAGTAACATGCATCGATGATTTGTGGTATGCGAGTTATCACCAGTATATTCAGGTTCATTTCACTCCTCTTTTCTCTTTTTCTTTTTCTTCGTTTTTGTTCATTTTCATCTCACCGTTTACGTTTGTCTTTTTTGTTTGTTGCTGTGTTGATGTTTTTATTGTTTTTTGTACTCCCGTTCTGGTTGCTGTTCTTATTACTCTACCTCTCTCTGTTTTCTTTACGTTTTTTATTCTTTTTTGCTTTGCTCTCTGAGTCCTTCCTATTTATATAGATTAGCCCCACCCCCCTATTATTTACACATACACTCCACTTCTTCTCCATCCTTATCCCCTCCCTCCACCCACCTCTCTCTCTCTCTCTCTCTCTCTCTCTCTCTCTCTCTCTCTCTCTCTCTCTCTCTCTTTCTCTCCCTCTCTCTCTGTCTCTCTTGCTGTCCTTCTATCAGCAAAGACGAGAAACAATGCCACACAAAACATATGTAAAGCTATGTCATGATCCGAGAGGCAAATCGGCGAGAATGCATTTCTCAACATGACATGATGTTTTAATGCACACATGGGAACATTACGTTCAATGATAGGTGAAATCTGATCAAACGTTACGAGAAAACAACCTCGCCTAAAGCAATTGCGGACTAAATCACTTTCCTCGCCAATATTTCTCAGGTGTGCTTGCTGCTTTCATGGAACGCTGCATGCGGCTGCAGCTGCCTGTAGTATATGCCGTGTACGAGCCGCGTGCGCAACGTGGTCATGCTTGGATATACGATGTCTTGAAATGGGACAACTCAGAACTTTTGGCTTGTAGAATGTATTACTGTAATTCTGTGGGGTCGATATATCATTTTTAACCCTTCCTGTGCCAGCCGAAATACTGCTCTATGGGATTCGTGTGCATTATTGGTGAACAAATGCACACATGACACACAAAGAGTTAATGATCATTTGGGAAGAGACACATGTGTAAATAAATTGGACTTCAGCTTAATAGTATATGTTGTGAGGTTTTGTTTTAGCGGAATACGGTACCATGGTTACTCTACCCACAAAAGTATAAGTATATGTCAGTGTACACGAAATATAAATGATTTCACGTCAACTCAACGAGGGACCACCCCTCGTACCACCATCACCTCACTCTTACAACCTCCCCCCCCCCCCCCCCAACCACCCCGCTTCCGGCCCCTTATTTGACATATTCTGGGTACGCCCATGGGTAGAAAGGCAAAGTTACTCTCCCCACGAAGTATTGGTGAATAAATTTCATGCCACATTAGCACACGGCGAACCTCTGTGCACCCCACATATCTTCGCTCCATTACGTCTCATTGATGCTGCTGGCAGACAAACCTCCTGCAGTAATATATCGAGAGTCGTACGTATTCAGGACTCATCGAAACCTTGTTACCAGGATCCAGAAATCTACTTATATGTCCCGGAGACTGAAATGCGCACTCACATTTTGCAAATATGAAGCAAAAGCGCGCGTTTTCTATACCTTTAAAAATATAGGCCTGGGATAATCAAATTAATATGTTATTTCGATCTTAAAGATATGAGCATCTCGGATTATTTTTTAGCGCTTTTAGTGTTTTTTTTTCGAAACGCACAATTAAATACATTGTTATATATTACCATAGCTCAGTAGCTAGGCATTTTTTTTTGTGAAATCGTATACTTTAAGACATTTAATCTTGGTGAAATATTTTGACAAAAAGTCCCAGAAAGAATAACATGGAAATTATGATGATTGAACATACTTCCGGAAGAGGAATTTACGCAGTCAATATTACAAATATGGCATCTTTTTTTAGCAGTTTTTAGCCATTCTATTCGAAGGAATATATGCTTTTTCTTCTCGATAATTGAGATGAAGCTTTCGACGAATTTGACCAAGAACGCACTAGTGATTTGGATATCTATGATGTGGCAAGGCAAGCGATACCTCATACAGGAAAGTACAGTGGTATGGAGTACCTGCACACGTTACTAGTTGCCCATATATTTTGATGGGTGTATATAGCACGTATATACTGCCACACAACCCAATTACACAGGAACGTGCTATTATTGACAATGAAGTTATCCAACTAGGAAACATCTTATCTCCTGGTTCGTATGTGGAATGCCTTATAGATGCTGCCAAGTTTTCCAATTGTTTTGCTAAGTATCTTACCTAGGAAAATGTTATACTCCTTCAAACTAGGAATAGCTGATCAGGTAATATTTAGAGCGTATATTATGCACAAGAGCCATTTGACTCATGTATTGAACATGATAAAACCTACCCATCATCTATCTTCCTTTAAGCTCTAATACATCCAGGTAATATATTCAGCCGATGTTTTTTTTATCAAGGAGACCTAACAGGATTAGTCGACGACATGATTCGAGTCCCCAGTCACAATTGCCCCCGGGCACTGGTCGTAACAAGCCTAGTAGGCCGAGTCCAGATAGTGTGTTTCGATTGATACGAGCTTCTTCGATCTTTGCGCCCCGGGATGGGTGGGCTGGGGGGAGGGGGTGGGGGCTGGGTGGGGCTTGGCCTGTCTAAAGCATGTACTTGCCTTTGTGACCTACTTTAGCCCGATAGATAATATCGATAATGAGAGCTTACTTGGGGGATACTAGTACTGGGCGGGAAAAGATGTAAGAGAATGTTGGTGGTATAGTCACGATCTCGCCCTCCCCCTTCACTCACAGACACACGCACGCACAAGTACACACGCGCTCACTTATACGCACACGCACACCCATTATATATAAGCATGTACTCAAACACACACTCATACACTCATACGGACACACATACATACACAAACTCACAAGCATACACAAACATAAACACACCTACCCACATTCGAATACATACATACACACGTACAAACGAACACACACCCACACACTAACACACACCCCCCCCACACACACACACACATACACACACACACACACACACACACACACACACACACACACACACACACACACACACACACACTCACACACACGCATCAATAACCACTCCCATCCCAAATTGCCTTAAAACACATCTAGATTGTATTAATCTTACGAAGCTTTATAATTGAATGAGCAACTGATGAGAATTCACCTAATCAGGTTGACGCATCGTTTAAACGGTAGCACCAATCGCCCACACCATCCCCCTACTAGCTCCGAAAATGCGATCCCTCGTTCTCATTTCGTTATAAAAAAAAAGTATGTTGAAAGAGGAAGCGGCATTGCCATGATTACATTATATCTCCAGCCCGTGTTTGTTGCCTCTTATAAACTGTGCGAAGCAAGCAAAGCAGTCTCCTATGCTGGTATAGTCTAACTATCAGGCTTTTAGACTTTTCTGATTAAAACTGAAAAATAGAGTCATATATTCTGAGACTAGTCACTGTATCATTCTCCTCTCTTTTCTCAGTCTGTCCGATAGCTAGAGGAGATATTGAGAATGATGAGTCTGCTACAGTCCATTTATATTTTTACTATAATTCATTTAGCTTTTCCTAAACAGGGTATCCCCATCAGTGAGCTTGAACTGTTCTGCCTGGAGGTCCTGTGTACAAATAACTCAACAGTACATAATAAAATGAACATAGATTACACAAACAAATGCCCTTTTATTAAACAATTTGGTTTAGAAATGTCTAAGGGTCTGGAGGCAAGGTTATGTTCATAGCGAAGATGAAGCAACGCCCATTGCACTGAATGAACGCACTTCACATCTTCAGCTGATAGTACCTCATAATACGTCATGCACGTCACTGGTTATGTCAATGCGTGTAGCGTTTCCTCTATTAATAGGAAATAAAATGTCAAAATATATCATGCATTCGTCTTTAAATACAGGTAATGTGTGTTGGCGCCATGTTCCATTACCTGGACTAAATAACCTAGATCTGTTTATGCTCATGTGCTATGTGCTCATGGCCTCTAAGCTACTAGCCCAGAGAGACAAGCTGTCTCTGTGTTTCCCTGCATTCCCGCATACCTAGCCTGATTTTGATGCTAATTTTCATGTATGATGACACTTTGAAAGCTTCCTCTTTTCGATGTTTGTTTAAGAATGAACATATAAACCGCATTACGTTTAGCTCAGTTCTTTTTCTTAAGTGGTAACAAAATATCTTTGTATAAATACTAAGCTTTACCATCAAATCGTCTTTGTTGCTTTTCTTGTCCTATATTTCTTTCACTTTCTTGTTGGCTCTCTCTTCTTTTTTTCTTATCGTGATCTGTGCTCGTTCGCTTGTCAGCCCTTCCCTTTCATTCATTGCATTGTTCACTCCTACTCCCCTCTTTCTCCCTCGCCCTCTTATTCCTTAGTAACACTTCTTCCTTTGCCCTTTCATCGCTTAAACGATGAATCTTTACCAACTGATTACTTTCCATGATCATGAATTAATCGAGAACAGGACATGTGGTTCCACGATCTTCACCACTGCTACCTGACATCAATTTCACATGTGTTGTGACCGGTTTCTGAACTCCTGTAAGCACCACTTACCCTGCGAGCCTTTGCCTGTGTCTTGAAGGAGAAGGTCGTGATGCAAACAGGGTAGACGCCAGATAGTTAAGGGGCGAGTCTCTTGGCCGTGACGTCGGCCTTATTCATGGGTCTCTCGATACGAGAAAACAACAAACAACCGGAGGGGAAAAAACGGGAACACTGAAGGAGACCCCCCCCCCCTCTACACACACACACAGACACACACACACACAGACACACACACACAGACACACACACACACACACACACACCAGTTTAATTGTGTTATTACACCATAAAGAGGGGCAGATTGTATGAAACACTAACTCTAACTCTAACCCTAACCCCACCCAGGTAGAGAATGGTAGAATGGAGAGAGAGAGAGAGAGAGAGAGGAGTGTGTGTGTGTGTGGGGGGGGGGGGTGTGGGGGTTAGAGAGAGGAGGGGTAGAGAGAGACAAAGAGAGAGAGAGATGGAGAGAGAGAGAGAGAGAGAGAGAGAGAGAGAGAGAGAGAGAGAGGAGTGTGTGTGTGGGGGGTGTGGGGGTTAGAGAGAGGAGGGGTAGATTGAGACAAAGAGAGAGAGAGAGAGAAAAAGAGAGGAGTATGGGTATGGGTGTGTGGGGGGGGGGGGGGTTAGAGAGAGAGAGAGAGAGAGAGAGGAGTGTGTGTGTGGGTGGGGGGGGGTAGAGAGAGGAGGGGTCGAGAGAGACAGAGAAAGAGAGAGAGAGAGAGAGAGAGAGAGAGAGAGGAGTGTAGGTAATGGGTATGGGTGTGTGGGGGTTAGAGAGGGGTAGAGAGAGACAGAGAAAGAGAGAGAGAGAGACAGAGAGAGAGAGAGAGAGAGAGAGAGAGAGAGGAGTGTAGGTAATGGGTATGGGTGTGGGGGTTAGAGAGAGGAGGGGTAGAGAGAGAGAAAGAGAGAGAGAGGGAGAGAGAGAGAGAGAGAGAGAGGAGTGTGTGTGTGGGTGGGGGGGGGGGGGTTAGAGAGAGGAGGGGTCGAGAGAGACAGAGAAAGAGAGAGAGAAAGAGAGAGAAAGAGAGAGGAGTGTAGGTAATGGGTATGGGTGTGGGGGTTAGAGAGAGGAGGGGTAGAGAGAGAGAAAGAGAGAGAGAGGGAGAGAGAGAGAGAGAGAGAGAGAGGAGTGTGTGTGTGGGTGGGGGGGGGGGGGGGGTTAGAGAGAGGAGGGGTCGAGAGAGAGAGTTAAAAAGAGAGAGGAGTGTAGGTAATGGGTATGGGTGTGTGGGGGTTAGAGAGAGGAGGGGTAGAGAGAGACAGAGAGAGAGAGAGAGAGAGAGAGAGAGAGAGAGAGTAGTACAAGGAAACACACACATACCCCGTTCCTCACTGTGACATCGCAGTGGGACGTGTGAAGTCAGGCATTCAGGCTGTTTGGCATTTCTCGTAAATCCTTTGTGTGCCAAACTGTATGCTGCTTAGTGGAATAACCCCAAGTAGCATTATAAGGGTTAAACCTAGGGCAAGTGCTGTGCATTCATACCGAGGAGGTAAAGTATTCTCTTTCTCTCACAACATCTAACGAAAGATTAGGCTACTACAGCAGACCGAAATATATTGTACAGTGTGGATTTAAATTGCCAGACAGCCCGAAGCAAGACTACATGTACTACGTGTGGTCCCTGGCAACAGTCGTCATAACAGTAGATGTCTGTATCCTCTTACACCCTACCCTTCAACGCCACGCCATTCCGATCTGCTTATGTATACATAATATGGTGTTTAAAGGGAAGATGGTGCAAAGCGGTGTAAGAGTGTCAGGATGTATTGTGGGACCTATGTGTATAGCAACGCATGGGGGAAGTAGGGTCTGTGGTTATTTGGAGGTCCCTCAGCTTAACACCGTGTCTAGACTTCAACATCCAGTGTAACATTACGTGGGAACTCAGGACCCTCCTTTCCCCACTGGAATCTTTCAATGATCTAGAAGCATTGCGGTACCCCCCCCCCCCCCCCCCGTTTCCCCCATGCCACTCACGCACCCTACATTCACGTCCGTGCATAATATCACTGTTACAAACTCTGAAAGGCAAGGTGTAGAAGTGGTTAATGCTACCTGACCTGTAATCAATAGAGTGCTCTCATGTAAAGACCATTGTGGCCCATGGCTCCCTTTCTTGTTTGATTTCGAGATTACAGCAAGGAATAACATAAAAATGATCAAATCGTTTAAATTAAATGAAATCCGGAGTCCGTCCGCGGTATTAATGTCCGAACGGTCATGACATGATCACGGGCCGTTACCACGTCTACCCTTTACTGCAAGACTAGGTGTCCATTTTCCAGGTTAAACAAATAAACTTAAAAAAGCACGCACAATGGAAGAATATACTGTATTAGAACTTCCCTCCAAATGATGGAACTGGAAACTGACTGGAAATTGTAGCGATCAGTAAATTTTCAGGATGTTTTGGGCAAGTTGTCCGAAACCTGTAGCCTAGAGATGCGCTGACGGGGACAATGCGATTATTAATGTAACATATGGTCGGTGCAGAGCAAGGCTACTTTTCCACTTTTCCTGAAAATGTTTGAAGCTATGACTGATATTTCATACACCAAATCGTTAGGGTATACTGCTGATTCCTGCCGACTTTCATGACTTTTGCCAATGGGACAACCTATCTTTAAGATATAAAAGCGTTTCATATGAGAATGTACATCTTCATGTTCACAGGGTAATATGTGTGTCTAGACTTGAAGGTTAATAACTTGGTGCAAAGGAAGGAAATCGATACATGAACACTGTAACTGGTTACTTATCATGAAATGCACCCTTTGCTATGTTCCAGAAGTGGATATCGTCTTGTGTAAATGTTTACAGCTCTTTTGCAATGGACTTTGGCCAATGCTTCTACGAATATTGTTATCATTTGCTATAGGCGATGCGATGCAATGATCGATGAACATATGATACATATTTGGGGGCCAATACGAGGCCAACATGACTTGATCTTTTGGTACGCATCTCCGTACCTGGTTCAGGTGCGTTCGCACGGAGGCAAACTTGCCGCTCTCGCTTGCTAAGGAGACATCTTTCATTGTCTTTCGTTAGCCTTTTGAATGTTTTCTCGCTTCCTTCGGAGTGATAACGTGCTGTGGCATTCATGATTTGCTTAGGGAAGGACTTTCAAGCTTAGCCGCAGCGGGAAGGGGCCTGCTTCAAAAATGCCGGCGTCGTGCGGCGAGCAGGAAACCATTCCCGTATGAACCTGTGCCTTAAGGGTGATATTCCCAATAAATACTTTCTTTCTAAACACACCCCATCCCGTCTAGGTCATAGGTTCCAAACCATCGATGATTTCCAAGCATTATGGTAGAATATACATGTATAATGTTAAGCCTACGCAAAAGTTCTCGGTCATGAGGACCCGTTTCTTCAACGCCTCGTCGATGGCCTCATTATCATGATTATGAAAACAATGGAAACCAATCAAAATATCTTCATATTCGCCTATAAAGGGATTTCCAATACTATAGGTCAGTCATCAGAAATGCAGACTAAAGAATGTCAATAAAGAAATGAAAATATCATAACGAATACTTCATGACCCATGTCTCTTGTTTTTCTTCTTTCTGTATATCGTTCTCTCTCTCTCTCTCTCTCTCTCTCTCTCTCTCTCTTTCTCTGTCTGTCTCTTCTTCTTTCTTGTCTTCTTAGTTTTCTATTTTAATTCCACTCCTAGTTTTATATTTCCACTATTTCCTATCGTTGCACAATATATACGAGTGAAAACGTCAGAGACAATGTGCACATCAGGCCATGTCAACAATAAAAACGACAGGAAAAATGTTACATTCCATTCATTGTCTGGTGGATAACAGACTAAAGATGAGCCTTCTTTTGTGCAATTTGTGGTAGAGATTCTTTCATCAGTCATTCCGATTTTAGTCTTTGTGTACCACATGTGACCTTTTTTCACAATTAGTACACAATCCCTATAGAGCAGCGTTATAGCTGCCACACCATAGGGGTTAGGGGTAGGCAAACGAACAGAAATCATACACTCTTCCTCAATAAAACTAACATACCTGTAACGCATCTAAGATATATGTTACTTTATACTTATCACCATGGTTACCGTCGATCGTCGATCGTAATCCCACGTCAGTCATCGGACTATACCCCCCTTGTAAGTAAGCTTTGCCCCGCGTGACCTTTTCACGGATACCATACATAGCTAAGAACTATCAAGTAAGGTCACGTGACCAAGCCTCTAACACACCTCCTCCTCTTCGATCTAGGCTGCCATGAGTTACGAGGATGAACTTCAGCTCATGCTTGCGTCACGCACCTTACCAGTAGAGAGTTTTTTAGATCGACACGACGTGGATATGTACATGTAGGCATGGTAGGTATTCTTTAGATGATTTAGAGTCATCACATCGTGTGAGATTTGGAGTGGACTAGCAAGGGGTGTTCATGCCGGGCTTCGTGTGAACATCTTCATGTCCACGTCCACGTCCACGTCCACGTCCACGTCCGCGTCCATGCCGTGTCGATCCAAAATAAATTACACTCAACGGTAACCCGACATTGGCCCCGGCGACATTGATGTTTCTCCGGAATTTGAGCCGTCAGTTAAAATACACCTGTAGGGTAAGGTTTAGGGTTGCACCTACTTGGGTTTCTAAGGAGGGATAGGGTAAGGTTTATCTTAGGTTGAAGTTCAAGTTGGCCGCGGAGCAGTTGTCGCGTGAGCAAACATCGTGGAGCCACAATGAGCTGTCATTGTAATCACCCTCTCAGTACCATCTGTCAGTACTAAAATGTGTAATCATTCAGGAAGCTTAGTCACGTGCACTCGTATCTGGCCAACATGGCCTATGCGAGAAGTCCCCCACCCCTACCTCCTTTCATGTTGGTGGTTAACATTATGCAGTCCCATAGATCCCCCATTCCCGGCCCCTTGCTACAAAAAACATCTGGACGCACTGCTGAATATTTCATAATGTCTTGCTCTCTCGATCATGTTACCAAAGGTTCCAGATTGGAACGTTCAAGGTTATAAATCAATCTCAGAGGCATACAATGAATGTATTGGTTTCCAAGACCTTGCTCGACAAGTAACCAAAAGACTTTAGGTTTAAAAAAAGGGAGAATATTGAAAGTTGTAAAGATTGGCCGTTCTTTGTTTTGGGTTTTCCATTTTTTACGATGTCATTGTCGATGAGCGCTGTACGAGATATGAACCAGACAAACTGATATGATTGATCGTGCAATCTTAACATGACAGAACGTAAACGACATAAACATATCTAGTCTTTTATAACCGCACGTACACCATTCTTTCCTTCTCTGAAGTGAATCCCTGCTGTCAGATATGTACGGTCACGGTGTATGGTGGGGGAATCGGGACGGGTGGGGGTGGGAGGGGGGCATCAGGGGTCCAAGCTGCCCGTGTTTAGTGCAATCATGTCAACACCGAGTTTTGATACATGTCCCGTAGATCAATCTGAATTGATATTTGTATGAAAGCCGCTTGGAATGAGCCGTTTTCGTAACGTTTTCGCAGCTTTCCCCTGACTGCGAAGCAACGCGTTATTACATTCACCTGTATTCCCAAATTCAGTTCAAATGGGTGGAACGCTCTGAATCAATTCGTTGTTGCTACTCGCACAAACCTCGGACAGGCTTTGGGGATGTTATTAGAAATGTGTTGTTGGAACGACGTAAAAGAAATATGAATACATAACAAAAACGGCCTATTGGCTGAATTCTTCCAATTGAGCCACGCCTCTCCACCACAGAGATAAGATGATGAAGAAGTGAGTAATCAACATTCTTTCCTCACAAGTATCAGCTTGGCTGCCAGAGGGTGGGGAAAAACTTGCCAGCTTCTGACCTTTCCTCAAAACAAACACTTTTACAGCATGAAATCCAGATAATGATCTACATAAACATATGAATATACTTATCAATTTCTCAAAATCATTTATTTGTCCGCAAATGAGGATGAGAAAAGGAAGGAAAGAAATAGATCGATTGAGTAATTCAAGAGATCCATAGAAATACTCCCATTTCATATGTTTGCTGATATGCACGATGTGGCAACTAATTGGTGGTAGCACACATTATCATAAACGAGAGGCTTGAGGTGAAACACTACACTAACGATATTTAAACAGCAGTGTTTATATGCATGATAAGTATCGAGATATGTGCAAATCGTATATGTAGCATTTTTTTTTATCCGACTTGATACAGCAAGCATTGAGTCGACCTACGGTCCGTTGTTTACTCTCAGCTCCTCCTGCCTGGACTTTGGTCAAGTCAAAGACTACTCTATAAATAAGGGATCTAAAAGCATCCATTATTTGCTCTACAATTATACTAGACTTCAATATATACTATACCACAGTTTCAAAGCCAAGGTGTCTCATAGGAATAGTTAGACTGGAATTCGGGAAGACACTTACAATGAGGATGAAGGTTCCGATGAACTCCGCTATGGTCTCCCTGGCAAGTTTATTGCGGATGCGCAATGTGTCGAACAGCTTTTCCTTGGCGTTTGGCATCGTGTTTTAGCTCTTCACGCGAGGTCCAGATTCTAGCAGGGAAAACACTCTCGACACTTTATTATCCCTTGCGTATATCGTCTGCTAGTTGTCGTCGCTTTTCGGTCGGTCACTCACGGGGACGTCGATATCGATGTCGATGCAATCAGTCGGTGCCACGATGGCAATACAGATCACACAAGCTATTATGATACCACGATTGACAATATTTGATATGACGGGCAGACCTGGGAGATTGTCAGAGTAAGTCGATTGATTCTTTGGCAGGACGCCACTCGTTTGAATCACCAAACCCTCTATAAATGACAGCTGCCCGCTACATATCGCCAGGAACCAGTCAGTGATGTTAAGTAACCACAATCTACAAATCTCCAATTCAGAGCCCCATCTCGGATCCTATACGCTATGTTTTGCTCGCTACGGCTTGACGTAGCTGGCGCTGTATAACCCCAGCCAGAGCCGACCCCAGCGACTCTCACAAGAACCCGTTGAACAAGACTGCGAATGAGCTCCGAGCTCATGAACTGTACGAATTTTACATATTTCAATCAAGTGTATTAGCGATTCGAATATCCTCACATCGCAGCACATACCGTTATAACCACGAGGATATACAGTAGAAGGCTTCTATATTTCAGAACATGAATTGAGTTGGACAATCCATAACACCAATAAGAATTTGATAAAAAAAAAAAAGTTAATCTAATTATCTAGCCACTAACGTTGGCTTACATTTATGAAATGAAAAGAAAATATAATTTGTATTTCCGATACTTCGTGATAGCGAAATCGGTACATTCACGGACCCAGTTTTGTCTGATCTGAACTCAATACAGTAATATTGCTTAATCTGAATAGCGCCATCTCTCTTCGTTTTCTTGGACTCCTGAGCTTTCGGGTTATGGTTGATACATGTATTATTAAAATAATTTCAATTGTCATCATGTTTTATATTCAAAAGGAAAAATCTAGTTATGCATCCAGTAGTATATATATTTTTTTGGTGAGAAAGTCAGAAACAGCTTTTGGGACTAAAGGGATTCAAACCGGCATCTACTGCTCGTCTCGCAGTGATTTAACCATCCGGCCATTGAATTATTTGGTCGAAGGAAAGGCACGATGGTAAACAAATGGCTAAGAGTCCAGTCTGTTCAAAAGTACGCCGTAGGGACAATGTGGTGAGGTTTCAGTGACGGGGCTTTCTGTGGTAATTTCAATCAGACAATACTTTCTAGAAATACTCCACGTATGACTAGTAAGGGCAGACTGTGCCATCAAGCAAATGCATGAAAAACAAAACAGAGCAAATCTTGGAAGCAAAGGAATTCATGTTGTTCTGTCTATTGTGTGTTTTTTTTTAAGCGTCAAAATGTCATAAGCAGATGCCGCCACAATGCATCTTTCACATTTTTAAAGATATTTTATTTATTTTCTCTCAAATCAATTGAACATATCATTCTTACATAAACTTGATACATTGTTCATTTATATTTTAAATTAAACATGAATTGCAACAGTTAAATAAACAAATGAAAAAGTACATTTTCATATATTGTTTACAAAACATTATTGTACAATCAAGAATCGAATCTTGAGAGAAAAATTTTGTCTGTTTATTTTCCCAACCCATCCCCCATTTGAACATACTCCCAACATCCCCATCCTCACACACAAACTCACACACAAACACATACACACAAAAAAAACATGTGTACCGAAGGATATATGCAAAAGTAGTGAAATCACAGCCGTTGCAGCATTTTTTTATTTTCGAACAAAAAATGTATATATATTCGCCTTGGCGCCCTCACAGTGCCGTCCTCGCCGTCCTCACAGTGCACACGTTAACCAATATGTATCAAGTCATTCATACACATACAGTGGAGCCCAACTGAAACTTTCAAAATAAATGTATCTAGTTTGTGCATTGCATAAACACATATGGTCTTGCTTTGATCTGAACAGACAATATCTAGCTTGTGTATTGCGTGAACTCATATGATCTTGCTTTGATCAGACAACTGTTAGTTGAGCTCCCCTATTCAATCACTAATTAATCGACCCGTCGTAATATTTGCCACTTGGCGATAAACAAGTCAGCTTTCGTTCAATAACAAAAGACAGATCGAGGGCGGTGGGCGGGGGGGGGGGGGGGGGGGGGAGAAACGGTGACAGAGAAAGGCAGAGAGAGAGAGAGATGTGTGTGTATGTGTGTGTGCGTGTGTATGTTTGTGTGTGTGTTTGTGTGTGTGTTTGTGTGTTTGTGTGTGTGTGTGTGTTTGTGTGTGTGTTTGTGTGTTTGTGTGTGTGTGTGTGTGTGTGTGTGTGTGTGTATGTGTGTGTGTGTGTGTGTGTGGGTGTGTGTGTGTGTGTGTGTGTATGTGTGTGTGTGTGTGTGTGTGGGTGTGTGTGTGAATGCACTCATTGTGCGTGTCCTTGAGCCTCTGACTTGTAAGTGGATAAAGAAATGAGGATCTTCTTGGTTAGTATAAGCAGATTAATCTTATTAACGTTACACCCTAGGCCTCTCATCGTGTGTGTAAGCCGGTTTAGTTACGTGTCACTTTCACATTTTGAAAGGGGTAGATTGAACGGATATAGAAATCCCATCACTTCTAAGCAGTTCGGTCTTTACTTTGATGCTTGCGTTTTCTCTGCGGCTCTTAGTTGCTGTTTCCTCTGTCTTGGTCTCATTATGATTTCTTCTCTGTCACGTCTTAAAGGCTTATTGGTTTGTACCTTTCATAATCAAGAGCTGTAAGTAGATAACAACACCAACACCGTCTTGTGTATGTTACTGTATACACACAAAAGGAAGCTGCTTACGTTTATAACAACACACAGTCTGAAAAGGCTATATGTATATAACTTAAAAAGAAAAAATAAGACGAATGAAGAGATGAAGAACAGTGATAGAGATACGAGACACGCAGTAAGAAGCAATGCTTTATTACAAACAATAAGCAGATTAAAGACGAAATAAGAAGATATCTCGAATGACCAGAACAGAGAGAAAATTTAAGAAAAAAATCACATATTCAAAGTGATGATTGTGATGAGAATGAAGGCAACACGCATTTTAAAAAGATTGTAGGGACAACAATAGAAAGAAATCAGCTAGCTCTTTCGTCAACTTACGCAAATATGCCAAGGGGAATCTTTGCTCTGCCTATCAGACCATGCAAACATCATATATTTTGCTCCTCAATCATGATTTCGTTCTTTTGTACCTGCATTTGTTCCCTACTTGTGCTATCAATGAGTGTGGCTCCCCCATGACGTCATTGAGTCCGGATGAAATGGGAGGTGTTTGCTCATGTACAAGTGATTATGCCCCCGTTAGATTTCATATGAACATAAACGGTGTCGCGAGGTGTTTTTGACACAAACCTGTTGACTTCCTTACGTTGCACAGGCGCACATTTATTTTTCTGCTTCTTCCTTTCTGCATTGACTCCCCCCCCCCCTCTCTCTCTCTTTCATCCTCTCTCACACACACAACACACACGCACACACACAGACACATACACTGTCTGTCTGTCTGTCTCTCTCTCTCGAACGCAGGCACACACACACACACACACAAGCACACACACACACACACACTCTCTCTCTCTCTCTCTCTCTCTCTCTCGCTGTCAGTCTCTCTCACACACACATTCGCTCTCCCTGTCTCTCTGTCTCTCTGTCTCTCGATGTGTAGGAATATACATACTGATGTCTGCTGATCGTAGAGCTTGAGTCTTATGGGAACGCAGGTGTATTCATGTCTTCTATTATATTCTATGTGCTTTATATCCAATTTTCACATTGGACGTCCACTGGAAGTCTCAGTAATAAAATTCCTGAAACGGAACACGCAGACCCTTCAGTTTGATATTCTGTAGTTATGTTCTGGGCCATTCTGCATCTAGGTTTTCAATTTTTGTAACTTACCATAATGGTAACTACCATGACAACAGGTGTGATAATGAGAGTTCATTGGCGGTTGCCATGGTAGTTACCATCAATGGTAAGTTACACAAATTAAAAACCCAGAGGCAGCATGGCCCTAGAGTGATCCCAATTGATGTCTGGAGTGAAATTTAAGCACTTTTATACTAGACGCCAGAATAATTTAATACACACGTCCCTTCCTCTATTACAAAACTTTTTATTTTTAACAAATAATACACACTGTACGGGGTCATTTTGTCTGGCTCTCAAAGTGAGAACACTCCAGCCGGATATTGCTTAACAGCCTCAGTACTAACTCAGGAAGACCAACTGACTTATAACACCTTGCTCACACCTCCACACGGTATTGGGAGGGTTAAGAAGTGTAGTGGGTGAACAAGACAGTGCATACCTACATACACGTATATCTGACTAGTGGAATTGTATTTGAGATTATGTGATATGGAGAATATCATGTGTGTGTGAAACGGAAGAGAATAGGTAGCATGAATAGTAAACTTTTTTTTTCTTTTGATGGGTTCATGAGATTACATGTTAACAGTTGTGATATAAAACATGTACCAAGAGTAATGAAAGCCGGCGTGAGGTCAGATATACCAGGTACACGGGAACGATCGAACGCGATACTCACTCAGCAGATATATGTCTTCACAATTATAAGATTGAAGTTAAAATGAAATAAGATCAAATACAGTTTAGTTATTCATTAAATATGTTAATATAAAAAGGATCTCTTTTGAAAATATGCGGATTGATACAAAAGTGAATATTCGATATATTCGATACAGTCCCCTCATCGGGATAGGACTCGTACCCTCATGACAACCGATCAAACAAACTCCGCATTCCTCTATCGCGTCTATTAGCAGAGTATACTTTCCTTTGCCACCGTCAACAATATGTTAAACCATGTGCTCGTCAAACAATCCAACATCCATTGACAATGCCCAACCTCTCCGACACACAATCATTGACAATAGGCAACGCATGGCTGGCGGCACTGAAGCCTTCACGCTAATTCTCCATGCTGTGTGTTCGCTGATTCAATGCGTGCGCTGTGCTGGAGTATGCGGTGCAAACAAATAGCGTCTTCTTCGCCTAGGTTACGGATTGCGTTCGCTCCTCTATCTGTAGGAGACGGACAATCGCAAGAACGGGATCTTGCGCGCATGAGCGGTGTATAATCTGTATCGGCGGAATCACTCGCTTTTCAATCAGAGACTTTGATTGTTATGGATTGTTATCTGGTGATTTCCTCGCTGTTGTCTACGAGTGAATGTGGGGGCAACGATCGATGACCGGCGAACGAGAATAAATCAGTGTAGACTCGACAGTGAAAGTGCCCCGTTTGTAGGACGCAGATGATTACACGGACCTTACCATTTGAATATAGAGTGATTTGTGTGATTTTGAATCTATTTCTACGTCGGAAGTTACATGTGCTTTGACCATCTATAATCATCAGTGTCATCAGTAGAGTGTGTAACGGATATGACAAATAGACTGAACAAGGACGTCTCACTGCGGGCGTAACACCCGTGGACTGTACGAGACCCATCTTACATGAGAAGGCATGGGCCTACAGCGAATAAGGTTGATGAAACCTTAAATTAATTCCAGTTGTGGAAGAAGACTAACCAGAACAAACACCTCTCCGTGACTACATATGATTAGTCACCTTACGTTTAGTAATCGTACTTGGTCTTGAAGAAACATGATACGTTTATTCAACGGTCAACACCCACAACGTCTGGAAAATCTCATGTGAACTTCACAAGGTATGTATGACATCAATTCCTCATGTTGTAAAATAATGTAGAGTCCCCATATCATCAAGGAGGTGTGGTATCACCCTTACTCCCTGGTATCTTTGGAGACAATTTTGCAGAGTTATGGTATTGGTTATGTGGTCTATGCTGATGATACTCAGCTTTATACGCTTAAACATTCAGACTTGCCATTAGTTATTCCTCAGTTAGAGTCATGCTTAGTGGATATCAAATTGTGGTCATCATGTGACTTGTTAAGACTGAACGAACAGAAAACTGAATTCTTTCATATGTTATCTCGAATGTGAACGAAAAATATAATACCACCTAGTTTGGTCTTTATAATTAGGAAAAATAACATAGTAGTATTCACTACTGAATGTAGTGCTAATGTTAATACTATCTTATTTGGTCTTCCTGCTGTATTATTAATAAACTACAACATATACACAATTCTGATGCTCGCTTGATAACATGTACTAAAAGATGTGAGTCCATAAGTCCTGTTTTGCATAACTTACCTTGGTTGCCTATGGATAAACGAATTTAGTTGAAGATTTTGATCATTTTGCATAAATGCTTACATGGATATTCTCCTGACTATATTCAAGAACTTATTAGTTTGTATAAATCACCTTGGGTCCTTCGTTCTAATTCAAAGAATCTTTTAGTTCAGTACTCCGTTAAAACCAAGACATACGGTCAGAGGTCTTTCCATACTTCCACACCTATGCCATGCATGCTGCGGAATAAACTTCCTGACTTTATTCGACAGTCTAAATTACTGAGGATCAGTTTCACGCCAATTTAAAGTCATATTTGTTTGTAAGTGACATGTAAGTGTCAGTAAGTGTATCTTCGCTTAAAACCGGTTCTATTTATTTCTCTTTTTTTATATGTTATGCGCACTGTACTTAACTGCAAAATTGCGCTATATAAGAATGGACTATTATTGTCATTATTATTATTATTATTATTATTATTTTTATTATTATGATTATTATTATTTTTATTATTACTACCTGTCAAAAGTGTCCATTCGGTTTCCACATGGATCGATATTGAAAGCGAAACTTTACCATTGAGAGTGGATGAAGATTGAGTCTGTATTTACTGCATTGTAGCAATGACATATCGCACCCTAAACATGTATACGAGTGGTGCTCAGAATCTTTTCTTGTCCTTGTGATTGTTGACGACATCTTTATAGTACTTTATTGAATAATTTTATAGCGAGTTGGAGCCAGTGAATACTCACTTTCATATGTCCCTGACACTAAGAATGAACGAATGTACAGACAGTAAATCTATTACAGTGTGTAATACCAGTAAACTGATGAGAATGGACACTTATATTTACTCTAAACAATGAAATGAAATCAACGGTTATGTTCCTTGAAGGCAGGTTGACAATCACAATCGTCATTGTGAAGGTTTCTTTAATGACTACATAGCTAAAACTTAGGATGAGATCGGGCCTCAAAATCGCGAAAACACTTATTGATTTTGTCTCACCGAACCGTATCCTAAAACATATCGTTGCTCTACACTCACGGCCACGGTATTGGGTTTTGAGGAACAACACCACAAAATAAAAAGAAGAAGAATGAGAATACAAGGAAGAATAGTAGCAAGAAGGGAATGAAGATGGCGATAGCAAGGGTCGTGGAAGCAGTAGAACTAGGAAAAATCAAGAAGAGGAACAGCAGGAACAACGCTAGCATTTACCAGTAAACATAGAACATAGGCTGTTTCTTGTTTTCGCTGTTCCCCCATTTCACACGGCCATGATAATACTTACGAAGACTTAGAACGACGTAGCTCCGCCAAAACAGAAGCGCAATCAATGTTACAATGTTTTCAATAGTGAGCGAACGAAATAACACCATCAGCAGGTCTACTGATTGTATGACGCGTACAGGTATTGTGTTTTGCAGTATAATCATTTAGGAAGGTTATCAATTGTGATAGTAAACAAACAGAGTGAAATTGCTTTGATTTTAAATGGCTTCTCAAATGTCGATAGATTAGATTATGTCCCTCTTGCCTCATCTGACTGTCATTGGTTGTGTTTGGTTTGTGTTTAGCAACGTGTTCCATTCAGTATTGAATATTTCATTGGCTCAATGGCTTCTTGTACTCTTTTTCCGTCATCGGCTCAATTTATACTAAAAGTTTGTAAATTTACAAAGCCATTAGCTTGATAAATCCATGACGCTTAAACTTTGATCGTGGGATATTTTGAACATTTTCAAATAATCCAACTTTCTTGAAACAAATGCTTAACGTTTTCGCTACTTGCTTGATTTTTTTCCCATGATCTCACTCAACGAATATTTTATTCGAAAGTTGTATTAATCCTTTATATGCAAAGCATGTGGCTAGTCTACATGATTAAGGGGTTTTGTACAACAATGCATTCATGGTACATGAATATTTACACTTTACCCACCAGCTGTGCATTTTCTCACATGAGATTCACACACACACACACACTCACAAACACACACACTCACAAACACACACATACACACACACACACATACACACACACTCACAAACAGAACACACATACACACATATATACACACATACACAAACACATACAAACACACACAGACACACACACCCACATACGCACACATATACACACACATACACACACACAGACACACACACCCACACCCACATACGCACATATATATACACACACATACACACACACACACACTCACTCACATCATAGAGGATGATTGTGTTGCCTGGTACACAACAAGAGCACTAATTTGCAGATGGGTTTTTGCAGTAGGCGATTTTATCATACAACTTTGAGGTGGTATGAATTATTTCGCGTTTCTTTGGATCGTTCCGATTTTACAGCTCGTTGCCAAGGTTTCGTCAAGAGCAAATCCGAAGCCTCATCCATTAGATTGCGTCCGATGTTGAGAGCATGTTCTCATTGTTCCAATTCCAAGCTTTAAGATATACATTTAATCTTGTCTACAAAGACCGTTGTCTGGGCATGGCCACATTTGTTTATAAAGCCTCCCTTCTGATGTTTACAGAGAGAGAGGGTTAGGGGAAGAGAATGGGAAGGAGGGGGGAGGGTGGGGTAGAAACAATTGAATGTGTATTATGTTCTGGCGTAAAATAAGTTCAGTCGTTCCTTCACATGTTAAGAGTCTGTGGAAATAAAGTTCCCATGGATGATTGGGCCATCGTAACGATCTTTTCCCACACCGACTTCTTGCTGGTTCATGGTTTTGCACACGTTTATATAGCAACACGATTCGTTTACATGTATACATATATAAAAAAAAAAAAAAAAACAACTGTATTTCGTTATCAAAAGTCTATTGAGACAATCTTCTAATTAGCAGCCTTTCTTCCCACCTTCACTGGCAACACGACACAATACCCACCTATCATTTTTTCGATCTACTTTACAAGACAATGACGTCACTGTGTAAGCAAGTACCGGGAATGTCCTATTGTCACGGCATTACCAGTTGCTATTCAATAATGACTCGGATCGATTGATATATCGCGAATTCGCTAAATCGTTTGTGCAGTTCAACGACAGTATATTTTTCACGTTTCGTCAGCCATGCGTGTTATTAGATCGCCATGCGTCAAACTATTAAGATGTTGCGCTATAGGAGTTGCGCATTGCTGGCACCGAAGTGTGTATGTGGCATCTGAAGAGTTAACTCAGAGAACATGGCCTGAACAGTGGCGTTCACCATGGTGAACAGATCATTAATAAATCTCACCCTGATAACTAATAGCGCCATGAAAAGACTTAATGCGTGTTATATTGCTTTCCTTTATTAATGATTAATGTTCATCTCATTAATTATCTTTTTCTCAAGTTATCCGACCTTTGTCAAGTTAATTACATGGCTTACAAATAAATCCTTGGATAAAAAGAATAGGGAAAAGGGAAAGAGACTAAAAAGAAGGATGTATCCAAGATAAAGAGATTAAGAAGAGGGAATATAGATGAACGAGAATGAGAGAGGGAGGGAGAAGCATGAAAGAATAAAACAAGAAAAAGAAGTTAATTAATATGCAACATTATATTGAACATAGATTAGTCGGCAATGCAGAGAAACTCCATACAGATTTCTTACAAATTGTACTATATTAAATCGTAAGTGCTTGCAAGATTTAAATATATATTGAAATACAACGGAGATCATAAAGTGATGTACCGCATTGTACGAATCTATATTGTATATTATCTAATACTTTTTATCTATATCTGGGTATATATATATATATATATATATATAGATGATACGTTGATTTTTTTTTGTACTTATCAATGATGTATTAAGACATACTTTGAAAACAATCATGTAAAATAATCCATCTATTCATGTACTAAATGTATATCTGACGTACTATATCTTATATGTATGTTGTAACGTCCTCGTATGTGAAGTGCTCCGAAATTCATTGTATATACATTAAAGAACTGAATTCCCAAATACATGTAATGCTATTTCACCACTGTACTTGGCGTTTAATGTGTAATCGGCGCTAAGTTCGCGAGAACGAAACTCTATCGCATCAAAAGTTTATAAATCAAGAACTCACCGTGTGTCTTCAAAGGCTAGATGCATTAAAGAATGAAAGATCAATTGTTGCTCGCAAGATTAACGATGTAATAACACCTGTTTTCTCTCTATTTCTGTCTCGGGATCTCTTCATGCAGGTTCTCAAGCAATAGCTGGAAAGTTGGACGCTTTGTCTGGAGCTGAGAGGTCGGCGGCAACAGGAACGACCGTGATCCATCACAGCTAGAGAGAGAGAGAGAGAGTATGCAGTAACGTGACGACCATTCTCACCAAGTCGTGGAGACTGTTTTAGGCCGCAACCCATCATGATTCACTCCGATGATGTGTTGCCGGTTTTACCGCATCACATGACATGGATTCACAACCTACCGAAGTGCGACAGCTGCGTGTTGATGAACACTGGTCAGCGAGCTCGCGCGCGAGGGTTCGCTCAACCGTGTCCGCTTCACGCGGTTGCCGTAGAAACGCATCCATCAGCAGATGGTCCTCCTCCTCCTCCTCCTCTTCAGGCCTTCCCGCCGAGTGATGCTGGGGATCGTAGCCGGTTTCTGCCTGCCATTCTGAAAGGAAAGTCTATGCAGAGGAGACACAAGTATGACTTGAATCATGGATACAGCAGCGCGACCATGGATACGGTGAGCGAGACTGCGAACTCACGGACGTCTCATAAAAGCAATTTTCTTCCAAAGTTATCATCTCGCTATCAACAGTCTCCGGGTAGTAGTCAGAGAGATATGCTTAGTATGAGTCTAGACAGACATCATGGCACAGATTCATCCAGTCTGGATGGAAGCATTCGCGATTTTGACCTAAGAGTTTCAAGTTTACCTGAGCTTTCCGTGCTGAAAACGTCGCGTAGCTTACACGAAC
This sequence comes from Arbacia lixula, assembly GCA_963669155.1. Lineage (NCBI taxonomy): Eukaryota > Metazoa > Echinodermata > Echinoidea > Arbacioida > Arbaciidae > Arbacia > Arbacia lixula. Next base: position 9,113,911 of record OZ022578.1, read on the forward strand.
AAAACTCCTCCAGGACAGTGTCTGGAACTTCCGCGTCTGACAGTAGTGTGTACGATGATGTGACTGAGGAAGAATCACTTCTCCGCCGAGTCTCGCTTGATAACACCGAGTCTGATGACGAAGAGGACGGTGCTTACCTCCAGATTGATCCGTTTCCATACGCCTCCGAGCGATCACCGTATGAAAGCAACATCGACAAGGAGGAGCCACCAAAGCCACCGACTCCCATCAAGCCGAAGAAGAAAAAGAAGAAGAAACCGCCTCCCCCTCCCCCTCCACCGAAACGACGACCAAAAAAGCCCAAGAAGACCTACCAGCGGAGACGCCCAATCAATTTCGTCGCTCTGCGCCGTCACGAGCAAGAAGTAGCCAGGAGGCACCCGGTCAAAAAGCAGTTCCTGTACTCGAACGTTCTAGAGTCGGAGCTGAAGAGCTACATCCAACCACGGGTAGCGGGAGGCAAGCTGAAGCCTGTCTACAAGCGGACGCAAGCGGGTGAGATCATGCTCCCGCGCGACCCTGTCACTGTGGAGTACACGGAGCTGGCCACCGAGTCGGAGGACAACGTGTCGCCGTGGCAGAGGCGGAGACAGGAGGCGCTCCAAGCCTTCCTGGAGCGAAGGAGGAAGCTGCAGAAACACGTCTCCTCCCGCAGCAAGCAGAAACGTGTCCGCTTTATCCTGCCTCAAGGTCATGTCGACAGCACCAGCGAGAAGGAAACCGAACCCGATGAAGAACAGCTTCCTGAGGATGCCAACCATGTTGAAGACGATGACGATGTTGATCCGGATGCCGGTATCAAGAGCGACGATCCGGTAGATCCCATAGCAAACGTTCAAGCTGAAACGGTGGACGACCCCACATCCAGCTTGCTGTCGTCGCGACTGAGCGGTATATCGCAAGGGGCGCTCCGGGGGCTAGAGACCGTCCCTTTGCCACAGGGCTCCAAGGAACTCGTACAGAACTGGTTACAGACCACGAGTGATAGCAGTGCTGTCGATCGGCCGTCCTCGGACCGTAGAGTCAGCATTACCGATCAAGTGCCGAAGCTACCGAAGATCGCCGAACATGCCGAAGCCGAGACGCCACCTACGACCTCGCATAACATTTCAAAAAGTGATGAAGTCGAAAACGATCTAAGGATACTTGCTAACGGCATGGCGAATCAAACGACTGCTCAAACTGCAATTCAAATAACAGTAACGAATTGATTTGACATATCCTTTGGCATTTTCAATTAACCTTTCTGATTGTGAAACCTACCTGACCATTTCGTTTTCAGTTTGTGAACTGATGGACCTGATGAATATAAATCAAGTCATAATTGCTTTATTACAAGTAGCATGTAATAGGAAGTAAATTAGATAAATAAGCCAATTTGTTTCAAATCATGTCACGTTTTGTCTGAATGTATTCACTATAAAATAATAAAGTTTGAAAACATGTTGAATGAACACTCTCCTAGCAGCGTTGGTTTTGATTTATTCATTATTTTTTTTACACTGAAGGCATTAAGAGCACTAATCACTTTTATTGAAAAAAAGGGAAACATTGTGCAAAGCACTAATATTAATATTAAGAAGATGCTCCTCACTTTGTCGTTTTCTTTTGATAGGTTGTAGTTATCATTTGATCTGTTCATTCGTCTATGAAGTGGTGGGCCACAAATTTACATTCTGTGGTGATGGACTACCGTCAACGTACATTTTAGGGAATCTTTGTTAATGCAACATGGAAAAAATAGTCCCAAAGATAGAAAATTATCTGTCCAGAGCTAGCTCCATATAACCATGATAAGGCAAATCGACCCAAACCTAGTGAGACTATCGACAATGACGGTCGTGTCGACCTCTATTATACTGTAAACACTCAATGCAATCTAACTGACTCACGCTTTGTTCAATTGTTAAATGAAGATGTAAAGCAGTTTGGTAATGAATAAAGGCAAAGCGTGCAAGAGACGGACATGTTGAGCACTCATGTGCATTAATACAGACTATTGGTATATGATAGTAATGTGTAACAGAGTAGGTAATATTAAGTTAAACAATAAAGTCAACATAGATATGGGAAATTGTATCTTGCCATGGCAACCTGATAAACCTATGAGGGCCAGACATGATTAGAACTTGTGTTTTTTATGGTCCTTATTAGCAACCACTACACATGATTGCATCATGTATCAAAAAGACTTTTGAAATCTGATAAACAATTAGAGATAGGTTACAATTCAAAAGACGCTGAAACATTTTTTTTTAAACAATTGGTATAAGTACAGATTTACTCAAATATCTATGATCATTTTTGTTATGTTGTAAAATATTCATATCGCTGTGCCAATAATTATGTTGTTGTATTTAGTTAGGCGCGATACAAAAAAAACTGATACCAAATATACAGATCTGGTACGTCTGTGAAAGCAAGGATTAATAGCGCCATCTGTGGTATAGAACGTCACCGCTTATGAGGTCTTCAGTTATTAAACCAGATATTGAATTATACGGACCAACTAATGTCATGTCAGAATGCTTAATCAAATAAACCACCCTTACAAAATTACACATTTTGATTAGTAAACATAATAAACGACATGACTGTATAATACTTTTGTAATAGCAAGAGATCAATCCTACCCTACGTCACCTTTGTATTAAACCTCTCAAAATTTCCTGGAGCTACGACATGAGTTACCACCCCCCCCCCCCCCACACACACACACACTCACACACACAAACACACACACATACACACACACATACACACAAACACACATACACACACACATACATACATACACACACACACACACACACACACACACACACACACACACACAAAGACTCGAGTGTTAAATCAACACATTTAGTCACTGTTGCCCAACATCGATTTCAAGTTTGGTGTTATGCTTAAAGATGATAGCTGAAAATGTGATTTTAATGATTATACCTAGTCAATACAAATAACAGCAATTCAATATCACTAATATAACTACTTGAGATTTTGAAGCTTCTATTTTAGAAGCTTGCTGAAAGTTATTTGCCCTCAAATTATCCACATGTGGAGTAATTAATGATTAATGATTAAATCCTCAAAATGTTCGGGCCTAACATTTTGAGGATTTGTGATTTAATCACTCATTACTCCTAATGTAGATCATTTGAGGGCAAAGAACTTTCAGTAAGCTTCTAAAATAGACAATACATGGATTTAAGATCATTGGCAAGAAGATTGCTAACAATTATATTTTGAAGGCTTTTTGCCTTCTCAGTACAGTATATGCCCTTTAATATCACAACCATCATGATCATAACTTCCAAAATTGCCCATCTCTTCCCCTCCAACTTTTTCATACATTGCTACTCTTTTGTACTCTGTCATTCTAAACCAATGATAGGAGAATAGCCTTTTTTTGTTTTGCTTGAATTGGCATTTGCACACATGCTGATAATTCGACATTCATGTGCGTGTGTCTGTTTGTTTGTGTGTGTTTATCTCATACTTTCCGTAGCTATATAACCTGAGCACTGTAGTGTATCCATGTGTTTTAAAATGTTGCTTTCCTATTCATCTTAAACATTATATTTATATATGAATATGTGAAGATGCAAAATAAGTAGAAAATAAAGTAAAGAGCGAAAGGGTGATTCTACTCTTAAAAGCAACACTTATATACAAATATTAAAAACTTTTTAAAAACTAAAGCTACGTTACAACGTTGTTTAACATTACTCAAATGCAGTGTTCTTCATAATCAACACGCACTAAGCAATATATCAGTTTGTATATTCAGTGGTTCACAAAAGTATTTGCATGAGTACAACCCCTACAACATTAATTGTTGATGATTCTGGCTGCGCTAAAAACGACATCACATTGCACATAGACTAAGCCCCAATTAGGTCATTGTAAGCCATGATTATCACAGAAACTAACGGCGTAGATATTTTAGACAAATATTCATTTGCATTCGGGCTAATTTTGGAATCCTTTTTAGCTCACCCTTCACAAGTAAAACGTGCGCAATAATCTTACTGATAAAGCTAGTATTAATTTAAATGCTCTTTCATCAACAAATATGATAAAGGTTATGATAGTCCCCAGCATTCTATACACGAAGATATAAGAATGAAGGAGAGGGGATTCCATTGGGCCGTTTTGTCAGATTTCAACAGGTTCGAAGTACAAGCAACCATCCGTGCTTACGAAGTTTGCCTCGTCTCCAATGCGTGTTTCATCATTCAGTTGGCATGAGCGGCCTGAAACACTGAAAGACTTACAGCGAACGTGGTGTAAGCATTCCATCGCGCAGTGTACGTTGTCCTTCGCGTCAATGGTCTTAATCACGTGACCATACAGGCAGTAGCCAATCAGGTGGCGCCCTTGGTCATCCTTGAGAACAGAGAAGTACTGGGACTTGTGAGTGTCTACTGGAGGAGGTGGAGTGGTTGGCGCCTCCGTGGTCGGAGGGTCGGTGGTTGGAGCTTGAGTGGTGGCGACCAATGGTGCAACTAAGGGTCGAACATATCAATAGAACCATACAAACGACGATAAACAGTATCTGTATATTACATATGAGTGATTCTTTAGTAACAAATCAAATATGTCGTTGAAAAACCAAAAAGATTTTATGAACCATTTTATGAAATCGGTCCACACAATGTACACAGCTCGACTTCTCTAAACGATATGTTTGTTCTGCAACCATGGATCTTTAAAAATAATCATATTTTGAATATAATCATGTGAATTGCAACAACAATGAAAACGAAATTATACGATATTGCAGCTCCTAAATGAGAAAGGCAAACTTTCAAATGCATGTTACCGTGGTTACTACAAACAGTGAGGATTGTGAGGCATAATTATGACAAGGAAACAGAACTATATGGGGTGTCCTTACTTTAAGATTTCTAATACCGACTTTGTACATGGTTTTGCATATAGAGAGCATATACCATTATGCTAAGTACAAATAGTGCAATCCACAGGACGATTAGCTTTCCCCAAAACAAATCACAATTAATCTTTCCACAACGATAAATTTAAAGATATTAAATTAAACAGAATGATATTTCAGGGTAGGAAAATATAATTTATTACCTTCATCTTGTAAAAAACCCTATTCAATTTGCGTCAGTGGTCATGGAGAATGGGGATCTTTTGTCAATCATGTCCGATGTCCCTTCCCTCCAGATTTTCTAAGGAGACGAGTTGTCCATTTTGTTCACGCTTTATGATTATACTTGTTTAATGTCTTCTAGAACAGATATATCTGTTTATTTGAAAAGAACGGCATGTTTCTTTTTATTTCAATCTGACAACATAGAAAATGAACTATACGAGGTAATAAAAAATGATATTTCTGAGTTTTGCAAACAGCGGTAAAGTGTGGAGATAAATCATTGTCGCTAGTAAAATATTTCCATTCATTTTGAAATTAACTTTTTTGCTTTTAAGATTTTCCCAGTCAAGCATGACTAATTGAATTAATGTGATTTTCACACAGAAGTTAGTCCATAAGTTGAGGAACAATGATCTCAAATTATTTTGCCCAAAACTTCTTTGATAAAAAGTTATGCGATTTTGCTTAGGGTGAGGGGGGGGGGGAACTTTCTTTTGTTGTTGTGTTTATTTAAAAGCAAACACGAAGAATGGCTGATTTGTACTCATTGAATTATACTTACTTTCACAGAGCGCAAAAAATTCTCCGGTACACGAAACAACGTCGAGTTGCACATTTGACAACTGAGCAAGGCAGTGTTTATTTGTTCCTCCTGTTGAGTAAGGATCAAGACTATATGATGATCGATAAACAGTTTGCCCGTATGGTTATGCTGTCTTTCCGCCATTGACATACACAATATATATACAACTGGTATTTTAATCTGGTCAAGGGAGCACATTTTTTCTTCTGAATTCAACTGAATGAATAACATATTGTGGAATAAGTATGAGGGAACGATATAACAATATGTATTTCTTTGATGCATACATTATCACTTGTAGCCGTATATGTGAATAATGACATGGTCATAATTATTGTGAAGATGTCACAACAATGAGCAGAAACACACTGAAAAACATTAAACATATTTCAAAACAAGATCTAAAAAGAAACAATTAAGTACAAACATCCTGAGGTTAGTAACGGAAATGTAAATGTAAATGTTTTTGTTTCCAACAAAAAAACAACAACAGCAACCTCAGCTTTCATTGTGAAAATATATCTTACGGGTACTTCCTAACCGACTGACCATCGAACGATCTGTATCAAGGGTAGAAGTCAGTTACCATCATCTGGTACATTCTGTGTATCAAGAAACATGTGTCTGCCTATGTTATCGTTGTTTTTATTTCTATTGAACAAAATAAATGATATTGATATTTAAACAATACATTGGTCAATGCATTGATATTTGTATCAGATCAAAACACGCGTTGTTTTAGGCTTGGCTCTCCTTTGCCATAATGGATCGATATATTTAATTAAAATAACATTTTAAATCAAGCCATTTTACCACCATTAACATCAAATTGTGTTCCATCGACGCACTGGAAGGTTCCATCGGTGTCACTATCTGTACAGCCAAACCAATAGTGATAATTGTAACCTACTGCTGCATGAATGAATGGGTCTGCGAAGGAGCTGACTGCTTCTTTTTCGTCGCCGTCATTCGGGACACACACGTGGCCACCCAGCGACGTGCAAGACGACACGGTGTCGGCATAGGACATCCACGACGTGGAGGCGAACTGGTAGCAACCAGACCCGTGGCTCTCCCACCCTCCAGTTGGACAGGACCCGTCTGCAATGGTCAAGTGTTGGGGTTAGATCATTTATTAGGGTAAGAATATATCGGCTACTATCCTGCATTCATTACGTCACTTTTCTTAATCAACATGATGAATAACCTAAGTTTAGGGTTAGGGTTATACATATAAGAGAAGTGATATCACGAATGCAGAATTGAAGGGTATGTAGTGCTGGACGTGGACGGTGTTCATGGTCTAATGACGTCATGTCAAAGCTTTGCGCATGACTCAATTGCCCGCCCCGTCCAGCACTGGAATAGGGAACGCATCAATGTAGGACTTGCGGTTTCCTTGAAAACGAGCACCGCGTTAGAGTAAGAGTTGGGACATGCGCAAAGTTTAAAAAGAACTTCATTTCACCTGGGCGTTTCATAAACATTGCTGTCTTTCTCCGACAGTTACCAGAGCAACAGTCAGAGGCTAGTGCCTTTAAGCCAATCAAAACCGAGGATCTCACTGAAGTTGTATAGATTGTACGTATATGTAATGAATATATCGCTCAGGCAAACATGCCTAGTATATAAATTCATACCGGTATGCCTCAGTTAATGTATCCATCGCGCCATCAACATGTTTAAGACGCCCAACTCCTCCAAGACCGTAACAAACTACATACAATATATTGATACGATAACACACAATTTTGAAGATAACAACATTATCGGTCACACCATGTGGTTGAATTCTTTCGGGATATTGAACCCACTTATGGATTGAAATAAGAAATGCAAATGAAAAAAGGGAAAATCTATTTTTTCCCCTTCAAATTCGTAACAGTTACGCAAGATTGTTTTTAATTATAACTTTGGTTAAACCGAACAAATCTATTATCACTTGGCCAATCAAGCTCGCATACACCAGGAAGGTGTTACAACTGGAGTCAGCACGAAGAGTAATTTATTCCTATACCAGTCGCGTCCATTGATAGCACAATAGAATATTTGACGAGTTTGGCTCTTTGATCCAGTGACGACCGCTGCCGAATATGCAAGACGAATTTTGGATGCATTTAGAAGAATACATACTCTGTATGCGCAGAAGATTTCAGAACCACTTCATGAACCGAAGTGCATCTGCAGTAGAAGTACATTTTATAATGATACGATTCTGTGAATTTCAAATTATATGGTTGCTTCGTTTTGTGATAAATTGAGAATACTGTAGAAAACATGTCAGAGAAATGCCTCCAGAACGCACATTGGGCAATCATATTTCCTTACAAATATCTTGTAAATCGTTCATTGAGTGTTCCATCTTCCATGTAAACAACCTCAATTTCGTGTCCGGAGGTGTCCGAAAAAGTTACGAACCATATTCTTTCTACAAGAAAGAAACTAATTCTCAGTGTGTGTAAAGAGATCAGCGTTTAACTCCCAGCGGAGGCTGAACGGTTGACATATTTCTCAAACCAGATTTTCTTTTGCTATTCAGAGGAAGGCACTACCTAATAAGGAATACAGCATATTGTTTAAAACATCCGAATGTCTTGAATTTGTATGCGGCAGTGGTCATCATAGATCAAAGGCAGTCTATCCGAGCACAGTCCATCCATGATAGGTCTATGCCTATCTATTTCCTATAAATACCCCCACGTGATCAGGTTGCTTCCTGACTTGGGCAGCGCGCACTCCACGAAACGTCAAGACTGATACTGACTCTTCCGATATTGACATTAATTTGTTAATCCCATTCTCAGCTTCACTGGTCCTCTCTTTCCCTTATCAATTATTGTTACTACTTATTCACAACGTTTCCATCACCACCCCCTCCTACTTGCACTTAGTCTAATATTTTCATCAGCTTAAGTACCGAAAATTAAAGCGAAAACAGTCTTGCTGAAATGAAATACAAATTCTTTTCTTCCTTTATCTACTTTTTCGAAAGACAACATTTCATGATGTTACCGGAAAATGTTGTCCTTTCATGATACACTCTAATCATGGAAACCTACGAAGAGCATTGCACGATATGTATTTTTTAATAATCATGTGTAAATGAAGGATAACGAAGCTCTGCGATAACAATGTTGGAACACATTTTATTTTAACAATGATTCAAAATGCACTACGGATTCATTATAATACACTCAGAGGGACCACGATCCCTTAATGATACATGTGTAATAAATCTCATAAACAAATTGCTTCAAAATTCTTCGTCTCATCACCTGCAATACAAGAATCAAATACAGCAAACATTCAGGTCGTAAATATATGTACTCCCACGCTACCATTCAATTTCTTGTTGTGGAAAATAGTGTTAAGCTCAGGGCCACGAAACGCCTTACGATCAGGGACAATAAATTGTCTCATCAAGTGTAATCGGTATCAGAATAAAAAACAATGTATCCGCTTCTTTCATCTTAAAAATGTATACAAACTTCGTAACCTAGGAGGTGAAAGGCTGCTTCTCACATTCTACCCAATCAAAACTAATTAATATAAATGAAAATGGTTCAAAGTATCAATTCCGTCCTTCAAAATTAAATATTCATTGCTGGTTTCCGAAATTTTTACATTTACACAATACAGGTGACGGACACAACAACAACCATCAAGATGTAAGATTTAACACTTAATATGCCACGTGTGGATTATTTCACAATCAAAACACACACATCCCATTATAGCATTTTGTCTGGCTCACGAAGGTTCAATTATGCATTGTGCATACAGCATGTTCAACTTCAATAATTCAAAATTTGCCAGGATGATTTAACGATTTGTTTGCCAGATGAACTGCAGCTCTATGAGTGTTATATGCATCACTTGTGCAAAATTACATCATTGGCGCATTAAGAGTTAAAAAACAGAATCTAGGTCAGCAACTTCATGTTATTGCAAACGAACGCAATGAATGCTATGAATGGAACCTAGAGTCGCTTTTTAAAGGTGAGGGAGAGGGAGTCATACGTTACCTGCTGGGCTTCGATGTATCTATTTACTCAGCTTTATTCTTAAAAACAAAAAACAGGGTAGTCTTTTCAGAGCCTGAAGGCCTCTTTTACAAAAGATCGCTGTTCTTTGGCAGTCCTCTGTATTAAACGAGACGCAAAACCACAAGGATTCTACGTGTTCTACATGACGTGAATCATACAGGAAGTAAAATGCGAAACGACTCACCTGTCCTTGATATCACCCACACTAAAATAATGAGAACCAAGATCATTTTTGACGATGATTACGTGTTTGAGAGATTATGGTAACTTCGAACATTTGTTGAATTCTGCTTGTTGGAAGGTATTCGCGCGGGTTCAACACACCGATGGGATGGGCTTGAATCGGCTTTTCAACAAGAGAGAGTAAAACTAGTCTCTACCATGTGTACCATTAACCGCATCTTCTACTTGGATGAATCCCCTTACATAGTCTGCACACACACACACACACGCGCGCACGCACGCACGCACATACACACAGACACACACACATTGTTTGTGTATGCCACTTCCGCAACTGTGCAATCACACACAGATTCCATAGAGCAGAATAATGTATGGTTTATGCATTGTTTTAATCCGCGTATACGCTTAAAAGCCTAACGGAACTGGCTGGTAAATTAATCCATTAGTTTAAAACTCCATTTGACAAAAAAGGGGGGAAATATGAAACGTAGCCGTACGAGAGCTTATAATTGAAATGAAAGAGGCATTTAGGGATTAAATCTAAAACATGGCTGATCCGTCAATTTCAATGATGTTGACTGGTATAATTGGTCCGTCGAGGTTGTGGTTTATGTACTCCAACATGTTTTGTTCAAGATATGATATAAATTGAGAGTTTTAAAGCATTGGATATTTTTCACAATTACAGAATGGCAGAAAAATCAATCCGTCAAAATGACGGGGAACCTGTCAATGGCATACGTTAAAGAGAACAAAACTATTTTGCAGCACATATTGTGTAAAATCTAATTCTGAGAGAAAAACACTTTAGGTTTTAGTAAGAAGATCTCCGCCAAAACATCGAATTAATCCATTTGTTATTTTGTTGAGCAATTTCAGTACGGAATGTTCAGCTCTGTAATTATTCTTTTGTATTAAAGTTCGTATAATACGGTAAACTTCATACTATACAAGTTGTCGACGAACAAACATTGTCATATTAAGGATTTGATAAATACCACGATAAATGAAATGGGGGTGCAACCAGCGAAGTATGTGAATGATCAGTTTATCAAAGCAACATTTAAACACATACCCTGACTGATATACAATTTCGTGCGTGACAAAGAATAACGATTGATCGGACGTGACTTGCGATTGATACCAATCGAGACTTTGCGCATTAGAGATGCTGGATCGGACGATCGATTCGGATCAATCACATACCTTTATCTTGCTTATAAAACGGGGCCATATCTATGTTTAGTATTAAAGCTACTGAAGAAGTGATAATATTACAGTCTCTTTCCCTCTCTGATGCTTGTCTCTCAACATGGAGAAATAAACACATGCACGGAGAAAGTTTACTCTCAACACTTTAATTTGCACCGGACCAAGGTTTTGGAACTCTTTATGATTCAAGTATGCTCCAAATCGATCCATTTTACAATTTATTGCATGTACATACTCACATTTTTTTCTTTCCTTCCCTTTCTGTTCGTTACCCGCTTTAATAATTCTTAAACTTTCTCTCCTTCCCTTCCCTATACCTTTCTTTGTCAGCATGTATGTTCTTTTTTTTTTTTTACTTTCTCACCTCCTTTTGTCCATAGGTCTCTTTTCTCCACCCTTTTTCATGAATTAATATTTCAAGTGAAAGTTGTTCAGTTATTTGTTTTAGTACTCAGGTGTCTTTGTGTTTTATCTAAAACAAATATGTACATGTACTTTATTCATGATTGTGCTATTAAATTGTGTTATTAATATGATATTGCAATGAGTGACCTGACTTTAAAAAGCTATGCATTCAAGGTCCCCTCGTCTCTCTATCTTCTCTCTCATGCAATATTTAAACGTGTTCCATATAATAAATGTTCTTTTATGTACACTGTCACACGTTGTTCATCTGTGAAATTGTATTTGGAGAAAGATAAATAGACTTGAACTTACACTTACACTCTTTTTCACGGAATGCCACTTACCTGTCCAACTTAAATTGCCGATGGATATAAGCAATGTAACGACAAACTTCTCCATTGTTGATCTGTGTTTCTTATCAAGTCACCACAGAATGAGAGATGAGTCGTTAGAATACAGACAATTACCACATTCCAAATTATCCGTATAAGAAATCAGTGCTTTTCGCGGACAAAACAATACAGTCACAAGGAAGTGGTTAAGAAGCGACGTATATTATCCTGAAATCTCCTCGCCGCAAGAACCGCGTGTCGAGATCAATAAAGACTGTATGAAATGATCCGATTTGACAAATATATATATAGAATATAGTTAGTAGCTCACAGACACACCCATAGCAGTCAGTCTGTCACGCACACACACACACACAAACACACACACTCACACACACACACACACACACACACACACACATACACACACACACACATACACACACACAACAAATCGAGTATCATTCCCACATAAAAAGCTTTACAACAACGGATCCATGGAATTTTGGCATATTGGATATAGATAAAACTACATTTCAACTTTGTGTTCAAATTTGGTTCCGGCATTGAAAATTTAATATTTGATTAAAAAGAACCATGGGTACATTCTTGATTAACGAGTGGCCTTCAATCTCAGCGGAGGTCATTCGTACAAAAGGCACCTCTGATGAAGCAGGGGTCGCCATCTAGTCAACAATGTTAATCTGAAAAGAGGTCGTAAATTTATAATTTACTGATTAAGCTTAATTTGTAAATAATTAAAATATCATCTTTCACTTGAAGTATCTTGAAGTATAGGTGTGCATTGAAGCAGACAACCAACAGAATGACGTTAGGACGAGTGATAGAGTGCCACATTTGAATTACTTTATTGCACACGGGCAAAGAAAAGAATATGAAACTGCATTTTTAAGATTTCAGCAGATGGGTTTCCTACACGCTTAAACGGTCTAAGCCTTCTGTCCATCCTTAAAAGGTTACTAAATTAGAAAAATAAGTTTCCACTAATCTATGTAAAATTATCCACTAAAAACGAATTTCACATTCGTTTGCCGCAATAAAGTCTCATTTTGACAAAAAAAATTGAAGAAAAAAAAAACCGCACGCCTCCAGTGACGTATGAGAAGTCAAAATCCATAAATGCCAACGGCGTAAATAAAATGTTTTATTCACGCAATTCAAACAATGCGTTACCAATGGGAATCCCAAAGCTTGTCCGAGGTTTGTCTGAGTAGCAACAACTAATAGATTCAAAGTGCATTCCATCCATTGAATCTGAATGACAAGATACATGTAAATGCAATAACGCGTTACTACGCAGTTAGGGGGAAAGTTATGAATATATTACGAAAATGGTCTATTGTTGACTTCCGAACAATCTATGGCATTTTGACTTCTCATACGTCACTGGAGGCGTGCGTTTTTTCAATTTTTCTTAAAAATGAGACTTTATTGCGGCAAACGAATGTGAAATTCGTTTTAGTGGATAATTTTACAACGATTAGTGGGAACTTATTTTTCTAATTTAGTAACCCTTCAATAAATCAGTCCTCGATTCCTCCTCAATCAAGGCTCTTTAGTTTAGTGGGAGAAGCATCTAGTGTGGGGTTGACAGGTAGTTATGATTGATTGGTACATCACAGTGTGAATTAACTGTCCGCTTACCCCTCAAACCCTGCTTTAAAATCAATTTACATTTACAATTTAGTCACATGCATGTCATACCCCCCACACACACACACACACACGCACACAAACTCACGCACATTGTTTGTGCATGCTACTTCCGCAACTGTGCAATCACGCACAGATTCAATGAAGCAGAATAATCTATGGTTTATGCATTGAGTTAATCCGCGTGTACGCTTAAAAGCCTAACGGAACTGGCTGGTAATTTAATCCATTAGTTTATAACTCCATTCGGCAAAAAAATATTATATTGTATTTAAGTTCGTATAATACGGTAAACTTCATATACAAGTTGTCGACCAACAAACATTGTCATATGGAGGAATTGAAAAATACGATGAGAAATAAAATGGGTGTGCAACCAGCGAACTATGCGAATGATCAGTTTATCAAAGCAACATTTAAACACATACCCTGATTGATATACAATTGCGTGCGTGATAAAGAATAACGATTGATCGCAACTTTTCATGGAATGCCACTTACTTGTCCAACTTACATTGCCGATAGAAATAAGCAATACAATGACAAACTTGTCCATCGTTGATCCGTGTTTCTCATCAAGTCACCACAGAATGAGAGAGGGGCCGTTAGAATTCCCTTTAAAGGTCCCCTGACATCAAATGTGTTGACTTCTGCTGGTGTATAATAGTATGTATATTGCAATACCACTTACTGTGCAATGAAAATATAGGTCATATATTTCAAAATGATTTTTCTATATTTTTCTCATCACTGCTTAGCCCCGCTTCCAAAATCCTTCAGCTTAAGATTATCATTGTGACATCATCAAAGGTAGAAATGAGCAGTACAATAAACATAATTTATGCACATAACTAGCCACCTGCTCACAAGAACATCACTTGTCTTCACACAATACCATCTAACAACATTTCATATGGGAATAATCGTTTGCTATGTCACAAATTTGCCAGCTATACCGAGGAATAAGCAATAAGTTTGCAGTGTATATCCAGGAAGCTGTTAGAACTGGAGTCGCCACGAAGAGTAATTTATTCCTACACCAGTCGCGTCCATTGATAGTACAATAGAATATTTGACGAGTTTGGTTCTTTGATCCAGTGACGACCGCCGCCAAATATGCAAGACGAATTTTGGATGCATTTAGAAGAATATGTATTCTGTATGCGCAGAAAATTTCCGTGTCAGAGAAATGCCTCCATATAGCACATTGGGCAGTCACATTTCCTTACAAATATCTTGTAAATCGTTTGAGTGTTCCATATTCCATGGAAACAACCTCAATTTTCGGTGTCCGAAAAAGTACAATTTCATCAAAATTTCCCTTCGCTCACCTCCAAACTTATTCTCAGTGTGAGTAAAGAGATAAGCTTTTCACTCACAGAGAAGGCTGAATGATTGACATATTTCTCAAAACAGATTTTCTTTTGTTATTCAGAGGAAGGCACTGCCTAATTAGAAATACATCGTATAGTTTAAAACACCCAAGTGTCTTGAATTTGTATGCGGCGGCGGTTATCATAGATCAAAAGCAGTCTATTCGAGCGCAGTCCACCCATGATAGGTCCATGGTATATCAAACATGTGATGCTATTAGAAGCAATTGCAGGTAGCCATTGCAATAAATAGCTATGTGCATAACTTTGTCTACTATTCAGTTCATTTCTATATTTGATGATGTCACGATGGGAATCTTGAGCTGGAGAAAATTTTTGGAGGCGGGGCTTAGCAGTGGTGAGAAAAATATAGAAAAATCATTTTAAGATACATGTATATAACATGTATTTTCATTGCACAGTAAGTTATTTTGTAATATACATCAGCAGAAGTCAACATAATTTTTTTTTTATGTCAGGGGAACTTTAAGGAAGATGTCCATACAAACAATTACCACATTCCAATTGCCCGTATAAGAAATGAGTGCTTTCCGATCAAGGACAAAAAAGTACAAACACACACACACTCACACACACACACACACACACACACACACACACACACTTCACCCGGCAGTACACGGACCTGAGAGTTGCCGTGGATCACTGATTGAAGACATTTGCTACTACCAGCGACTACTACTACGTGTACTGCTACTACTACTGCAACTACTACTACTATTACTACTACTACTACTACTACTACGTGTACTGCTATTACTAGTAGTAGTACTACTACTGCTACCACTTCTACTTCCGCTAGTACTATTACCACTACGACCACTACTACCACTACTACTACTGCTACTACTACCTCTACTACTACTACTTCTTCTACTTTTTCTTCTACTTCTACTTCTTCTTCTACTTCTTCTGATTTTGCTTCTTCTTTTCCTTCTCTTCTTCTTTTTCGTCTTCTTCTTCTTATTATTCTCCTCCTCCTCCTCCTTCTTCTTCTTCTTCTTCTTCTTCTTCTTCTACTTCTTCTTCTTCTTCTTCTCCTTCTTCTACTTATTCTTCTTCTTCTCCTCCTCCTCCTCCTCCTCCTTCTTCTTCTTCTTCTTCTTCTTCTTCTTCTTCTTCTTCTTCTTCTTCTTCTTCTTCTTCTTCTTCTTCTTCTTCTTCTTCTTCTTCTTCTTCTTCTCCTTCTTCTACTTCTACTACTTCTATTCCTATCATTTCGACGCCGACTTCCGAGTAATTCTCCCCGTCCTACGATATTCTACACGTGGACCTACACGTAATACTACTATTACTACTGCTAATAATAATTCGATTAAAGTTTATCACATTTATGATCAAACTAATGATAGCCTCACGAAGAAGACGACCGTAAATATTTAATGTTATAGAATGGCGCCCTTAGAATTGACAACGAGGTGGGTAGTGATATTGACTGTGCAGTCTATACTGGCTCAACTTTTCTCACAAGGGGCACTGTGCGCATACACTGGCCAAATTGATCATACTAAGCCTATAGCAAATATATTTAAAATGTAATCACATACATACATTTATGGCATCGTGTTAGGTTAGAAATGTTGCCTGACCCCACACAGTAAGCGAATTAAAGTATTAGCGTGTGGGATGATGAAGGATGAGGGGGGGGGGGGGGGGGTTCGTTGGGTTTGTGCATGAAAGGCTAGAGTGGGGTGGCATCATAGTAACCATGGCAACCGGCATACTATTGACTAGTCTGGGCGGATCCTCAAAACGCAATCACTTTTTCTTTGCTGTAGTCCTACATGCTTTGATTGTGATTGACAACCCCATAGTATCGTCCCTATGTAATCAGAGAGAGGTTCGGGGATTGCGACCACCACGCAATGATGTAAGCTACACGACCTTCAAGAAACACGAGATCCTGCGCGATGTACTTGATATATTTTAGTCTTGCTTTATTGAGTATATTGCGTGCAATTGTAGCCGTTTATATCTCTCTTGTGAACCTCACTGGCACCTCACACACTCTGCAACATTGATGAAAACCGCTTTGCAAATCTAACAGGTCATCGTATTTCCATAATCCTAATCATGTATTATACATGCTCTGTCTGTGCAACTATCGAACCTAAGGAGATTTTCCTCCACTACTTTCAGTATGTACTTTCTTTATCTTCACCGATACACTCTTTACTATCTTGTTCTTAACCCTTTAACCCCTTGTGTACCAGATAAATGCTTGGGTGCATCGACGGTGAAACAATCTACCGGTGGCATATCAAAGGTTAATGCGCCATGTGTGTTTTATTCACCTGTAATGCACACGAATCCCATAGAGCTACGTCTTGTCTGGGACACAACGGGTTAAGAGTCCTTATGCCGCGATCACACCCGGCCGTGCACCGGCCTCTCTGCGTGTGGTCTGCGTCGGGTTTCGCAGAAAATCCTTGCGCTGGACGCAAAAAGGTGCGCGTTTGTTCAGGCACGTAGCACGCAGGAGGACGCGCGTACGGATCACAGAAGTTGGCACGCAAGCTGCGGACACTCACGAACAAAAACCGGTTGTCATTTTCAGGTCCGTTTTTCCAAACTTTGTGGGGTTAGACCGTTCCTTTCCTCGATATGGCTCTCCTCCGTACTGTCCTGTCATTTGGGTCAATGTGGGTAATGTTCAACACTTTTCTGTCTGCTTTGATTGTGTCCTCCCATGTCTTGCGAGTTCTTCCACGTGTTTTCCTCCAGACAACTGTGAAATTCAGTAATTTCTGGAGCCAGTGGGTCTCTTCTCGCCTAGCCACATGTCCATACCATCTCAGCCTGCTCTTTCTCATCACCTGTCCTATGCTTATCAGGCCCATTGACCACGGCATTAACTTTCTGTGTGCCATTAATACATGTTTGCACCAAGCAACACACACAAGGCCATACATTCCCTACATCACTTCCTCTGGCAAGCAAAGACTCGACTAATGTTCCATCTCCTACTTTTTATCTTAAGCCTAGGACTGTCTATATTTGACTTGCAGAATTCAGTCAATCCAATTCACCTTTAAATATTCCTTTCTTCATAATAAAAAAACCCCCATAAAACAGAAAGCTTTATCTTTATAGTCAAGTACTGAGACACTGTTTCAATAATAATGGTGTAAAACTATTTGAATTGAAAGTATGTAGAATAAAAATACATGAAGAAGGCTGCAAAAATCCTTTAAGCAGAAACTTAAGGCGGGTAATGCATTATGCCTATCAGACCTCCGAGTTTTAATTACTCCAACTCTACTTTGCCTTTTTTTAAAATATAATTTACCGACATTGAATGAAATATCACTGAGAAAATCGATACAGTATGTAAAAAATACAGACACACAATCAGGCACACAAACTTAGCCGATGAAGGTCCCTTATCCAGTCCATAGTTTCTAGGCCTATGGCTCCTGTAGTCAGACCGATATGAACTAGTAAGACATTATTTACTTTCCACCCATGAGATATACTAGAATCAGATTTAAAGATAAAAAGGAGGTCAAGATTTTTAACCATTGGTTTTACGATTTTGTTGCCAACTTGTACATGTCGTAACATGTTCATGGTTCGATTGGCTTGCTTGGTCAACAGTTGTTTTCAAACTGGCTTATACAATTTAGTACCGGGATAAAATACAGACGGTCATTAATACTGACCCGGACATGGCTTATTTGTGATAAAGAGAGAGACAGAGAAAGGCTGAGAAACTGGAGACAGAAAGAGGGACGGAGACAGATGGAGAGAGAGAGATAAAGGAGAGAGGGTGGTGGAATGGGATGTAGGAGGAGGTACAGAGTTTGTCAATACCTCAATAATGTACAGGGTGTGTATGTGTGTGTGTATGTGTGTGTGTGTGCGTTTGTGAGTGTGAGTGTGAGAGTGTGTTTATGTGCGTATGTGTGTGTGTATGTGTGTGTATGCATTTGTGTGTGTGCGTGTGAGTGTGTGTTTGTGTGTGTGTATGTGTGTGTGAGTGTGTCTGTGTTTGTGTGTGTGTGAGAGAGAGAAAGAGAGAGAGAGGGAGGAGAGACAAAAAGAAAGGGAGATGCTTACATTAAGGCCTTGATCTAAAAAGTGCGGTTTATATCACCATGTCTTTGAATGTAGAACAAGGACACACGAAGAAACACGAGTTGTACCGTACAAAGTACAAACATACCTACTTTCCAGGAACCATGTCGAAAATGGTACATACACTTACAGGAGTAGTGCACATCTACATCAACTTGAAATCAGTTAATGCAGAAGTTTGAAGCAAAATTATCACTCTTATTTATCACTGCCAATGATTCAATTAATCATTTTAGAATCAATTAATTGTTAATCATATTTGCTCATTTGTGAGGTACACCATGTAGATGTGCCCTCTGATACCGCCGATCAATTCAGCATAATAAGCGTATTCATTGATGAATTTTGCATTTCTTGATAGATATAAGCTGCTCCGTTAACCTTTACTGACTGGGGAGGGGGGATTTTGCCCCCCACCCCAACCCTTTCCCACCGTACAAAACCAACGACTGACGCGTAACCATTGCACATTGTGATACGTCTTTTCATTCCCTTTTCCTTTAAGACTTTAAGGCTAAGTTTGAAAAAATCGGACACTGTTAAAACGTTACGTTACAGTATGAAATCACATGTCAGACCAACATCGGACAACAAATGTCATTTCGCGTATGTTTGGGTACAAAGTTCTCATTATCTCACATTGTTCTATACCACTGTCATCGTGCCTTCTAGGCGTTTTGCTTTAGCACATTGTTCTTGACACTTATCAAAACACATGGTATCTGAAGCGAAAAAAAATAATTACAAAAATAAACAAACATTTGGAAAAAAAAACAATACAATGAACATAAACAATTGAGGTAAACAATGAAATACATAAGAAATTATTATTATAACTTTCTTCATCATTTTTACTGTCATAAATATAACCATCACTGTAAGGTCTAAAATACGAATTATTTCTAGATGTGCAGTCTTGCCGTAATATTCTATATATGTGGTAGGCCTATAATTTCAGGTACGGTTTTTTGTTTGTATTTATCATGATATTGTTACTGTTTTGTATTTGCTTGTATGTGTAGATTTGTATTTTTAAGGGTCATGATAAACAACATTTGTATTTGATTTTGTATCCTAAAAGAATACATTTTACAGATAACACAGTTAATGTGTAAAACGTCATCACACCACCATCGCCGTGACAATCACACTCCTCAAACTATCACCCAATCCAGACTACATTATCATCGTCATCAACCTATCACCACCTGTATTAAGGAAATCCACGTCTGCGTCATCACCAGCACTATCACCATCTTCTTAGTCATTGCCATTACATCACCCTATCACTATGTCCACCATCTTTACCAATGTAATCGGCGTCTCCGTCATCATCACCAGCACCATTACCATCTCCATCCAGCCCAACCACACTATCACCCTATCACCACAACTATCTAAATATTCCAGTCCCCATCACCACAATCATCAGCATCACAACCTTGACCATCATCGTTATCGTCACTATTTCTTGAACCAAGTTTTACGCCCATTGCTGTTCCTCTCTTCATGTTAACCCAGGGGAAGAAAAGCCTGAAAGACTATAGTGATTAGACTAACTAGCTTGCAGCGCTGATTACGGCTGTTTGACTAACATGTGACTAAGTTAGCTGGACTAGTAGGTGGCTAAAGCAAGAGTTATAATATGCTTGGAGTGATGCTTCGAAGGATAAATGCCGGTCATTATCACCACCATCATCATCATCATCATCATAATCATCATCATCATTGACATCATCATCATTATCATTATCATAATCATCATCATTATCATCATCGTCGTCATCATCATCATAATCATCATCATCACTATTATCAAATAGTCATCATCACCATAACCAATTCAGTAATGAGTCCGCAATATGGAAATATGATGACATTGAAGTAGCTATGTTTAATCTCATTTTCAGTGACTACAAATATGAAGTTTATAGTTTTCTTTGGCTTGTTACTAAAAGGGCCTATAAGCAGCGTGGTACAATGATACACAAAGGCAATCGTCATGACCACTTTCCCATATAAAGGAAAAGTATATACAAGTTGGTGAACTACAGTATAGTTACACCTTGGTACTTCATGTTCCATCAACGATGTGCAAGATGAAACAATCAAGTTGGCATCCTAAATGATTTAGGCTTTAGGATTCATATTGTATAAGTATAAAGCTACGTATACAATGGCATGAACTCTTTGCTAGAGCTTACCAATAGTTTATAGTGGTAGTGATTATGGGAGCCGTTATCATGGCAGAGAAGATTCTGACCTTGACTATGTTCGTCATATTCTCGTTTTATGTCAGGACCACGGTAACGAATCGTCTTAGAATTATTTTTCCTATCAATACCAGAGGTACTTGAAATGTATTAACGTCAACGGGGTTATCCTGGCTTGGTAACACCAAAGTCATGTGTGTAGTTTCGAAATCAATCAATACGTCAATTAAACGATATTAAAATAGTAAACAAGATATGCAAGCATTGATATTACACTAGTATTATGGCTTTTAACAACAACGACGGAAGAAATGCATTGGCAAATAATGGCAACATTGAGAAAATGATACATTTTGATAAGGCATTGTCGATGAAGACTATCGATAAAAAATACAGCATATGAAAATATGAAAATGAAGGCATGTTTACTTTACTGTATAACGTGACATACCTTCAGTTATCTTAACAGTAGTGTTCTAAACACGACATTCAAGAAAATTTATTACCTGTAGATAAAATGGTCATCATGGTCATAGTCTGTCAACATTTGATTGTATCTTATTGTAGTATCATATTTTCTGTAGTACACGTAGTATCATGTTTCCCATTGCGTGCTACGTCGACGTTTAATGCCTGATGACTGTTTATAGGCCGGATCGAGGGACCCACTACATGTACACGTGACTTTGTGGAATTCATCAAGCAATGTATAGGCTATGACGTAGAAAAACACGTGACAATTCATTCACGTAATGTCACCACATTTGTTTTTAATTGTACTCATCCAAATATATCCACATTTCAATAATCTGTTTAGACCTTACACCTCATAATTGCAACTCTTTTGACTCTACCAATCAAATAAAACGGTTTCACGTTATATTAACTTCTATAGACCAAACAGTGTTTCCAGGTTCTTAAGCATGGATATACCCGACATTGATAGGATTGACGTGGTCATGAGCATGTGCAATGATAGATGTCTTGTCTACAATAATGTACAGTCTGCGTTTTCAGTACACTGCGGACGCAAGGCCACTTTCCAATGCTTCATTAGAATCTGTCCTGTGCTGTTATGTCCATGTCACACTCACATCTTCCTTGGTGCTATCAATCCACCTTTGTCTCTCCTTGTGGCACATGCCCTAGATGTCCAGTTGGTAAGTTTGTGTGTCCATCTGCCATATAGTACAACCCAACTAAAACGTTGAACATATATAGCTTGTGTATTGCATGAACGCGTATGGTCTCGCTTTGATCGAGATCAGACAATATCTAGCTTGTGCGTTACATGAACATGATGAACGTGTGTGGTCTTTCTTTGATCTACCTGATCTAGGTTTAACAAGATTTAGTTAAACTTTTCTGTATTAATTCAAATTCTAACCTCATATAAAACAAATCGTAATTACGAATGATGATAATGATATCGATAATAATAACTACGCGTCTAACGAGTTTATAATTTTATCTGATTTATTAGAGGTACGAACTGTTCTCATCCCGGTTATATTCCAGAATTTTTCAACCGACGCCACTGCACCCGTCCTATTAAACGAAGGGTTTTTGTCATGAATTTCGGCAATATGCCTTTTTTCTCGAGACCAAATGAGCTTCACATCCCTTTGGGTGGTTTTATTTTACTCATTGGTTTCAAGCAACGTGTTTCCTTGAGCGGTGAGCGTGCAGCTTGCCACTCGCTGTGCCGCGTGATAAACGTGACGTCACAAAAGGTATTGATGACCGTGTATTTTGTTTAGCGTCCGTAAACATCTTGTCCTCACGCGCGAGGTCAGCTCAAGCTCGGTAAATAGCGATCTCTTTAACTCTTGGGAGCCACTATCGCCTTTCTCTACAAAGACAACATACATTGTCTATGATTCAGCCTTAAATCTGGCACAGAAAGAGTTAACGAGTGGATCCGGTGTCATTTTTCGAATTGCGATGCTGACCAGCCGACGACCGCTGCTTATCGGAGCCCGTGGATCTCATGATCAGTTTGAGCTGGAAGGACGGTTGCGGGATCTCGTCGAGCCGGCAGCGCAGGAGGTTCATGAACACCACCTTGAAATGTGGATGCTTGAAGCTGTAGATGATCGGGTTGACGCAGGAGTTCGCCATGAGCAGCACACCCGCATAGACGTCGGCTACGCTCTTGATGGGGACGCTGAGGGTGATCGGGTATGGCAGGATGCAGATGAAGAACGCGCACACCACGTAGAAGAGGTTCTTGGTGATTTGGATCTCACGCTTGTTGTTGGCCTTGCGGGTGCGCGTCTCCAGGGTAGACTTGTGGTTCTTCTCGGTGACGGGTCCAAGGCTGCTGCTGTTGGTTTTGGTGAGACCTCTACGAGAGTCGCCGAATTGACCGCTGCGCACACTCGAGACAGAGTACACCCCCTGCAGGCGGCGGTTGTGGTGCTTGACGTGCATGTAGATCACGGTGTAGCACACGATGATGATAATGAAGCTGATGAGGAAGGTGACGATGACGATGTAGTCATTGATATAGTATAGCTCGTGCTCGTCATCCCACAAGCACACTTTATAAACCTGGGAGTAGCCCAGCTTACCGATGCCCACAGCTGGCGGCAACGCAAACGCCATGATAGGGAAGAGCCATGCGAACAGCACCATGAGCCCAAGCTTGAGTGGCGAGTACAACTTGCAGTAGCGCTCGCGGGGGTTCTTGATAAGGTAGGTCCTGTTGAAGGCAATCAGCGCCAGGTTGACTACGGTAGCTCCCAGACACACCATGCTCACCCCGCCCGACAGCGCGCAGATGGTGGGTGATAGCGGCCAGCCGCTGCGGCTCAGCATGGACACAGCGTTGAACGGAAGAAAGATGCAGTTGAGCAGGTCGACGCAGCTAGTGTTGAGCACGAAGACGTTGGTCGCTGTCTGCAGCTTACGCGACAAGTTGACGGCGATGATGACCATGAGGTTACCTACGAATCCAACGATAGAGATGACGATGAAGACGACGGCGATGAGGATGCGTTGGTTGTAGTCATTGAACTCCCATTCGTCCGTGCCGTTGACGGGAAGCTCGGTGGTGGTTTGAAGGACAGGCTGTTGTGAGCTGGGAGGTAGTGACGCCATGACGATTTGTCTGCGCGAGGTACCGAAACTGCACACGTTTAACCTACGAAAAGACATGACAGAATTCAGATTTAAAATGGAGTCTTTTTTTAAGTATTGACTTTTAACTCAAATTAAAATAAAATAATTCTCTCAACTAGCTTTCTTGTTTATTTCTTGCTCACTCCCTCCATCACCCTCCCCCCCCCCCCCCTCTCTCTCTCTTCCTTTCTCTCTTGCTAACTCTCTTGTACAGGTCTCTCCCAATTTCAGCTGACTAAATCATAAGCGGGAATTAGACCTGTGGTCATTGTAAACACAACTCTGACATGGCCATTTGGCTCGTAATGTTCACCACTTCTGAGTCTCATAGTTTATCATAATCCTCTTGTGAGGGAGCGCGTTTTCCCTGGTCAAAAACTCGGGCTACATATCTATATAATTGGCTGGCCCAAGGTTTGTGCACGTGCCTCGCTGTGTCATTTTGCAGACAATCGAATAATACGTGTCTCAGATTTCCCATTACGACTTTAAGACATAGTTTTATGAGTATATCATAATAGTTCAGAGAAGATTGCCCGCATGCTTTGGTAGGTTATATGAGTTAGTCTGAGGTATAGCTGTCCGGTTGACCTCACATGCTACCTTAATATGATATTATTATTTGTAAACACTTTCTGTGAAGTGATGTAATAAACTTATAAGAGCAAATAAAGAAGAATGAAACTCTCATGATAACTCGAGTTGAATAAAAGTAGGCAAATCAGAAAAATATATCTCAATAGTTTAAGAAATAAATTTGCATATAAAATTCAGAATCACTAGCCCTGTAATTTCGCTCTACAAAGCCAATATACATACTGATGCTTTGCGTATAATGGAAATCATGTCACTACCGCGTTGAGCAAAGAAGTTGCCCATAAACGATAGAGCTAATGTGAAAATAATCATAATGTATAAAAACGACTTCGCTTTATGAAATCTAATTTTCTGAAATTTTTGCTATGACTGATTATGAAAATGAAAAACATCATAAATGAACCAGACAGATATTCATCACACGCTGGATTGACAATGTTGGTAGCACGATTCCATGATTATATGAATAGCGAATGCTGAACCATACGAGGCTTACAGTGCGCAGTCATGTTCGGAAAAAACAATGATGTCCCTGAATAGCTAAAGAAAATGATCTATATCCACGTGGACTACAGCAATTGCGTACGAATGTAATCCGAAATCATTGTATTAGGTTTATTAACAGAGCTTTATGTATCATACTTATACCTTTGATATAATGACAGTATAAGAGATATTCTCACATTTCACAACTACCTTTCAAATAAGATTTGACCATGTTGGCATAGCCATAAATATTTTAATGGCAGTAAAAACTTCTCACTTTTTCCTGATGCAATTATTCTCAGCTATATACATGTGCATGAAAGAAGTTGCCCATATTCATGTATATATACGAATACATAAACAAAACTATTTTGATTAATAAAAACACGATATAATGCTATTTTTCATATGGGCTGCATGCTTGTCGAAAAAAAATATTTGAATACTAGATTATGACAAGTTTTTGAATAACCTGAGCGAGATTCAGCCAAGCTCTTTCCTCATCTATCATTAGAGGACCTCCACTTTTTTCCACACAGCTTAACAGAGTTATAAATTTGTCTCCCCCCTCTCCCCCCCCCCCCCCCTTTCTCTCTCTCTCTCTTTCTCTCTCTCTCTCTCTCTCTCTCTCTCTCGAATAAGTTTTCTTCTCCGGCGTTTCATTCAATATGTTTGTCTTCACCTATATATATATATATATATATATATATATATATATATATATAACATCATCCTGTTCTGAAGAGATTAATGCTGATACACAAACGCGCCACCATATATAATAAAAATAATATTATTTAAATTTAGTTGAATTAGTTTAGTTGAAAATTAATTTGGTGAGCAAACAGTAACTCGTCCTGTGTGTATAATACATTTGTCAATCGTGCAACCTTACTAGTATCGTTTGTAATATTCTGCCCTCTTCTGACAAAAGGAAGCAAGTGACGAATCACTCAAATTATTGGTATTTCTAGATTGTACCCAGCATTCCCTACACACGGCCAAAATCTGGACAAGAAATATTCATCTTGCTGCGAGATATTCAATCCAACATGATGTGATGTTACACTGATGTCAATGCAAATGACAGACACATTTTGCTATATACAAGAAGAGTCTCTTTTGTTAGTTGATTCCTTTTGTCAGGGTATGGCAGTATTGTTTAGCCACATGAGCAAGGGGCGATGAAAATCCAACAAAAACAAACGATGAAGGCAAATAGCATCATACATCAAACAACATAATCAAGCAAATCTTCAAAATAACCCACCAAATAGGAATCAAAACAATGATCGGCTACAACTAAATTATACAAATCAAGGCAAATACATGAGCTAATTGTGCAATGGCATTATCGAATTGTAGAACGACTGGAAAATTAAACGGTGAGATTTTAAAATCTTGACCAAATAAAAAAACTAGAGAAACAAGTAGTTATGTATAAAGATTTGCGTATAACTTACCAGATGGGGATATGCAGCAATAATGTTGGGAATATTCGGGAGCTGGCACCACGAAACAACCAGCAGAAGATGATTTATCTCTCTCCCGGATTAAACAAGCTATCTTCTCAAAGACATGGGTTCAAGTGAAATGCGAAATGTGTTGGGCACCCTTCTTATCATCAGTATCCGTATTTATCGGCTAGATTGGATATCGATCATCCACGCTGCTTTATGATCGCGACTGCCTACCAGCACCCGTAGGATCGATTCCACCGATCAGTCACGTGACAATAACCCATCGGTGGACATCGTATTGCTGATGGACATCTTCGAGACTTGAGATCCCGTTGTTGGATATATTTATTGTTGCACGGGATGGTCTAATATTCAGTCTAATATGATGGATATCTTTGAGATTTGAGATCTCGCTATTGGATATATTTATTGTTGTATGGGATGGTCTAATATGCATCATATACGCGGCATAGACAAATGATGTTATTGGTTGTTAGTGAATTTTTAAGCACTTCCAGATCTTAAGGGTTTTAAGGGGTGGCCTCGCCATGACTCTTGGGAATGGAAAGAGAGGTTCGGGAAAGGGGGGTTGGCAGAGGGGTGGGGCAGCTGTTATTTGTAATATTTCGGTCGGGTATTTTTTAATGAAAAATAGGAGACCATGGGAAACGCATCACATTGGGAAGGGGGGGGGGCGGTGAGGGAGACGTATACTGGCAGATCGAGAAATAGACAGAATGAGACAGACAGACAGACAGACAGACAGACAGACAGAGGCAGAGAGAGATATATATACAATAGCATACAATAGCAGACTCCATAATAGCAGAGAGAGAGAGAGAGAGAGAGAGGAGGAGAGAAATAAAGAGAGAAGGAGAGAGAGGAAAACAAGAGGGGTGGGGGATGTAAAGATGGAATTACATGTGCTCATGCCTGGGATGTGTGCTCCATTTTTTGTTGATTGTGGTTGTGAAGTGGAACATTATATCTATGTGTTATCATTAAAACAATTACAGTTTGAACAATGAAAGAATTAAGAGGAAAACAAGTGAGCAATCATGTCAATTTCGTTCGTTTCAATTAAATGTTTCCAATAAGCATGCAATAACTAATTTGTCATTACATATTATTTTGGTCATGAACAGAAAAATGTGTGTTGAGAAAGTCGTAAAAAGCGCGATGCGCGCCATGAATCAGTTACAAAACAACGAAGACTCAATTAATCATCATAAAGATTAACAAGCAGCGCGGATTCTTTTATTTTGTACTTTGTCACATAGTGTTTTATATGTTGAGTTAGTCATGTTACTGACACATTGCTAAATGTTCACGCGATACCAAGAAATTCAATATTGATATGAATAAGTGTATTCTACAATTGTTACGTAATTTGTCTTGACTATAGACTTGATAGAGGTTACAAAGCACAACAGGTTAGGATCAATAATTGCAATGCCGTAGAGTCCTACTACCAATTTATCATTTGCACAATATATTTACATGCATTATACATTATTTTGGGAAAATAAAAATACAAGTGCTTAATTCTTGAAATAGACAACGTATGTAAGTTTCACCCCGTTAATATCTCTACGCTGTCAGTAAGTTGTAAGGTCCTTCGGGAGATTCTTGGAAGAGAAGTATTGCATGACCGCACCTAAAATCGTAATGGGAGTAATGGGGCGACTTATTGGCATCATAAAAGAACGATAGTCTGATAGGCGTGCCGTAAACCTTCACATTAGAGTATACGCTCCTAAAATCGGTTATGGAGGGGTGAATGCTGTATACTTCTTTTGCTTTTTTTATTGGGATATCGTCTCCTTTCATTAATTTCTCAGAATTGGTGTCAGTCATTCGGCTATCACTGTGTCGTTCGATCATGTTGATTGGTCTTGTTTTGAGTTGTCTGATATGTGGACGTTGCTGGTAGACATAGACATCGCTGCACTTAATAAGAGCCACCCCCCTTCCACTTTCCCTAAACTTATCCATTCCCCATAAAAAAAAAATCGAAATGAATTTCGATATTGAAAGTTTAACTGTCATTGCATAACAATCCACGAATTTTAGCCAAAGCCTGTCTCACCCTAAACTAAGTGAGAGTTGAGTCAAGGTCATCCATATCTTTCCTTTCAAGACATGAGTCATACTTGCACCGTACCCGACAGAGGTTTGGTAGTCTGTAGCACAGACTCGATTGTGACATTTTTATTAAAACGTGCGTCTGTAGGATAAGACTATCGCCTGACTTATCCTTCTGATTGGTCAGGAGGTATGTGCACAAACTAGTAGATAGAATCAGCAGATTCAAGATTAATTAATCAGTTGACTAATATAGGGTTGTGTCTTTAAATAGGGCAAGGACAAAATGGAAGGGAGCCATCATCGGCCTCCGAGCGCTGCTTGGAGATTTTGCGCCACACACCATCCTTGAACATATTGCAAGGCTCGGGTATTATCAAGAATACCAATATTCAATCTTGAGACATTTTGTTTTCAATATTGTGTTTGGCCAGAGAAAGGCATTTTGTCCAGCACAACCCTGATCTGGTTTTGTTTTTCATGTAGATCACACGTGATGTGATGCGCCGTTAAAATTATGTTCATATCGATATTTCGGCACGTGTGTAAAACGTGCCCACGTACGCGCACGCTTTTAGTCTTACGAATTATAAGGGTGTGATTCCTATCCACGGTCAACGGTTTTTTACGTAGAATTAGAAGGTATTTCGTCACTATAAATCACTCATTGAAATCGTTGTCAAACGGGGTTCATTGCCAAATCTCAGCGATAAAAGTACATTTTCATTAATCATCACATCCTCGGGTATGCGGTCACTTCCTGCGCCACCTCCATACATTGCTTACCCCTGCCGATTTCCGCTTGCCCCGCCCCCCTTTCTCTCTCTCTCTCTCTCTCTCCCGCTCAAATCTTCTCATTACATCTTCTCCTCCCCTCCGCCCCTCCGCCCCTCCCTCTCTCTTACTCTCTCTTCTCTCTCTCTCTTGCCTTCCTCATCCTTCTCTCTTTCTTCTTTTTTTTTTTTACAAAGCTATCTCTCTCTCTCTCACTCTCTCTCTCTCTCTCTCTCTCTCTCCCTCTCTCTCTCTCTCTCTCTCTCTCTCGTTCTCAATCCACCTATCCTCATTTTCCTCTCGATTCACTTCTTCCCCCGTCTCCCCCTCTCTCTCTCCCTCTCTCTCCCTTCCCCCTCTCCCCCCCCCCCTCTCTATCCTTTTCTCTCTTCCTCTATTTTTTTTCTCTCTCTAAGCTCCCGATCATGCCCCCTCCTCTCAGACATTATCTCAACTACAATGCTACAATGTTAAATATCTATCTACAAGTAAACAAACAGAATACAACTTTAAATACATATTATTTTGTCGTTTGTATTAACCATTTATGATATTTTTTGCATTTTTGCACCCGATAGAGCAGCATTTTGCCTGGTGCAGAAAAGTTCATACAATAGTAAGCCTTGAATGAGTTGAAAACACAGAACCAAAATTAAAGTGCAAACATAGTAAGCCTTGAATGAGTTGAAAACTCGGAACCAAAATTAAAGTGCAAACGTTGTCCGACACGACCTAAGTCCGGCTGATCTCTGATTGCATCATGACCATGTGGCGTCCTTGAACATGATCGCTGCCCAGGCTTTGCTCACCTATCCTGGTGGTTTCTATTCAAGTACAGGCTACCATATTTGTTTACAGTAATTTTTCAGTCTTCCGCCCTTTCATTTCTGTGAAAATTACCCTCTTTCGCGGTTCGGTGACCCACGCAACCGTGCTGTCTTCCTATCGTCCATTCTCAGCGCTAGACATATCAAATCACATTCAATGGCATATGGAGAAGGAGCGACAAAGGGAGGGGGTGTTACTTGGTTAAAGGTGGATTATCCCTTGTGCAAATCTGTTTATTTGTTCATAATATGCTAAATAAAATGATATATTGCGCAAGAACTTCCCTTAAACATGTTAAACAAAAGAGAAGAAAGATTTTAATGGAATTGTCTAGGACATTTCATTTTGAATTAATACTGGTGGTTTGATGCTAAGTTTAACCCAGTACCAGCAGATAGGCTTAATTTGAACATTACGATTTAATCACAATCAAATAATGATGTCCACATTTGTCAACTTATAAGGTATGTCGTACTATTTAAGGCATGCACTTTAATAGTTGCGTGCTCCATCCTGTAATGAATGTATAAGCAAGTCAGACAGAAGTCTTGAAAACAGAAGGATTGGAACCTGTGATCTACTGCTTTCCGGGCAGTGACTGAAGCGCTAAGGTTATTTCTAGTCCACTGAGTTACTATACGTTGATATCATAAGCAAGGCATATAAACATGATATTTGTGTTGTTAACTCCGAATTCATTAATTTACATTTGAAAATGAAGCTAAGCCTTAAAAGAAAGTTACATAATGTATGCAGTACATTGCGCATGATTTGTTGGCAAGTGTCTGTATAATTATATCTATGTCCATCATTAGATGATCTATGACGGAGAAATAATGATGATGATATTATTTATGTTTGATGCATTTTGTCAATCCTACATAATAGTACCGTTTTATACTTCACAAACTGAACGTCTACATTTACTTGTATAACTGGTTATGACTGCGTGTGAGGTGCTGGTACTGCGGTTCCATCCCTGTGTTTGATACGCTGTCCCGCCTGCTTCTTTTCCCCCAAGTTAACTCCTTCTCTGCCAGACTGCATACTGCCCTATGTAAGTAGTATGCATTACCAATGCACAAGTGTCTCAATGGCGCCTTAAGAGCTCACTCATTCTCTGTCAATCCTATCTGATGTGCGCTCTTTGAATATTCTATGCCACCACAATATCGCCGGCTGAAGGAAGTAATTTGCATTCTGGCATTAACCTTGACAACTGGCATGTCTGATATTCCACACATTATCCTATAACCCATGCGAATCCTAGCATACGAGTAAATCTGCTGACGTCACGCAGTCTTGCCTAATTCCTATTTTGATTTCTGTTCATTTTATATGCTCTTCATCGATCTTAAATATGATATTAGAAGGTTTTTGTCCAAGAACAGGCACATCGGCAAGCGCAGGTTTTCTTCCATTCATGTGCAACCTACTAAACATATTAACGAGATATTTACGTCCTCCTAAACTATAAAGAATAAATACCTATTTTGATTCTCCTTACTGCCATAGGATACTACATAGTTATTCCTTTATGCACCGCACGGTAGTCTAGGAACTAGACGCATTTAATTTATCAGCCCGTATTCGTGTACACAGCTAGCCTTGGTACTAGGCTGCGAGTTGTATGGACAAAACCCAGTCTAATTTGATTTACAAAGAAATTTTAGGCATACACCCAGTAGTAAGGATAACGTGCTCCATCCTGTAAATGAACGAAAAACAAGTCAGACAAAAATCTTGGAACCAGACGGGATTTGAACCTGCTTTGTTTCCATGTTGTCGTGTCTTGACCCGTGAACTAGAAATAGCTTGCGTGGTTAAGTCGCTGCTCGGTAAGCAGTAGACTGCAGGTTCAAATCCCGTCTGGTTCCAAGATTTTTTGTCTAACTTGTTTTTCGTTCATTTACAGGATGGAGCACGCTATCCTCACTACTGGGTGTATGCCTAACATTTCTTTGTAAATTGAAATTACCCCAGAAACCCTTTCACTAAAACCCAGTCTATTAACAACTAAGTCTGGTAAAGCAGGCCACGTCATAATTACGTCATGGCTGAGAAGAGGGGCGAGAATGGGATTTGGGGCATAGTCTGTGTTACCAGACATAGTTGTTAACAGACTGGGTTGTGTCCATGCACCTCACAGCCGCGTACCAAGGCTATTACACAGCGCGCGACGGAACCAGGGCAACGATCCCGCCAACTTGTGGAACGTATTCACATGAAAATATTTAATATATCTTTAGAACAGGCCCACCATATCCCCATCATCACAGCCCACAAGCTCCCCTCCAGACAGAATGCAAAGGCCACCGAAGTGAGAGGGAAGACACCCGACCTCATCGTCGTCAGGTTCGGGAGCATGGTCGACAGGGACATGCTGTTCCATGCTTCCAAGCATGCTTTTGAGCCTCGCCCCCAGCACGTTTCACCCGACAACCACCGCCCACTTCTACGTCATTGTGTACATCTCGACATGTGCGCGTTTTCACCCCCATCGCAAGAAGAATGCTTTATTCTCTATAACTCTTTAGTTTCTATAGGCCTCTTGTATATCTTCCTTTCACACAGATCTGATCATGCCAGTATTTAGCTCGTTGTTACTATCAATCATGTTTACACTATGAACCCACGCTCGCAGACAAGCACAAGCATGCGCGCGCAGACACGCATATTGTCAATTTGAAAGCCTAATTGGCCCATCTCAACAACTTTTTAGCAGATACTGAAAATAAAGAATTACAGAAGAAAATGTAGCAATAATTCTCAGAACATGAGTGCAAGAAGAAAATATTTTTTTTTCCTAACTAAGCTGAGCAATGGTTAGTCACATCTATGTACCAGCATAATGTGGACGGGTAACGTTGTTGTGGGCTCTTCTTTAGCTCGTCGAGGTCACTGCCTTAAAGCTGGAGGTTACCAGCCGGCCAGCCGGCTAGCCAGGACGACGGTCTGGCGATCTGGTGGAAGAGTGATCAGACTAGCGATGCGTCGGCTTCATCGGTCAAACCATAGACGCATCGGCTTCATCGGTCAAGCCATGGGCGCATCGGCTACAGCGGTCAAGCCATGGGCGCATCGGCTACAACGGTCAAGCCACGGGCGCATCGGCTACATCGGTCAAGCCATCGGCGCATCGGCTACATCCATGACATCGGTCAACCCATGATCGTTGGAGTGTAGCAGAGATGCCCGCGTGACCGTTGGAGTGAAGCAGAAATGCATGTGGCCGTTGGAGTGAACCAGAGATGCCCGTGACCGTTAGAGTGAGTAAAAAGTCAGGATTAAGGACTATCTGCAAGACTCTAATCACCACCTTCAACCCATCTCACTGGCCGAGAACTCATCCACTGTCAGTCAAAATACAGCTTGTAATCCGCTGTAATAAACTTTAACGATTGCAATGAAACGACGACTTTGCGCCATCGCCCGTCTAGAACCAGGTGAATGGTCATTGTGGTCGGACGCACCGAGTCATTAAAGCGGTGCGCAGGCCGGTGCAATCTGCAGTGGTCAAAGAATAGAATACCAAATGGTTTAGGTAAACCGGATGAGGATATTCCTCGTAGGAAAGCATTTATAGTTCTGCAATTTTCTTTAAATTCTTCTTAGATAATCATAGTGACCATATTATACACAGAAATATCAATTATAGAGGAAATGAATATTAAAATTAGAT
This sequence comes from Arbacia lixula, assembly GCA_963669155.1. Classification (NCBI taxonomy): domain Eukaryota; kingdom Metazoa; phylum Echinodermata; class Echinoidea; order Arbacioida; family Arbaciidae; genus Arbacia; species Arbacia lixula. The sequence continues at coordinate 9,148,190 of OZ022578.1, forward strand.
TAATGGGAACACCATGACAAACAAGACTGAAATGACGAAGAAGAATGGATTACATCATTTTTTATTCAAGATATATTCTAGCACACTATACTGTCATATTCAGGTCTACTCATACAAGTGGACCTGCTACTCAAGAAAGCCCTGCTATGATAAAAACAACCACATACATGCACATGCAATAAACGAAAAGAAGAATAAACAAGAACCATGTAACATTCATACAATGTGGTATTGCTTACACATTCAGATTAAATCGCGTATGAGATGGGTTATTGGACAAGATCAATGTAGTGTGGGAGTATTCTTAATAATAAAAGGAAGAAGTTTGGATAGTTAAAGGAAGTTTATTAAATCAGTGTGGAAGGAAAAAGAGAAACACCTTTTATTGTATTCAGTGTGTATCTGTGGTATGGTATTTAAAGCATAACGAATGTGATAAACGACGGGTCTTATAATCAGAACCTATTTAGGCAATTCCGTGACGGCTTGTTCAGAATATACAAGAACACAACATTGGTAGTCAATCATATCCTCTACTGATTATCATTATAAATCATGTATGAACTACCTTAGTAATGTATATCTATTCATACCAAACATCTGACATACCTGTACTTATTCTGTTAGCTCTGCAATTTAACTCGATCTACTTGTAAATAAATTCCCCAGATGTTGAGCTAAAATCATGGCATTATACAGATGACTAGTAATAAGAGTCTTATAAGATAATATAAACAAGATTTTCCGAAAACCGATTTCTTTTGAAGAGATTTTGTACAAGTAAATGAAGTACCAATCAAGATCGGAATTGAGAATAACTCCAAGATGTCTAAAATCATCTACGTATTCAATTGTGCGGTTCTCATGATATATATTCAGTGTTCCTTAATGTCTATTTACCCCGAAGCATCAGGACTTAAGTTTATTTCCATACGAGTGATGTTAGGCCAATGGCAGATCATGGAGGAAGAAGAAGAAGAAGAAGAAGAAGAAGAAGAAGAAGAAGAAGAAGAAGAAGAAGAAGAAGAAGAAGAAGAAGAAGAAGAAGAAGAAGAAGAAGAAGAAGAAGAAGAAGAAGAAGAAGAAGAAGAAGAAGAAGAAGAAGAAGAAGGAGAAGAAGAAGAAGAAAAAGAAGAAGAAGAAGAAGAAGAAGAAGAAGAAGAAGAAAAGAATTAAGAAGAAGAAGAAGACGAAGAAGGAGAAGGAAAGAAGAAGACGAAGAAGGAGAAGGAAAGAAGAAGACGAAGAAGAAGAAGAAAAAGAAGAAAAAAAGAGAAGGAGGAGGAGGAGACGAAGAAGAGAAATACAAGAGTCCTTTACCATACTCTTCTTGACAAAGAACGGATTAATTTTAAATGGTAGACTGTTCTAATTTTACCAATTGTATGGTAAACTGCAATATTTTGTTTTTACTATGCATTGTACTTAACTTTTATAGATGATAACAGTGCGCGAGTTTTTTATTCTAAAAAGGAAGATGAGCTTGAGAAGGAAAAAAAAAACTTTTTTGTCGTATTAAATTTCATATTTCACAAACTGGTCCTGTAAGATTATTCGAGGTGCTTGCCATGTCTTACATAATGTGATTTTGTCTTAATACATAATGTGATCCACTATTAATTGGTAGTGAATCTAGTTTAATGCACGGTCACTAGTTACTAAGGCCGAATGGATCATATTACATCATGTGTCATTCCGTACTTTTAAAACAATAAGATAAAGGCTTATTGGTGCCAAATATTGCCATCAGTCACCAGGAGACCATGAAGCAACGATATTTTATTGCAAACATGTTTTTACTAAAATCTAAGCTTTGGTGTGACGCATCTTGCTTCTCTGTTACAATCATACCAGCAACAAGGGACGGGTCGCATGCGTGAACTAGAGCAATTCAACTGCCACGCACTCGATACATGTGCCATGCAATCGATACATATCGATCGAGCCACGCAATCGAGACCTATGAATATTATGCCTCCGCCTCTCTGTTGGCTTCGTCTGGTATGAAGTGATGATCTTCTGTGCTCAGAGCACTTTAAATACAATTTAAATGCGCTTTTAGATACAAATGGACCATGATTGAATTCCTATTATTACAAAAAATATGAGGCTGGGGAAAAATAAAGAATTACTTTTGACAATGCTCATCGACCTTTGACTTCCCCCCTCCCTTAACTGTAATCATGGTGATCAATCCATCTCGATAGTGATCCGTCACGGTGCGATACTACTTTTAGGTTAAATTGAACCAATAGAAATGCAGTTATTTGCAAGAATATCACCATATGCATTATTTGTAAATCTAGGTTGTTTATTGCCCTTTGACCTTTTGACCTAGGAGAGATTCTAACTCAACATGTCATCAGTTTACCAATATGTCATGAATGTAGTGATTGTACCATGTTTTATTGGAATTGGATCTATGGATTTGTAACTAGAGAAAAAAAAAACATTTATATAGATTTTGTGCCAATTTTTTGATGGCTCATGAATTGCCTTCCGTGTGGTGATATATTTTGACCATATTTGTGTAGAATTGGAATAGTCTATTAGAGTTGTATTTAAAAGTCATGTTTTACGAATGTCATGGACCTTTGACCTACGGAATGGACCTCAATTTTACATAGTTCATTTGTGTCATGATTTACACAAAGATACTTAAATGCACGCTTTACAAGATATGGCATAAAGGGACTAGGATGAACGGACGGACAGGACAACCCGAAAACACTTTTAATGCTTTCAGCGAGAGGTAAGTACGAAGAAAATGTATCACACCATCCTGATCCATTCGAGGCCTCCTCAAAAACCTTCTTTCTCCTTTCTTTCTGTTTCTTTTTCCCGCCCCACCTTTTGTGTCAATCTCTTGCTTTCCTCCTCCATACCCTCCCTCTCTGATACTTTCGCTTTCTTATATACCTTCTTTCTTTCACTCTACTTACTGCCTTTATTTGTTCCCTAATCCTTACCTCGTCTCTCGTTTTCTTCCCTTCCCGCTCTTTCTTTCTCTCTCCCTGCCACCCGGCATTTCTTCCTTCCTCGCTTCCTTTCCCCCTTTCCCTCTTTACTTCACTCTCCCTTTCTCCAAATGTCTTCCCACTTTCTGCTTCTTGCCCCTCCCCCCCCCCCCCATCCTCCATCTCCCCACCCCTCTCTTCCTAATTTCTCTCCTCCATATGAATCCGTTACACATACATTACACACTGATAACTGCACATGTTTATACACTGTTTTTCATTTATTTTTTATTGGCATACACATGTAGTTATACGTTTACACCAATCATCAACAATGATCTACATACTTTACAAGTATGAGGTAATTATAAAACAGTCTTCCAAAACACGAATGTGCAACATTACATTGAAATAATATGTTTGCTTTAAATCACAAAATAAAACAAACAAAATAAAAGGTAAGCTTTCATTTTGAAAACAAATTTCTAAACTGATAATGTCTATACATGCACCTATATGATTGAGCATAATGAGGCCAAGCTGCACTATAAGTACAGTGAAACTTGCTTCAACTTCCTTTCAATAATATTGGTCATTTAAAAATCTTTGATATAAAATGTAGTACTCTGCATTGTAAAAACACCTGTAATGAAGACAGCATTTCTTATTTCCTGCAACGTTCTTTAAACATGCATGTTTCTATTTTGTGTGTAACTGTCACACGTTTATTTTTTCACAGAAGAACTACACAAATCTACCAGAGCTGAGAACTGAGAATCCAGGCATCCACCCATTGGAGCTGTGTCACGTGATGGCGCTCTTCGTGTGACGTATTATCGTTGACACCTCGGCCATAGCACCCAACCCTGGACGCGAAACGAGAACAGAGGCAAAACACGCTCCTTGATTTACAGTACATATAGGTCAACGATGACAAGAGTGCTTTGCACTGCTAGTGAGTACAAAATGACACATAATCTCAAAGAATAAAGTGCATGTTTTGTGATCTATCAAGTGATCAAAATGCCTGCCTGCATCTATATTCATTGCTAAGATTATTGCTCACAAATTTGATTGTGAACATCAATCTTTGCCAAGGATAGCATAATTGCGCTGTTTACAAAATTATGCTTTTGACCTACTTTTTGTTTAGGATGATGAGTAATACATGAAAATAGATAGGGAGAAATATGTCAGGTATTGCTACATGCAAGTGACACTTACATTTTTTAAACAGGAAGATGGGTTAGAGAGGAAAAACAGGAATGAGAGAAAGGGGGGGGGATGGGATACAGCAGCAAAATGGGTGAATGCAGGAAGGGAGAGACAGACAGATGGACAGTGGAATCGCAAGGGGAAGATGATGGTTCAAGTAGAAGGAGGAATAAGGACGGGCTTGTAATGGGGGCACAACTATAACATTTTTTCTTTTTCTTTTTCTTATGAAGGTCCAAAGTAATTATCTGACACACATTACTAATAAGGTTAGAATAACTCGCCGTGGTCTAAGTATTCTCAAAAACAATATAATCAATATTCTTGAACTACTGTTGGTTTCAAGAAATAAACAATGGTACACCTGGCTACTGATAATCGTTTGTCTCGCAATGTAAGGTAAACGGAATCGAAAAGATCACGACGTTTCGTGTGCCGCTGCAACACTTCGTCAGGTGTGATACAAAATTGTAGTAAGCAGGGGTTTAAATACCCTATGGTCAGTGCAGCGCACTAACTGAAAAGTGCTTATAAATGGTCCAATACTAATAGCCGGCGTATCCGGGTACTTGACCAACAATAGACCGTTGATGCGCCTCGCATTGACCGGCGGTAACAAGTAACCGACAGAGGACAAAAAGGACAAAGCCACAGGCCGGTAATTACGGGCGACCAACAAGTCCAAGGGTCGCTAAAAACAGCACATTGTTGGGCGGTAACAAAGGCTGGCTATAGACTAACAACGGGCTGTTAAGTGTACCGATAGGCGGTCGAGTGTCATGGCGGCGTATCGTGCGAATCGAGACAACGGGATCGATATCCCCGATTTTTGGATTCGCACGATTCGCCGCCATGACACTCGACCGCCTTTCGATATGACTTAACAGCCCGTTGTTAGTCTATAACCAGCCTTTGTTACCGCCCAACAATGAGCTGTTTTTAGCGACCCTTGGACTTGTTGGTCGCCCGTAATTACCGGCCTGTGGCTTTATTGGACCATTTATGAGCACTTTTCAGTTAGTGCGCTGCACTGACCATAGGGTATTTAAACCCCTGCTTACTACAATTTTGTATCACACCTGACGAAGTGTTGCAGCGGCACACGAAACGTCGTGATCTTTTCGATTCCGTTTACCTTACATTGCGAGACAAACGATTATCAGTAGCCATCTATCCGCAATGAGTAACATATTTAGCAATGGTACACCTGTTTATAAATGCCACATATGTCTGTAGTGTACTTGCAATGAGGTAATAATCTTGGTATTCATCAATATGTCTACATAACGTAAGCATGACATACATGGTAAAAGAATGAAATAATGGGATAGTAAAGAGGATGGCATACAGTGTTCTGCAAATCTTCTTCTCCATATGTTTGGATGATATGATTGTCCTATGTTGAGCAATATGGATTAACTCATTCCTGGCCTCTATCCAGTATTTGTCACACCATAAACACCCTGCTGTACTCTTCATGGTTATGACACAGTATTTCACATAAAAACCTTACTAAACACTGCTCATTTTACAGCCTGTGTGCTACATACAAATCAACCCAACATGCACTTTAGGGCATTGGTGATAAACAAGATAAAATAAAACCAAAAAAAAAAAAGAGATTGTTCTTGGTTTGGTAACACTCTCAAACATGACCTAGGCCGCTATCATTAAAAAGCCAGTGTCTCCAAACCAGATCCTTATTGAGGAAATCTGATAATACCAATATACTGGTACTGAAGCTAACATCATGAAAATGATAAGTAATGGTACTTCATTGCACTACAAGTTGACCTAGAAAGCTAGCTACAATGTACATGTATCAATATTAATTGTGCATGTGCTACTAGTTCGTTTGTATGCTTGCATGCACTATCCCCATTACATCTTCTTCTACTACTTCTACTACTACTATTACTACTGCTGCTGCTATTTTGAAAGAACTACTACTAGTACTGCTAGTACTACTGCACATTTGAAATATTTGAAATAGCTACTTCACATACTACTTTAAATTACTTCTTCTACACAAACTTGCATAAAGCACTATGACTTCTACTACTACTACTACTACTACTACTACTACTACTACTACTACTACTACTTCTTCTACTTCTACCACTACTACTTTTTTAAATACTTCTACTTCACATACTACTTTGTAAGAAGTATGAGAAGTAGTATGTACCAGTAGTAGTATTTGTGGTTGTATAATCAATACATGTATTTGTAATTGGAAGTAGTTATAATGTAGTTATGTAGCAGTAGTGAAATACATGTACCATCAAACCTGCCTTATTTCAGATGGCCAAATTACAGAATGACCATCAAAGCCCCCCATCCCCCCCCCCCCCCCCCCAGAAATCACCCTGACACAGAGCCAGCAAATCATTTGGCACTGTGAGCATGTCAAGACTATACAAAAGCTTTCTTTTATGGTCAAATAAATAATATTCAAATCTTATCACATATTCAGAAGATCAAACATTTATTTGATGAAATGCCAAAAGACCTGCTCCCCTCATATTGACTACTACAGTGTATTACTATCACAACTTTTAATGACACTACCATTACTTGTTGTATCTATTGTAGCAGATGTACTCAGAGCATTAAACCAAATTATGTATATTTTGTGAAATAAAATCATATCACAATTATATATAACATAATGACATTCAAATTTAATTTCTTTGGCTGCACATCTGACAACCAGCAAAAATGAGGACATTGATATCTTTTATGTGTTATTAAACCAAAGAAATAAGCACAATAACCATTGGTCCCTCCAATCGCTCTCAATGTGTACTTTCTCATAATCATGCTAAAAAGATTGATACTGTAAGAAGAACTGGTAAAGTACACATTTTACTAGAGCAACAAAAAATCATACATGACCCATTATGATCAAATATGCTTTTCACTACCCTTTCCATGAACTTTTCATGGTTTATGTAAAGCAGTCAAGAGTGAAGTTTCATCTTGCCTGACTTTGATGGATGGGGCTTGTAACTTTGTGCCGCAGGGTGAAACCCAGCCAGTCTGTGATGTCACACGGGCAGACCAGTTGTGACACCGGACACCACATTTACGCAGTCTGTTACGTTAGGGATAATGCTCAAATGTAATTGAGAGTACCGGAGCTAAAAATCTAGATCTCAACGACTCAATAAGCTGGCTTGCTGAGAATACAGGCAGTGACAACGTGCCACTCATTCTTTGAAGAGTGTTTTTTTCCACTTTAAAGGTGGAATAGCCCTCTTACAACTGTGAACAAAAATCCTTGTTCACATTTTCACTGATTCATAGCAACCATAGATTACAGATTTACATTCATAAACCGCATAGGGGTCTGCTAGCCCCAACCCATAACTGCTGTGCAAAGAAGCTTGATGTGTAACATTGCAGCCTCAGGTATATATGATACGCTAACTGCTGGGTTATAGGTGTTCCGTCTAATACTCTCTTGAATTCTAAGAATCCATATAATTCAGCTGAAAGACAATTTGCAGTTCTAATAAGCGTGGGAAGTTCTTATAACTGTATTTATTCTGTTTTCCGTTGTATTTACACAATTTTATGTTTATGACCTGCAAAATGGCTACACTACCTTCAAAGGGGATGTGAACTCTGTGTGAGTGTGTTCAAGTTCAAGTTTGGTCTTATCTTACATGTGAATGTGACCTTCATCCTGTTCATGTTCACAAACACCTCTGGTCTTGCTGCCTCTCATGTCTCTCTGCTGTCACCTCATTCCCACAGGCTTCTCTTCTTTCTGCGACTCCTATGACTTTCCCTGTCATTGTCAAATATTTGGTTGCAGCAGCAGTAGTGCCTTACATGTACAGTGAAGCCCAACTCAAATATGTCTGATCCAGATCAAAGCAAGACCATATGCATTCATGAAATGCACAAGCTAGATATTGTCTGATGTAGATTAAAGCAAGAGCATACACGTTCATGAAATGCACAAGCTAGATATTGTCTGATGTAGATTAAAGCAAGAGCATACACGTTCATGCAATGCACAAGCTAGATATTTCAGAAGTTTTAGTTGATCTCCACTTTTGGGAGAGTAATTCTTCAAGGTTCAAGCTTCAAGGCACTCTCCAGGGTTGATTTCTGTATACATCATGTGCAATCTTAATTTGCAAAAAAAAAAAACCCACAAAAACACATGCAAACTGTTTTTAGCAAATTAACATTTGGATTCAAAGTTTACTCTAAGTAGAATCCAGACAAATTAGTGCTTCTGCCAGGAAGTCTTTTCTACCACATGAAAATCTAATCTAGGGGGGTGTTTCACCAAGCTGTTCATAAGCTATGTATGACTTTACACACAACTTGACGCACTTTACGTCTGTGGACCTGTTCTTGTGATAATCAGACTCAAATTGAATGTGATTCCCATCAGCTAAAGTTTAAAATTTGACCTTTGTAAATTAAAATTCTTATTGTTAAGAAGCATCTGACTACAAAGCTTATGATTTGTCAAATTTGATTCTAAAGGATTACTGGAAATCAACTCCAACTTTGTTATTACAGGACAAATTGGGGTATCTCATGAAGCACAAGAACAGGTTACCAGTCGTGTGAAAAGTTGTTCATAGCTGTGCTCAGCCTAAGCATGAATTATTCAGAACTATCGTTTAGACATGACCCACCTTTGTCTCCACATGCTAGCAGCTTTTCTACACAAGGCACCTCAGTATAGCCCCAAGATGTTAGCTCCGAAACCTGACGTCGAGTGAGTGGATGCTCCCACATGTGGGTATTCATCGCTGGGCAGAACAAGAGAGGGCGCTGTACATCCCAGGCACGAACCACGCACGTCTGTGAACAAAATATACATTATAAAGATGATTGTGTCTGTACATTTTTTATAGAACCATTATGAAGCCAACAATCATTCATACCCGATCAATATATGTTTATTTCATATAAAAAAAGACCTTTAGATATATCTGATTACTTGACCTTAGTATCATGAAAGTGCATAAAGTGACTTCATATCATAAGTGTTAAGGACAAGGTTACACTTTACAATAAAATGTCAGGAGATATGAATGACTCATGCACATAAAAGATCTTTGCAAAATCAAAATGAAAAGATGTTTTCCACAAGAAATTTTGGTTACACAGCTTCAAAGTAGAAGAAGTCTGGCTAGGGCCTGGCTTGTTTTGGGATCCCATCTCCTGCATGTAATTAAAATAAATGCAAAAAATACCTCTCAAGGAAGTTATCTCTCCATAGCAAAATTAGCTCAAAAATAGGACCGACTGAAAGCTGAAAAACTTCAACATAATGGTGAATTTTAACTTAAGGTGACAGGTGCCCTATTACCGTGCGGAAACGACAACGGGTATATAATCAAGCATAGGATTCTTACTAAGTACCTGTACCCCAACAAACTATATATTTTTGGAAAGCTTATGAGCTGATCTACACAAAAATTTGCACTGTGGCATATTAGCTTTTAACATAAGCAAAATATGGTCATTCAAAGTCATGACTTTAAAAATCATGATTTTTCCCTATATGAACTTTCTATGGTTATAACTTCACAACATGGAGTGTAATTTAAGTTTTGCTGAATTAATTGAATTCTCGGACTTCTTTGTGATGAATTTATGATGGCTTTAAGAAATATTCAGAGCAGAATTGTAAAAATTATGGATTAAACATGCAGTCAGATAATGAGAAATTCAGAAAGGACTTTTATACACAACTTCACCTGTGGGGGTACCATGCATAAAACTATCATTATTTTCTTGTATTCTTCAAGATACACAATTCTACAAAATTTCATGCAAATCCAATGATTAGAACTCAAGTTATTACATTTTTCATTAAAGAAAACTCAATTTTGTATAATATCACGATAAAGAAAGTGCTATAATACTAATAATAATGAAATATGAAAATAATGAAATATGAAAATAATAAAAAAGAGGTAGAATATTGAAATAAAACAAGTTGCATGATGAAGTACACACATGAAACTAGCAAAGGAGACCAAAAAAATTAAAATCATTAAAAAAATTTTTTTTAGGGCACCTGTCACCTTAAAAATGGATAATTCCATGGCATTTTATCACCATTATACATGTTATCATTCCATGTAAGGGTATTTCATGTTTTTCTAGACCCTTTGATGGTAAACAACTGGGAAGGCAAATAATTCTGTGACACATAGAGTCTGTGAGGGAGATGGTGATAGCGCCATCTAGTGTTTCATAATATGAAACACTAGATGGCGCTATCACCATCTCCCTCACATATTGTATTATTGTATAGGGATAACATCAAGCACAGTGGGTTTTCTGTGTTGCAGCTTGTTGGCAATCAGCAAATCACAACAGAATACTCTGCTCTATACTATTACTCTCCAAAGCCTTCCAAAAGAGAATACAACTCAGCTCTTCTTCTGTTGATGTGTACTAGTATGTACATCAATGTAAGTAAGTGTCATATATTTTGAAATATTTATATTTCTCCACCCTGTCAATCCTTGCTTCCAAAATAAACTTAATGATCATGAAATGTTATTCTGACTGTTTCCATGGTGAGCTTGTACTAAGAAATACCAGTTAGAAAATCGTAAAACTTTTGATAACATTACGTGGTTGTATTTGACCACTTATGTGATGGAGAAAGGAAAAGAAAGATTAAATAGAGGAGAGATGATTTTTTTTTCATGATCATTATTATCAAGATGACCTCATCAGCAGATAAACAATAGCCCAAGCTATATGCATTTATTGCAATGACTATTTGCACATGCTCAAGATATCATCACATATTTTCAAGCAATGCCAATCTCTCAACCCTTTGATTTTGTTTGACCTGTGAAGAAAGATCTTACCAGGAGGTTGTCACAGATGCCGTTGGTCACCTTGCCCAGAGTGTTCGCATCCAGCGGAGCTATGACCATTGCATCTGCCCAGCGTCTCAACTCAATGTGCAGTACAGGGTCAGAAATTTTCTTCCATGTCTGGAAAGACAAAAAAAAAAAAAAAAATCATTGTTTATGATGTGATCAGGAAAAGTTAAAAGCACAGCTCCTAATCCAGTTATGGTATATCATCCCTTGGTACCACCATGGACCTATCATGGATGGACTGCGCTCGGATAGACTTCCTTTGATCTATGAGGTCCGCCACCTCATAACAATTCAAGACATTCAGGTGTTTTAAACAATTAGCTGTATTTCTAATTAGGTAGTGCCTTCCTCTGAATAATAAAAGACAATCTGTTTTGAGAAGCATGTCAACCGTTCAGCCTTCGCTGGGAGCTCGTAGCTGATCTATTTACACACACTGTGAATTAGTTTTGGGGTGAGCGAAGGGGAATTTTGAAAAAACTTGTAGAAAGAATTTGGTCCGTAACTTTTCCGGACACCTCCGCACACGAAATTGAGATTGTTTCCATGAAAGATTAAACACTCAATAAACAATTTACAAGATATTTTTAAGGAAATATGATTCGGAAATGTGCGATATGGAGGCATTTCTCTGGCATGTTTTCTACAGTATTCTCCTTTTATCACAAAAACGAAGCAACAATATAATCTGAAATTCACAGAATCGTATCTTTATAAGATGTAATACTACTGCACATGCACTTCAGTTCATGAAGTGGTTCTGAAATCTTCTGCGCATACAGAATATATATTCCTCAAAATGCATCCTACATTTTGTCATGCTTGTTTGGCGGCGGATCTCCCTCGATCAAAGAGCCAAACGCGTCAAATATTCCATTGTGATATCAATGCACGCGACTGCTGTAGGAATAAATTACACTTCGTGCTGACTCCATTCCTTACACCTCTCTGGTACCACATACAGTCTGTTCTGTAGGATTGGTGCGCATTATAAACTTGAAGAGAAATGTCCCAATGGAATAAAGTGTTAACTAGTTCTCTAGTAAACCCCCATGTATGTCGGCTGGCTTTTCTTTACTCAGACACTGAGCAGCATGACTCCTGCTTAAGCTACTATTACCCTTTTCTCACTAGGATTTCTTAGCCCCGTACTATCCTTAGCCCCGTACTATTTTTTGAAGCTTTTTACACTGGCATTCTTAGCCCCGTACTATTTCTTAAATCCGACTAGCTGTTCTCACTCGAAATCGTTAGCCCCGGACTTTCTCGACAGCTTATGAATATTTATGAGTGTACGTCTTGCACATCAGCTCTTTACCACTCCCCATCAAGGTCACTCGCCTGTCGGGCATTATCTGATTGGTCTCGGCGTCTCTGCCTTGAGAGCTGACACCGCATTTCCTTAGCCTCGTACTATTTTTCGTTTCTGTTCTCACTGGCGCTCTTAGCCCCGGACTATTTGGCTTGGCCCCGCAATTGCGGGGTTAGCCCTGCTTTTTTGCAGGGCCAAATAATCCTGGATTATTGGTGGATCTAGCCCACTTTGGTAAAAGCCAATGAGAACAGAAAGTGGTCTAAGCTTAGCCCCGTACTATAGGTGGGGCTAAGGCCCCCCCCCCCCCCCCCCCCTTAGCCCCACCTATAGTACGGGGCTAAGAAAACTTTTGCCAGTGTGAAAAGCATATGGACAATAGACAGCAGACTATGAATACACCTCAAATGCCATATAGGGAGCAATGAAGCCACACCCCTTTGGTAACTGCAGTTCCATGTCAAATGTTGACATCCTAACTGAACCAGTGAGGGTTTACAAGCAGGAAAATCTAACCTTGAGGGATTGTGTGCTTGTGGCTTGTTGTGTTGACAGCCTTATGTCACTGCACGTTAGCTGATAGTGTATTGAATGTGCTTAAATCATGTGATCTTGTTCCTTAATATTGCATAACTTTATTACATCCGATGATATAACTGCACACTCCATAGATTTTGATGTGTTTAAACGATGAGATCTAGCTTATTGCATAACATATCGCAATCATATCAGATGACATGACTGCACGCCTCATTAAATGCTAAATGTGTTTAAATCATGTGATTTAGTTCCTCAGTGCATTACATAATCATATCTGACAGTATATATGAACCTGCAAGCTTCATAGATTTTCATGTGTTTGTTATGCAATCAACCATTTTTTTGTGTAACATATTAATATAATTTATCATATCAGACGATATGAGTGCTTGTCTCATAAATTCTTATGTGTTTAAATCATGTGATCTACTCTCTTATTAGATACCAGACGATAATTGATACAATTGATAGATTTCTACACTTTCTACAAAAATTAGTTGCACATAAGAAATCCGACACAAAAGGCAAAGGAATAGGAGTATTAGTAAAGAGAGAATGGCAGGTTTGCTTAACTCGCTCACTGTGATCCAATGATGCATTCCTGCACTAATAATACACACACACACACTGTATTTTCTGTATTATTTCACATAAAGTGTAAAATGGTTTTATATTTGTTGCCTACCATGCGAGAACAGCTGGGTCATTCCATGGGGTTGGAGCAAAGTTCTCATGCAATGTCCACGTAACGGAGGTATCAGCCTTTGCAGTTCAACATGAAGATCAATTCAGATGTGGTTAAGTTTTGAGCTTTCAATGAAAAATTGCTCTCTTTTCTCAGTAATAGACCTAAAGATTGGAAATCTTTTATGGATTTTAAGCAACAGGCATACAAAAATCTAACACTGTAACATGGACACCATATTTTTTTTTTTACATGAACAGGAAATGACACAAATGCAAGTAATACTAGATGGGACCCCATTATTTTGCTAATGCCATTATTGGATTATATTTGCCTTGTTTGAAAAAGATATGGATTTGGAGTTGTGGTATGTAACAAAAATTGCCCCAACCCGGTGGAATCACCCAGTTACTTACACAGGCTGAAGCTCAACACAAAAGAAAAACATTTGTAAATTGCATCATTTTCTCTTATTATCTGCATGGCTGCATTGCATGAAATAATGAACTCCTAATATGTCCCTGAGGTATTCAGCACAAGAAGTCTACACAAATCCCAGGTATGCTTTTCACACTACCAATTTGGTAGTGTGAAAAGTGATAAAAATCCTCAACCCGGCTAAGCAAATAGTATGGAGTTAAGAAAGACAGTGTGAAACCAAAAAAAAAAGATAGTATGGGGTGAAGGAAAGTCCAAGAAAATGTAGTGTGAAAAGCATACTAAAGTATCACTTCATCGGGCACACACAGGGATACGGTGTCTCCCAACCATGATATACAGGTCAATTGTTTGATGAAATATAATTTGACTGTGTTTATTTTTGTCTACAATGCAGACAGAGAAAGTCACAGTTGATAATATCACAGATAGTATCTTTTCAAGGCTAAAGGGCTGGGCTGGATATTCATACAGGATACCATTTTCTCTCATTTTCTGCATGACTGCCTTCATCCCTTCCCATACTGCTTACTTTCAGCTTTCAGTCAATCCATGACAAAACTTCTTGTCCACATTGCAGAAAGAGCAAATCACAGTTAATATCAAATATGGTATCTTTTTAAGGCTGAAGGTCTTTGGTTGGATATTAGGACAGTATATACCTAGGATATCACTTTCTCTCATTTTCTGCATGACTATATTCATCCCTCCCCATACTGCTTACCTTGAACTTTCAGTCAATTCATGCAAAAACCTCTAGGACATGATGTTACAGTCTGAACAAATATTTATAACACAATTGTATCGTGTCATTATAGTTGTTCATGTAAAGTTTGGATTATGGTGCGACCACAACCCCCATGAGGTTCTTTGCATTATGACAGGGTGACCCTGGCTAAGTAAGACCTATTTGAATCAACCACAAATAACTCATTACATGAAAAACCACTACGGGGAATGTATGGGGAGAAGGGTGTGAGAGAATGAATGAAATAACTAGTAAATAACATGAGTTAGAGAGGGACTTGTATGAGTGAGAAACATCTATGTTCAGAAATGATGCACAGAAGTATAAGAAATACATAAAGGCAACAATGAATGAGAGAGGAAGAGTGGAAAATTCAAGATTTAAAAATGAATATCAAAGACAAAAGGGAAAGTGAAACAAGAGAGAGAGAGAAAGGGAGAAATAAGGAAAAGAGAGGGGGAAATGGCCTCAATGTGGAGAGAAAGAAAACAATGCAGAGAGAAGATAAAGAGAGAGAAGAGAGAGAGAGAGAGAGAGAGAGAGAGAGAGAGAGAGAGAGAGAGAGAGAGAGAGAGAGAGGGGGGGGGAGAAGAGAAGAGAGGGGATCATATTTGAATAAGATGTGTAAGGATTATAATGCAAAGAAAATAAGGATTTAAAAAAAATCAATAAAGAAGGGAGAGGAGAGCACAAAATAGACATTTGAAAAATATGGGTGAAGGCAGGCCATGATGAACAGGATGGAAGATAGAAAGATAGAGGGAGAGTAAGAAAGAGAAAGAGAAGATAAATCACATCCTATGAAGGCCATGAGGCACATACAGAAACAGAGAGGGAGAGAGAGAGAGAGAGAGAGAGAGAGAGAGAGAGAGAGAGAGAGAGAGAGAGAGAAAGAGAGAGAGAGAGAGAGATATATAAAATAAAAGAGAGGGAGAGAAATAAGAGAAAGAGATAAAGAGAGATCTAATCAGGGAGAGAGAGGGGGGAGAAAGAGATAGAGAATAATAATGAAAGGGGGAGAGAGAGTGATGGGAGGGGGAGAGAGAAAGGGAGAGAAGGAGATGATGAGAGAAGAGCAGCATAGAGTGGAAGAGGAGACAAGGACTGAGGACCCTGGTGGTGTATGGGGAGAACAATTATTCTGTCCTCCTGTCACATCTGGTTGATAGGCTCAAACAATGCCCTCCCCTGTCTCCTAGCAACAGGTGCGTCATAATGGCATGGGGTAAAAGGCTTTTACCATCACACTCGCACAAACACACACATACAACAAGAAATATCATGAAGGTTTTTAGATAAGGCAAAGCCACCTCTTACAGCACTATTATCACTAATGGATGAAGACAGGTATTTCCCCTTCAGCACTGTGTGGGGCAATTGAGCAGCAAATCTCAGCTTTCATGCAAATCTAGCATACAATGTGTTGGTCAACAGAATTATCTCTTTTGAGGATGCGTATCCTCTCTCACAACATTGCATCTTTTCAAAATATGGGGCTTTAAATCTTTAAGATGAGTAAGGTTGTTTTTCTTGATGCAGTAGCTGCAATGCCAAATATGCCTTATCATTATACTTTGGAGTCTGTCATTCTTGTTCGTGCATTGTGAATCAAATTCTGTGGCTGACAAGTTATTGAGTTTCAGTCTATGCCTCAAATGACCTTCTGACCTTAACAAAATATGTATGTACTCCTTTTCATCTCCATTGTGATCCATTACACAGTGAAAACTCCTTTAGCATTCACAGTGATCAAAAAAAACACCAGTGTTTTAAGACCACATACTTTACTTCCCTTGAAAATGTTTCTTATTAAGACCTGTATTATTAAAGTATTCTGAACACGCAAACAAGACAGCCTGCTCATAACCACCACATTTCTTCTTTCCCTCAAGCAGACTAGGACTGTGTTAAATCAACACCTTTTTACCAAAGAAAAACTTTTGATTAAAGCATAGCTGCATTCAAGTGATTTTTCATTGATCGTGATTCAAAACGTGAATCAGAATGCAAACATGAAACAATGATAGACGTGGGTATCAAAGCGTGATTCTGCAGAAGCGCAGTCGCTAAAAATCAAGTTAACGTAATCGTAATAAAGGTCTCAATCATGATTCTACACATCAGTATCATGGTCTGCTTTCAGCTCAGTCAAGAAACGTACACCTGCTTTGCATGTCTGCAATACACGTACGCCCTTGTCTTCATGTGCAGATTACTTCCTGGGTCAAAGTGCACAGTACACTGAGCAGTGGTTAAGCTTGAAATGAGTATTGATGAAAAACCACTTGAATGATCTCCCACAGTAATTGTGGTTCAAAACGGTGTTTTCATCCATGATTCATGTTTGTGATTCCAGCTTCAAAAAGTTGATTGAATGCACCTTTTATGTACTGGTCTTTCTATAATACAATGACATTTACAATCATGACTGAAATCAAATTTACGAAAGTCATGCTCTGTGGTAAACATAAGTATGAGAGAGTCCTCATGTACAGATCATATTTTTGTGTGTGGGTGGGAAAGGGGAATGAAAATAAAAACAGAAATGATACATGCACCAATTTGCCATCACCTCTAAATAGCAGAAAATGATAAATTCTTTAAAATGCTCAGGGGCACATTTTTTATGAATATTTGCCCTAATTGCAGTTGAATTAGAGCAGGAATACTCCATGGGGGTGGATGTGTTTTTCTCCAGCTGACACTGTGATGAAGTGATGAAAAATGGTTGCCTGGTTACTAAGGGAATGAAACTGTATGAGGATACATGTTTTCCTCCAGATTGCAAGATTGCACCGATTCTCATATTCTCTCCCCTCTATGGCCAGATGTTACATCTATGTCTGAAAGTTTTGGGGACACGAACATAACATGTGGGTCACATAGTTGGTAAAAGATTGCTCTTTCAAGAGAATCTCATTTAATAATGCTTTTCAAAATGCAGAGCCATAACCACTACTGAACGTGACTCAATTATTGTGGAGTGACTTTCCATAGCTGAATTATACTACTTAGAAGGACATGTCAGTGCTTCTCTTCACCCCCCCCCCCCCCCCACAAACACACACACAAACCTCTCTCTCTCACTCTCTATTTTGTGTAGTGAACAAGAAGGGTTCAATGTGAATGAATCCCATCATTGGTGTCTCATGGTACACAGCACAGAAAGGCTGCAACCCTTTCATATTACACATCAGGAGTGAAGTCAAACTCAACTCAAACATGCACCTACAAGCACATTCATGGAGCACAAAAATAGCTAACACTCTTTTGTGTGGAACAGGGGTTGAATGGGAACAGGTCCCTTTATGGAATGCATGTCTAGAAGCACAATGCTTTTGTGTTGGATGTAATGGGTGAAGTGTGAACAAGCCTTCTCTTACCTCCCACTCATCCTGGTCACGATACACTGTGACTTCAGCAGGCAAGGCTGAGACATCAAAGAACCTCAGGGCGTTCTCTGTTGCCACCACATGCACATCCACCTACAGAAAAGCAACCAGTCAAAGCAAAATTAACAACTGCACTTTGCGATTTAAATATATCAAAGCCCCATGGTTAATTGCAATGTAAGAAGAAAAAAAGAAGAACATGAGACTAGGTAAATATAGGAGACACAGAAGGGGAAGCATGAACAGCAACAACAGCAAGGAGGAAGAAAAACAATCTCAGAAAAGGACAATATGAACAAGATAATCACTACCAGCAGGATGAAGCAGAAGAATGAGAAAAACAACAACAACAGCAATGAGAAAACCAGAAGAAACAGGGAAGGAAAAAGGAAAAACAACAACAGAGACAAAGAAAACACAAAGAAATGTGTCTATAAAATAGAAATGAAAAATATGTAGGAAATATTGTGAGGCTGAGTAAGGACGACAGGGAGAGGAAAGAAAGGAGAAAAAAAAAATTATCTAGCAAAATATACAAATCAACTTTCATGTATGCTTACTCCCTCTTACCAGGTAATCTATTAATTTGTCTACATCCACTGGCCTCCATACTGATACAGGCAATCATTTACTAATGATCTGATTGATTTCCATAATCATGCTGACCTAATTATTAAATGGCCTTGTAATAAGTAAGTCGAGTCAATTTGTACGGTATGGTACTACATTGTGTTGACATAATACAAGATGACAATATGCACATTGCTATAGCTCGTAATTTTATCACTTTCTACCTTGTTCCCTGTTCTTCATTATCAATTTTACTTCTTTTAATTGCATTGTGTTCAGTGTGTGAGTTTAGGATTTTCATTTTGATTACATGAGCCATTATGATAGGGAGCACAATCGAAGTAGAATGAAGAAGGCGGGAAGCAGGGATCTAAGGAGGAAAAGAAGAAAGGAAGAACATGAGTAGGGAGAAGGCAGACAAGCAAAAGTGTATGTGAGATGGAGGGGAGAGAGAGAGAGAGAGAGAGAGAGAGAGAGAGAGAGAGAGAGAGAGAGAGAGGTGGGGGTGAAGATAAGAGAGAAAGAGAGAGGAGAGTGTGTGAGAGAGAGAGGGTGGCGGAGATATAAGAGAGAAAGAGAGAGGAGAGAGGGAGAGTGAGAAAAAGAGAAACGATAAGAGACAGAGAGAGAGGATGGAGATGATAAGAGAGACTAGACAGAGATAGATAGATAGATAGATATATAGACAGGGAAAGAGAGAGAGAAAGAGTAACAAAGAGAGGAAAGTGAGGAGGAAAATGAGTAAGAGTGGTAAAATTGAAGAGATCCATGAAGAAAAAATATATAAAAATGGAGGGAGAAATATAACAAAAGTGAGAGCACATACATAGAGATGAACCAAATCAATTTGGGTCACTATAATATTCAACTTATCATTTTAGACTAGTTGACAGAGTTCAGTCTCTCGCCCTACTGGTTAGTAATCAAATCAGATTCGCATGCTAAACTAATACCATTCTTTACCTTACCCCTGACAAGGAGTGCACACTGATGGAAGGGGGGAGGGGGGTGTCATAGAGTAGTTAGGTTTGGTTCCTCTAATTCACACTCTGAAACTCAATTACACTTTTTTTTTTGTAAATTGACATAGAAAATGTAGTTGGGGCTTAGTCATACTTTCAGCTAACTGGTGTGTGTGTACATATCCACCTTCAAACTGAACTCAAACATTTTTACCTCATCATTTGTTTTGCAAGCATTGATGGTTCCTAATTTTCAAAAGTGATTTTCCGTCAGGTTCTCAGCAAAATCAACAAATTGATGTCTTTCTTGCTTCCTCCATATTAATGCTGACATGTGTTAGTTTATCATGATGCATGTGTTCACACACTCACAGTGAGCACTCCAATTGTGTGTTCAAAGTGCATCACACCATAGACCCTACTACATGGTCACATTTCTTCTAGTTTTTACCCGTCCATTTAGTGAAATACAACCAATTCCCATAGAGCAGCATTTTGTCTGGCAATCAAAAACTTAAACAGAAAAATGTTCTTCCTAAAGGGTCTTTTGTAGGAATAAAAATATTTGCATAACATAAAGATCATAAAAATAAAAAACAAATATACAAATCAAATAGAACAGCGAAGATCAATCAATTGAAATCATCATAATCACACGCACACAATTTTTTGCAAGAAAAACTGTGTTGAGAAACTAGTTTAACAGAGGTTTGGATTATGATTTTGTTTTTGTCCATTTTTAAAACAAAACCATGTGTCGCCTTGAGGCATATCATCCCATCGTTCCAATTTCCAAAAACAAAATCAGTGCCCAAGAGCATGTCATCCACTATCTATGCATCCGCTTTCCTCCATATGATATTTTCTTTGAGCAAGCTGCGCCTGTCCATAATATGCATTACTCAATCTGACATCTGCTGGTGCTTGACTGCGGTGCCAGCTTACTCGCCCCCCTAGGGGTGTGAGGGCAGGCCAGCAAGGCGGAGTCAAGACAGGGGTAAACATAAAGGAGCGGGGGCTTACGGGAGCAGAAAGGTCAGAGGGTCAACCAGACATCCTCAGATTTCTTGACATCTGCTTCCATTAGATCTCTCTGAGGGAACGAGGCATGAAATGATGCTTTCACAAAATGCACATGGGATGTGCTCCCTTATCCAGTCAACAACAAGGATGTTCATACTAGCATACGTGCATGCAGTTTATGTAATAAGTCCCTGTGGCAGATTCAGGCATGGTTAACATTGCATCTGTGCAGATAATGAAACAGTAGCCTTTAGAGTAAGTTTTCAAGTAAATTGTAAATTATCTTTTCCTTGCTTCATCCGTCAACGCGACGATGTTAAAATTGCAGCTTCATTCAAGTTTGAAAAATTTGAGGTCTTTTATATCAAAAGTGTAATCTTTATACCTGGTAGAAAGACACTTTATACATGGTTTGTAATTGTTTCAGCTCAAGTTAGACATTCTGACTTTCAGGTCATACTATACATGAATCAGCACCTGTGCTTGCTTCAAAGAAACACGCCATTTCCTTTTAAGATTCTTTGTGCATTCATGACCATCTTCATAGTAAAGATTTTACCAAGGCATCGTGGCTGGTGTATGTCATCAAATGGGTGGTAATTGTACAAGGCTTATGTTACATGATCATACCTCCAAGGCCATCAGTTCAGAAAATTAGAGCACTGATTACCTACAAAAGTTGCAGCGTGCTCCAAGAAAGAGGAACAAGTGCTCTGCTAAGCCTGAGGAGCAACCAAAGCTTTTGATAAATTAAGGTAAGAAATTGAGGAGAGTTCTACATGTAGAGGATAAAACATCCATGACAAGATACTGTACAGTGTATATGAATGTAGAAAACTCACATGCAGTTTGGAAAGAGTTAGCCAGTGAAAATTGAATAGGTCATAGAATGGTCAACATCAAAACCACACTACCTGTCCCATACTCCTGCAACATTTACATGTACATTCAAAGTCCTTTAAATCTGCTATTTCTGTTCGAGTCAGATGAGGGAAAATCAAGAGTTTTTTTAAACTCCACTACTCCACAATGCATGTATAAGTGTTTTTATTCATTTGACACGATTTGATGTATTACACCATTCTGCACTAAAGCCTGTAGCTGCGGGCTGACTTTTCGCCACTGATCAGCGTGACTCTTGCATAATGTGTTGGATGGACAATAGACCACAGGTTATGAATACACTTCAAATTACTTATAGGGTGCAATTACCCTTTCCGTAACTGCAGTTCCATGGCAAATTTTGACATCACACGTGAACCAGGGTTATAAAGACAAAATCTTATTGTGGGCTACAGGTTAACCAATCCTTTATGTGCCACACAAGATGTAGCTCTCTAATGTGTGTGTGTGTGTGTGAATCACTTGTGCAAAATGGCATTAGTGGCACAGAAAGAGCCCCATCTCTATCCCTACATGTACCTCTACCCCACCCCACCAGTCTACCCCCCCCCCCCCCCCCCCCCTGTGTTTGTAGACCATGCTCCTAATCCAGAGCAATACACAAATCCAATCATCCATGCCTTGCACTCTGATCTCCTGAAGATGTGAACACCCTCATAGTGCATGGAAGGCTCTCATGATGTGTGGGGGTTGCGAGGGGGAGGGGGAGAGGCAGTATACATCACAAAATAAAAGAACAAGACACTACAATGAAGAGGGGGGTGCAGTAAATATTCTTTACAGTTTAATATACCAAAAATATTTAGAAAGTGATTAGCGATTTGCTGCAATTTGAAGGGAAAAAAACACAATACAAGCAATGTGAAAAATGCAAGACATGGTGAGGAGGGTCCACTAGTGACGATGGTTGATGTTTGATAATGGAATAGGAAACACAAGAATATGGCAGTTTCTATGAATACAAAGTAGTGATTAGTACGGGAGGTTTGAGACCGTGAAATGACTACGGCAAGTAAATCAAAACTTAAGGGAAGCCTTTTGCAGCTTTTGTAGAATCAGGTGGATGTTTGCTTGACATGTCAATGTACATTGTATCTATGCAGCTGCTTGGCACAGTTAGAAGATACAATTTAGCAAATACAATTTGTATCAATGCCAATGACTCAGTAGTACACTCACACCAGGGATGTGTTAGGAAGGAGGGACAACTCAACCATAATATATTCAAACATCTGTATGGATACTAAAGCGTGCTAATGAATGTCAAAAGCATTCCACAATCACTGCAATGCTTTGAAGTCCCATGCGCGGCACCGTCATTTTGCTATCGTCAACTTGGAAAGCAGTATCTTTAATTGCCTGTTTTGTTTCTCGAAGCTGTGTTTCTTATCACATTTTTTTGCAATTTTCAAGAAAGTTAAGGGGCAACACCTCTAAAGATCCTGTATTCGTTTTTCTTCTAAATAATTGTTGAATGATGCACAAACGGAGATATAAGATAATATTCTTACTTACATAATTAACAAATTTCTTCACTTTCCGGAGATTTCCGGAAATGTCGGATTCAATCATTATCAAAATCATATATTAAGCTGCTTACTTTCATTAACAGAGTTTGCGTGAATTTGCGTGCAAATGAGATATTTTACTTTAAAAAACTGTTAATTTTTGTTCGCTGATATCTCTTTTCCTCACAAAAGTATTGATGCAATCCAACAGAAGTGGACAAGCGAAATAAGACTCTACATTTCTTTTGTTCTCTCTGAGAAACCGTTGCTAGGCAATCGTGTTCGTTATTGTTAAAACACGTGAAAAGCACATGCTGAGACCACGCAATTTTTCGGCGGTGCCACGCATGGGCTCAAAGAAAGAATGTTGTTTCATATCCTTTCCTAACACATCCCTGCTCACACTACACTCCTTGGGAGGTATACATGTACCAGTACACAGGTACACCATTACATGAACAAGCATCTTTTATCTTAGCTTTTGTTACTTTATAATGTGTTTATGTCCTTGTCCTTAAAGCAAACTAAAACATTCTTCCACTGGTTATGATCATGCTCAATGCTATGACTGAAGTAAATTCACATTTAAGGTAAAAAAAGTATTATATTGAGCTGCTACGCTTACTTGTGAACTAAACACACGTATGCGACACCCAGCGAAATGGCTAGCCACGATCAGGGCCGAAGGTTTACCTTCGGTAAGGACCGTGCATTCTAACCAGGCGGGTAAATGCGTAAGTGTCCGAGAAACAATACACATAGGTAAGTGTGCGTTTTGCACAGAACGCACGGCGTATCGCAGCGCGCTAGGGATTTATCCTGCGTACGACGCTTGAAAGCCTTTAATGTGCTGTTGCAGCCTTCATCTTTGGGCAACAGGAAGTGCTAGGTTTTGAACGACCA